>LR738709.1:602211989-602232928 GCA_902687465.1 Secale cereale
CCCCCCCGGACCGCACCGGTGATGATGTTGCCGCCGCCGACCACCCGCTGTTGCTACCACGTTGTAGTGCAAACTCCAGACCAAGTGGGCGGTCGAGATGCTGGAATCGGCCTCAATGGAAGGTACAATCGGCGGCAATTTTTGCTACAAGTGTGTTTTTGTTTTGCTGGAGTCATTATTTTTTTAGGATGTGTAAGTGAGGGTGTTTTATGCTGGAACGAGCTTCAATTTATGCTACCATCGTATATGTTTTTTGCTACCACCATAGAGATGTTCTTTGCTACTACTGTCTTTTTTATTTTTGTTGGATCCATCTCTTTTTGCTCGAACCGCTTCCAATTTTTTTTCTACCACTACCCTTGTTTTTTTCTGTTACTGTCTTTGATTTTTGCTACCAACTCCTCCCTTTCATTTTTTGCTGGAATCAACAATTCTTTTTTGCTACATCCAGCTTTGGTTTTTGCTACCGTGGATGGCCGGCGAGCGCGGACGGCCGGGGTGACAAGCACGGCTGCGCCGTTGGCCAGCAAGCACGGACAGCCAAGGACAGGCACTTGCAGCGACGAGCGCGGAGTCCGTCATAGATGAAAGTTCCTGGTCAATGCAGAGCCAGATGCGAAGGAAGAAAGATGAGTAAAGGAAATTAACTGTTTGAGGTGACCTAATCCTACGGCTGGGGCCTGCCCGGCCGAAATTTTCGGCCGACGCGCCGGCGCCTAGCAGTCGTCTATAGTCAATCGCGTCACATGGCCCCAGCGGCCCAGCGCATTGCCACGACATCATGGGTTGCGTCTGGGCAAGACCGTGTCTGTGTGCGACGGCGAGCGTCTTAATAAATGTTGGATCGTCCATGCATTCCGACAAGGCGACAGATACGACCACGCGCACACGATGCTATAGCGATTCAGATCAGAGGCAAATGAAGTGGTTATCCTGAGCTCGAGAACAGCACCTTCGTATAAGGTCGCCGTGGAAACGCTGCCGATACGCGCACATATAATACAGTATATCTACGCGATGCCGTATCAAAGTGTGCAAGTACTACTGCTGTACAACATTAACCGCTCGGTCAGTCGTCTCGTTGCTTGCTTCGTCCGTACGCAAACGGAATTCTAGAGAAATTGCGTGCCCATCGGCCGGTGAATTGCGACGGAAGGAAGGAGTACAGGTGGTGGATCGTGTACGGTCGAGACACGACGTGAGAGCTGAGAGGCCATGGCCAGGGACTGCCTCTCCCGCGTGTACGGGCAGGCCGTCGCCAACGCCGTCTGCGTCGGCGGGACGGCCCTGCTCGTCTACGTGCTGGTCAAGCTGGCGCGGGAGCCCCACCGCAGCAAGGGCTCCGTCGTCGTCGTCACGCTCTTCCTCCTCTTCTGGGCCTGCCTCCTCGCCTGCGTGTACAGGGCCTTCTGCGGTGTTCTTCTCCCATGGTCCACGCTGCGCCGGTGCCTGGCCTCCGCCCACGGAGGGCTCCTGCTTCTCTGCCTGCCGTGCCGGTCCAGCCAACGGCGCCGAGGCGGCGGAGGCGGCGCTCTGCCGCAGTTTCTGGACCAAATACAGCAGAGTCACATGCCCGTGCTGGCCCGGGAGCCGCCGGTGCATGGCGGCGCGCGGGCGGCGACGGCGTATGACATCCTGGCGTACGAGCAGCCGGAGCGCGGCGGCGGCGCGTCGGAGTGCGCGGTCTGCCTCGGGGAGGTGGAGAAGGGGGAGACGGTGAAGCGGATGCCGGCGTGCCTGCACGTGTTCCACCAGCAGTGCATCGACCAGTGGCTGCTCGAGCACGCGACGTGCCCGGTCTGCCGGTGCATTGTCGTCGCGCCGTTGCCGTTGCCGGCCCAAATGGTATGAGCGACACATGCGATAAAAGACAGCCGAGCGTCGCTCCAGATTGGCGCTCTGTGTTGCAGCAAGAGTTAAACTGCCGCGGCACTTGGGGCAGGCGGCATAGTTCCGGCGGACCTGACTGAGCGCCGGAAGACGTAGCACCACTGCACCGGTGCCTGCCTCTGCTTTATCATTTTCTCTCTAGTTGAGCAGCAAATCAGAGCGCTCGGCGAGCACAGGCACAGGCACAGGCACAGGCAACCGGTGGCACAAGGTGTAAGTAAGTTTCCGTGCCCGGTTATGACTTATGAGTTTATAATTAACTACTCCATCCTTTATCTGTAAACAGGTTCGTCTTTCTGGTTGTATCACAGTTTATTTTTGTCTCCGATGATGGGCAACGAAATGAACTCTAGGAGTAGTTAATAATCATCAACTTATCCTTGCCATTATTTCTTTTGACCAGTATGTTGGCCGGCAAGATTTGATAGTCATACGAGCATAGAGGGCTTTGTGAAGTTGTGTGATACAAGTGGTTAGGAAAACAGAGTGTTTTGTGCCCGGTTTTGTCGGGCAATCTTCAGACTCTGTTTGTCTGAAACATTTTGGATGGTACATGCATGCATTTGCAATGTGATGCCAATTCTGACTTTTCCTTTTTGGGGTGTTCGATACATGCTTTTTCGGGAGACAACATATTATCTCCCTATGGTATTTGTAGCTTTCCTTCCGACTTATGGGTAGCAGAAGTTATGATTTATGTATCTAGCATATTTTAGTTTTAGATCTTACTAGTAGAACGCCCGTGCGTTGCTACGGGCTATAATGCATACATAAATGAATTAAACAAATGATTAAGGTCGCCTCTAAGGTCGAAGCTTATTTCTCCCTCATACATTATGGCGTGTTTGAGGCTCCTCGAAATTCAACAATCTAGATAGTCGGAGATCCCCCAATCCAGATCATATGTGGGGAGAAATGTGATTATCTGGACTATGATCCATGCTATATATCTCCAATACGCAGGCCGAACACAAAAGCCTATCCCATGACACGCCCTTCTCCTTTTTCTGTCGGACCCTATCTTTCCCGCACAGCTTCCGGCTGCAGCGGGATATTTCTAGCTAGCTGGAGCCCTTTCTTTTAGAAACGGGTGACGTCCACCTCACCTTTGTTGTGCGTTGCCCGTGCATTGCTAAAGGGGCATATATATTCTAGTATTCAACATTAATTTTGTCTAATATATATTTTTTAGGGACAACTACATTTGAGCCCTTAGTTGTGTCACACCTGTTTGATTTGCCCCAAAATTCAAAAAACACTCGTTTCTGTCCAGCTCGTTCCATCCTCTTATACTTTTGCCCTTTCACCGTTTGACCGACACTTTGAAAATTTCATAACGAATTCATACTAACTCCAAAAAATACAAATAAGATATCAAAATGTTCAGAACAACATCACATACATGTGCATGTCATTTGCATTCATGAAAAAAGTGTTCAAAAGCCCTCATCTTAGTTTGACCTCATATGATCTCAGCATGAATAGTAAAATTTAGAAAATGATAAAAAAATAAAAAAAATCTGAATTTTTTTGTGGCAAACATTGACTAATAATTAAATAAACTAAATTCCTGACTTTGCAACAAGCTTCTACTAAAAATCTTACAAAGAATTGAGTGTTTGGGAGTTGTTCTAGGTACCTTGTGCTTGATTAAGAGTAGTGGTTGGTCGGCGGATGCAACAGCCTTTGGCCGTCCATGAGTTGTCAGCTGTAGTTCGTAGATCCGTCATGTGTACCCTGTGCCTCATCCGTTAATCATCAAAGATGGGAAGCTCGATTCCTTTATGAACCCCGTACAACTACTTGTATTACCTGATGCAAATGCAGACAATAGCTCCTAGTTAGCACTGAATAAAATTGTTTGCATCAGGGATTCACCAAGTAGCTTGTTTCCCGGCGAGCGACACACAAATACATCAGGTAGATGGATTATAGAGGTTAAAAGTGCATCGATGTGTTCTTGGGAAAGGGAAAAAGAAGAGGGCTGCTATACCTTGGCAAGTGGGAGGCGACATGATCCATACCAGCAAGGCGCACCATGTTCTTGAGTCCGAATGGGTACGGCGGTTTGGCTCCGTCGTGGAGGCGGCTTGGACACGCCAGTGTAGGTGTCCTCGATGGCCTGGAGCTCCATCTCCCGCGACGTCTCGGTACGATCGCTAGCGTCACCGCCGCTGATGGGACGGCGTCATGGGCGGAGTATGTAAGTGCAGCGGCAACCGGTGTTTGGTTAGGGAGATTTTGATCCCGGTCAATCGCTACGTAGGACGTGCGCTTGGATTGCTGGCAGAATATTGCATCGGGGGCCTTGAATAGGATGGCCGGCCGTGGAGGAAAAATTGGATGACAGATCATAGGGTGTTGATTTTTCTGTGTACGCTAATCTGGCCGGCCTTTGGGTAATATAAGTTTATTTAAGGGGAAGTGCTAGGAATCTGATTCCTTGTACGATGGATTTCATGTTGATACGTGTGATGGGCTTGTAAACGTGGCTTGGGCATTAGTACGATCCTTAATTAGGGGCACGGTTACAAATGTTGACGCATCCAACATTTTAGGAAACTGATCCCTGATTTCTAGTAGGATACAATAAATCCTATAAATCACGTTTTATTTCTAGTAACAAATCGCTCCCCGGTTGTTTTAATGGAAGCATTATTTCTGGTAACAAATCGCTCCCCAGTTGTTTCAATGGAAGCATTATTTCTGGTAACAAATCGCTTCCCGGTTATTTCAATGGAAGCATTTTTCATGCGATAGAAATCAGGAAGCATCATATAAGTTCTCAAATACGTATTGAAAATATGCAGATGTCACTAATAATATTACCATAAGCTGTTAACAAATTTCATGTGGCGATCCTTCCATGTGGCATTTAGTTGCTTCATTGCCCTTTCATTGATGCTTTGATATGAAAAACGCAAAATGACACATGCTTCCTTACATGTTTAATAAAGCTTCATGGCTCACTATTTGATGCTTCGGAACAAAACTGGTAACCGAAACTCTGTTCAATGGTGTAGAAGCATCTCGATTTGGTGGAAGTTGCATCATACATTACAGAAGCATTTTTCTTATGTGTAGGAAGAAAAATAGAGCAATGTTGAATACACCATTGATAGGTAATTGAATTGTAGGTAGAAAGTATACCAATAATTTTACATATACATTTTGACCGAAGAAAATTATGCTTCCAAAAGAGTGGAAATTTGTTTCCAACAACAATCACTTGTACTTCCAATGTGAACAAAATCTGAATCACGTGTGGCTACTGCACATATGGTATCCTTCAACCCGGCCAAATGCAAAACTGCTGGAGCACAGCCGACGTAGCACGCATGAGAGCATCGCTACCACGCAGCCACATTGAAAAGGGACCTCATGAGTCTATAGCATACAGCCCCAATTGCAGGCTTCAACGAGCAGAGCACGACCATACCACTTCAAGCAGCAACTACAAAATGTCTGACGAGGAGTAGCAGAGGAAACGAAGGTCTGCACACCGGCGAAATTACAGTGCCACACCGGCCAGATTGGGGATGCAGCGCGACGAACGGATCACAAGGAGCATTGTGGGGGCATGAAGCACCCATGCACATGCTTAGCCATCAAGGCGACATGGTGTGTGCGTTCTTGCCGGAGGACTTGCTGGTCGAACGTAGATGCGGTGGTGCGATAAGAATGAGGTTGAAGCGAGGAGGATCCAGATGGCAGGTGTGGCAGAGAGGGTGGCGAGGTAGTTGATTAGGGTTTGATGGTGGATGTGAGGATGATTCGGAGAGGTTATATAGTACAGCCAGGCGTTGTTGGATGCATGGCTCCAAAATAATTGGTGAGATGCTGGTCTGACGAAAGCCATGTATCAGACGTCTCACAAGAATAGTTTTCCTTTATATTTATAGCCTTACCATACCTGGATTGATTTATTACCATATTCGAAATTTCCTGAGTTATGACCTTACCATACCTGGATTGATTTCTTACTATAATAATCATATTTGAGATTTCTGAGTTTATAGCCTTACCATACGTGGATTAATTGTGATTGATTACCATAAATACATTGGGTATTGCCGGTTAGACGAGAAAAGGGGAAAACCGGTGAGAGGGTGGTGATGGGAGGTGGGACGAAGAAAAACCAGACGATAAAAGCCAGACGAAAAAATAAACCGTGGAGACTATTCACCAACTCAGATTTCCTTCTCTTCCGCTGAGCTTGGGAAATCCTTCCTGCATGTGACGCACGGCCTTAACTGCCCTGCAATCTCCACGATTATCTTCCCTACATACATGTGATTGTTTCCTTCTGATTTGTTAACAGATTGGCTAGCACCATTATATATCGAGAGCAAGAAAATCGCCCGAGATATCGCTCCGTTTTATTGAATTGATTGTGTCTGGTTACCTTAAGTTAATTGATTGCGTTTGGAAAGAATTGATTGTCATGCATTATTGCGTTTGGAAAGAATTGATTGTCATGCATGATTGCGTTTGGAAAGAATTGATTGTCATGCATGATTACGTTTGGAAAGAATTGATTATCATGCATGAATTGGGGACGTAAGGAGGGAAACGGAACCTGACTGCGTGCGGTGAGTGGGGTGGGGTGATGATGGTGTGACGAAAAAACCGGTTGAAAAAAAACCAGACGAGGTGGGACGAAATAAAAACCTGGAACAAAGACTATCAACTGCTCCATTAGGAGTAGAGATTAGTTGATCTTATTAATGTTGAATAACAAAAAAAATTAAAACTACCAGCTTGCTCCCAACTTCTTTAAAGATGGGCGCCACAGCTGAACCAAAATCATGGCGAGAGTTCTAGAGGTTTAGTACATCTGGGTTGTTAGTTTCAAGAAGTGTATCCAGAAGTAAGGATGGCAATGGGTCAGGCTTGGATCGGGTTGAACAATATCAAATCCATATCCATATCCATGAAAACAGTCTGTCTGCCCATGAAAAAACTAATGGGCGGAAAATTGTGTCCATGTCCAAACCCGATGGATATCCATATCTTTTGGATATCCATGGGATCCTCTCAAGATATATACATAAGACACAACACAACATCCACATAAACTGTTGCACCCATACATCCATGCGCGTGTGAAAAGCAGGGACGGAGGGGTCGAGGGGATACTTAGTTATGTTTTCATAGGCCAGTGGTGCTGGCCGTTGAAGTGCTCCACCATACATGGAGATTGCGGCTGACAGTGCCGACCATTTCTCGGGATGCAGGAGGAGTAAAAAAAGGAGGCGGGGCTGAGACTTAATGATGAGTCATTTAACAACGACATAAAAGATCTGAAGTGGGCTGAAATAATATTAAGGCGGGGATTGAATGTCAACTAATAAAAGTTATGGCGGGGATTGTGCAATTTGGTTTGAATGTTTTAGATTATAATGGGTGAAATTACAGTGGGATATGTGACTATGGGGTAGAGATAGCAGAATCTCGCCATTAAGTCATACTATTGAGTCGGGTTTGGATATATCCATCGATACAAGATTATGTCCATGCCCTACCCATCAGTAATCGGGTCAGGTTTGGGCGCCGCCCAAGGGCGCAAAAGCATATCCAAACCCTGCCCATACAGGTTGATATCCATGGGTATCCATGTCCATGGGTAAAATTGTCATCCTTATCCATAAAGCATTTAGAGCATCTCCAACAATGACTACAAAAAAGCATGCGCGGTAAAATGCGATTTTAGCGCGCACGGGACGGTTTCGGGCGTTCCAGCGGAGGTAGGAAACTCAGGCGCACGGGAAATTATTGCGCGCGCGAAGGATAAAGCGGTCGGGCGCTCGCCAGATTTGGCGTGCGGCGTCCGGAGCGTCTATAAAATGCAGCGCCCTCCCATCGCTCTCCACCTCGCCACGCGCCCTCTGCCGCTCTCTCCTTACTCCCTCTGTCGTTTTCTCGCCTCGTCACGGATGCGCCACCACCGCGCCCGCGGGGAGTTTCGGGCTACTGCGGCATCCATGCGCGCCCGTCCGACGTCTTCTCCGCCGAGATTCGGTCCAGCGACATGCGCCTCACCCTCGGCACCTTTGAGACCGCCCACGAGGCCGCCCGCGCGTACAATGCGGCGGCGAGGCACCTCCGGTGGTCCCGGTGGGACATGAACTTCCTGGAGGTGCCGACGCGGGAGATGGCGCCTCCCCCGCGGCTTATCACTGACGAGGATCGTCGTGAGAACCGGAGGCGCCAGCGCCGTCCCAGCCTCGCCGAGATGGACGAGAAAGCCATGGAGCAGTGGCGCTTACGCTTCCCGCATGACGTCATAAATGAGCAGCAGTTCTTCGCGCAAAGGATGGCGGAGAGGGAGGAGAAGAGGGCGGAGCGAGCCGTCTATCTCGAGGACATGCGTACGCGAAAAGGCGGCCGCTCAATTCAACATCGAGCTAGGAGCAGCGTCGACCTAGGACTCCGACGACGATCGGTTTGTTGACGCCTTCATTGAGACGTCGGCGGAGGACATCACCGAGGTGGAGTCGGAGACGGTGAGTAGTTTTTTATCTATCGTAGGAGGAGGCTATCATATTATCTATCTATGTATTATCTATTCTATGTACTATTTATACTATGTATGTTTTTTAATCTATGCCTATATAGTCCGAACTGAATGTGTATCGAGTCGCAATAAAAAAGAGATGAAATATAACACATCTGGAGCGGTTTGCGCGCGCTATATTTTGCAGGGGCCGCTGGAGCCAGCGCTCCGCGACGCCAAAAAAATCGCGACTCTGGCCCTGTAAAAATTTTTTTTGTAGGTCGCGCGTTGCGCGTCTGTCGGAGATGCTTTTAGTTGGTGAAAATAACCTCATCACACACAGACATGCATTACTTTCACAATCATGGGTCCATCACTTCAGGGTAAGGCTTGCACCACGCTCAAGGAAGGAGTTGGTTACACCCCCTGTCCCACCATTCTCATCTTAAGGCTGGTCGTAATGATAGTATCATAGCTGTCAACTAGACAATTTTGATGAGGTGTCATAGAATTAAATAAAGAAAGAGATGATGGAATATCATATCATGATACCGTATCATAATAAATACTATTGTAGTATGTGTCATGCATGACAATAAATAGAGTACTACTTGATACTAATATATGATACTAGGGAGGTAGTATCATACACTAGTATCATATGCATGATACTAATATATGATACTCTCCATTACAACCAGCCTAATGCTTGATGGTTGCATCAGTGTTGATGTTGACGTGGTCATTGTCCGGTGGTCGCCATCCGGTGGTCGCCATCCATGACTCGGCAAAACCAGGTTTGCGGTTTCGGAATGTCCATAAGTACCAGATCCTCTCTAATCCGTCAAACTGGGAAAAAAATTCTATGAGACCAGGTCTCACAGATTAGCAGGTGAGACCCATCCTGATGAATGACACGTGGCAATATACAAATCACAAAGCACCTACCCCACCCCCACCTGAAATCAGGGGGGAGAGATTAGATGCTTTGTGATTTGTGAATGCCACGTGTCATCCATCAGGACGGGTCTCACCTGCATTATATGATACATTTGTCAATCTGTTCGGAAGGTGCCAGATAGACCACGTAACAGAGATAATAATGGTGCACTCTGTGCCTGTGTGAATCTAAATGTATATAGGGTCGTCTTGGAAACATTGCCGACCATATTAAGGCCCTGTCCGGATCCTCTCCGCTTCGTCACTGTAGCTCCCGGAGCGGAAGGAGCGCCGGTACAATTGCTGGGAGCGGCTCAGACCGAGCTCCTCACGTGGAGCGGAGTCGGCAGACTGGAGTGATTCCGAACATACACTAAGATACACACATATACTACTCCGTATATATCTACGCGTTGCCGTATCAAAGTATGCAAATACAGTACTCTTTCTGTAAACTAATATAAGAGTATTTAGAGAGAGTGGCGTTACTGAGAAGGGCGGCAGCTGCACACGGTATCCTGTTCGTCGGTACAGCCTTGGGGATTAGCGTCGGTGGGGCCCTTATAACATATACGGGCGGTGGGAAAATGAGCTCGGTCGGTAGAATACGCGAGAGAACAGTGAAATACGATGGCCAGTGGACGTGGAACCAGGAAGGCAACGTAACACCGACGAACCGAGCCGTGGACCGGGTCCGTCAGAAAAAAATGACCCTGGATCAAGAACGTAAGCTAGCCGTCTGCGGCGAAGACAGCGCCGTCAAGGGGGAGTAAATACTGGTTGGTTGCGGAATTGATTACCAAGTGGTTTGCGAGCTGTATCGAGCACCCTTCCCCCGTTCCCCTTTCCATCTCAACCTCCCCGAGTAGAAGCCGGCGGCAGGCGAACCCCATGGCTGCTGCGGGAAGTGCGGCGATGTCCGCCAGTATACTCAACAACGGGCTGGAATTTCTGCTAGATCCAGTTGACAGGTACGTTCTCTATGCATTCGATTTAATACATACATTTGTGTTGAAGCATGGACGGGATTGACTGATATCTAATCTGGTGGGCATGCTTCAGGTTCCCTCTCGCGGAGGTCACTGCTGATGTGGAGCAGCCAGATCCGTTGGTGCTCATGGACGTCCGCCGGTCAGCACCTCCTACTGCCGACTCCTCATGCGCGGTAGTTGTTGGCAACCCTGGCGATTCTTTTGACCAGAACAGATCCGCCGGCAAGAGGAAGTATTCCCCCATGCAATCGGCCGAGTCCACGGGGAAGGTGAATCTAGAGGCGCCGGGGTGGACCAAAAGGTCAGCACGAAATTTGTGGTTTTTCTTGTTTATGCGAGTAGTGGGTAAACGTGTAAGCTGAATCCAAGGTGATAGCCGTGTCCATGGGGCTCTGGTCAACCTATCTTTGGTCAAACTATCTAGCTCTCATTTCAACGTCATGAGCAATTAGAAAAAAACTTATAGCTACTGAAAGAACATAATTTTTTTTGTCAGGTTGCGACTTGGGCATGCTCCTGCCGATAGAACACCTTGTGCTGATAGAGTTACACCTTTGAAAGAAACAATAAGGAGATATGCTAACAAGCCTAAAGAAAATGTAGTAAAATCAGAGATTGGTATGAGCTTTGATTCGCTTGGGGAGGCATATGATTTTTATAACTTGTACTCCTGGGAGGTTGGATTTGGTATAAGGTATGGCAAGAGCCGTTTGAACGTTGAGAGGACAAAATGCATGTAGGAGATCATGTGTGGATGCTCGGTCAGTACCAGATTCTTTGCGCCAATATTTGTCGTGTTGTTTTCATGAATTTTTTTTCCACTATAGTTCATTAGTAAGGATCTCGTAATAATCCAAAAAATACAAATTGCAGGGAAAACCCGAACAACAAAACAGCCGGTCTTGCAGATGCGAGTGCCCTGCGATGATCAGATTGCTAAAAGCTGCAGACAATGGATGGTACATTGCTGAGCACCGGGCAAGCCACAATCATTCGCTGTCTCTTACTTGCGGAGAAAAAGTCCATTGGCCATCTCACAAGCACATAGATGTGTACACAAAGGATCTGGTGAAGCAACTATGGGCGAACAATGTCAATCTCAACAAGGTATATAGCATCGTTGGCAGCTTCTTCGGATCGTCGCAGGGCGTACCTTTCACGAAAAGGTCGCTGCGACATCTGTGTGGTAGAATTAGTCGCGACCAAGCTGATGATGATGTGAACAAAACCTTAGCTGTGTTCAAAGAGATACAGCGAAACGACCCAGAATTCACGTACCGAGTGCAAGGTGACGAGGAAAGTAGAATCAAGAATCCGATGTGGACAAATGGTAACAGCAAGGTGCAGTACAGGTTCTTCGGTGATGTCATCACATTTGATACAACGTACCGGACAAACTTGTATGACATGCCCTTTGGGTTGTTTGTTGGTGTTAACAATCACTTCCAGAGCATAATACTTGCGGGAGTCCTGATGCGTGACGAGCAGGTGGAGAGTTTCCAGTGGGTCTTTTCTGAATTTGTCAACATGATGGGGGGTAAACATCCGCAGACTATTCTGACGGGTAAGTCTGAATCAGAAAACATGACCTGCGCTATGAGTGTGCAATTATGTTAGTGAAAAATGCAGACAATTAACTTCCTTGAATTTGTTGCTGAAAATGCAGACCAAGCAAGATCCATGGAGGTGGCGATCAAGAGCGAGCTCCCTGGGACTGTACATAGATGGTGCAAGTGGCATGTCCTGAAGAAAGCGAAGGAGAACCTTGGCGCATTGTACACAAGGAAGAGCGAGTTCAGAGCAGAATTCCACAAAGTGGTGAATCACATGATAAGTGTGGATGAATTTGAGACTGCGTGGGGTATACTTGTCGAGAAATATAATCTGAGATCCCACAATTACATGACAAACCTCGGCTCAGGAAAGTTTCAGATCCATCCACGCCTAACCAGTCCCGCTTCGCCGTTTCCGTTGGGCTCAAATTAAATGCGTGCGACACGTCAGCTAATACATTATCGCATACGCATTGGAAATACGAGAATACGCGACGATCCCGAGGAGGACCAATGGCTGTGATTCCGGCCTCATCTGTTCCCACGACCAGAAACGAATTTGCCGTATTTAGATCACTATTTTAGTATTTTAAAGTTCTTGTATAAGTTTACGGAGGGAGTACTACTTACTATACAACACCAACCGCTCGGTTAGTTGCCTCTTCCTCCTATGGTTGGCTCATTTGCTCGTTGCTTGCTCCGACTGTACGCAACGGAGTTCCTGCGCGACGACTTACAAGCCACCCACGTACAGAACAGGCTTCGAGATTCCTGAGAAATTGCGTACCCATCGGCCAGCGAATTGCTGGTTTACGGTCGAGAGTCGTGACACGAGAGGCCATGGCCGTGGATTGCTTCTTCCGCGCGTACGGGCTGGCCGTCGTCAACACCGTCTACATCGGCGGCACGGCCATGGTCCTCTACGGGCTCGTCATCCTGGAGCGGATGCCCCGGCGCAACAAGGGCGCCATCATCGTGCTCACGCTCTTCCTCCTCCTCTGGGTCTGCGTCGGCGCCAGCGTGTACACCGCCTTCTGCGGCGTCCTCTTCCCGTGGTCGGCGCTGCGCCGGTGCCTGGCCTCCGCCCACGGGGCGCTCCTGCGGCACCTCCGTTCCGCGGGCCGGCTTCTCTGCCTGCCGTGCCGGTCCAGGCTACGGCGCCGAGGCGGCAGCGCCGCTCTGCCGCAGTTTCTGGGCCAAATGGAGAGTCACATGCCCGTGCTGGCCCGGGAGGCGCCGGTGCATGAAGGCGCTCGGGCGGCGACGGCGTATGACATCCTCTCGTACGAGCAGCCCGAGTGCGGCGGCGGCGGCACGCCGGAGTGCCCAGTCTGCCTCGGAGAGGTGGAGAAGGGGGAGACGGTGAAGCGGCTGCCGGCGTGCCTGCACATGTTCCACCAGCAGTGCATCGACCCGTGGCTGCACGAGCAGTCGACCTGCCCAGTCTGCCGGTGCATCGTCTTCGCGCCATTGCCGGCCCAAATGGTATGAGTGACACCGGTGATGAGAGGCAGCCGATCGCACAAGTCAAACCCTTGTTCCAGCCTTTCAAGAGCTTGCCGTGGAGGATGCTGAGACGGTGACCCTGGTGTGGCTTTGTTCGGCTGCGAGCGGAGTTAGTTTGCTGTTGGGTTTTGGTCGGAGAGTGGTTTTTCAGCTCCGGGGTGTCTAGACACCCTCCATGAGCAGTAAAAAAAAATAATCCAACAAATCAGAAACTTTGCAATTTCAAAGACGGTCAAACTTTGTTGGTGATTGTAAGTTATCATGCCAAAAAATCATTCAAGGAGTTCTACAAACGAAAAGGATCTCAGTGCTTGAAGTTTTGAGCACTTTTAGCACTGAAATCTGAAACTTGTTTGTACATCTTTCTGTACATGATATTTTGGCATGAAAACTCGCAAGAACCTCCAAAGTTCGACCGACCGTCTTTGATGTTGCAAAGTTTCAATTATTTTTGTTTTTTTAATTTACTGTTCATAGAGGGTGTCTTGGCACCCGAGAGCTATCACACTTTTTGGTTTTGGTAGTTAGTGTTTTGATGTGTGTTCAAAGAATTCTCTTGCCCTGCCCTATGTTTTTGTCGAGTTGGAGCCATAAAAGAGATCCCTTGGCATGATGATGACATGACACAGGTGTTCGGTTGCAAGGGCATGATCAACGTAGGATTGGTGTTTTTCTCCTACAAGGTCCGTCGACCGAGTGGGGGTTGTCAAGTTGCTTGCGTGGGTGGTCGACCCTTTGGCATGGGCCCATATGGGTTCATTGATGGTCCTTCATATTGAAGTCAAAGTCGCTGGCCCATTGTTGGAGATATTGACCACGGGTGTCCTCATTGACTACCCATGGTATTTCAAGACAATTGGGGCCGCCTGTTATCTCTCAATCGTCTGCTCATCGGGCCGCCTCCTGGGACAGTTTACCTAGGAGCCGGCTGCCAACAGGCGGCAGGGGCACAAACAGGCGACAGTCCCATGGCCAGCAGCTAGCAGACGGTCCTACGCCTCTCCCTCGAGATGCGTGCTGGGGGACCACAACACAGCTGAGGCGTGGCTACAGTTGAGCATGTCCTTAAGAGAATCTATAAGGGCATGGCTACAGTGAATGTGTACCCTATGGGCGCCTCTTAAGCGGCGTATCACTGTAGCCATGCTGCTGGTGACCAAGCTTCGTCAGAGGAAGCCATGATCCCAGTACCCACAGACGGCGGGGCTAGCAGGCGGCCGGCCCCACCGGCCAGTGGGTGAGTCATAAACAAGCAGCCCCTGGCAGGCGGCCGGGGGAGGCGGCCCGCCTGGTAGTAGGCTGCTCACCGTACCCTAGGAGTCTGAACCTCATCAAGATGACAAGACAGGACGTGGTGGCAGTGTACGGCAGGAGTCGGCGGCACTGTAGCCACTTCCCTCCTGACGGTGCTGCCGTCAGCGGAAGCACGCCTACAGTAAAAGGCAATCACATGGGCCCGCAGACGGTGGGTCCCAGCAGACAGGCGGAGAGGCCGGCACCCGAAGACGCTGACAGTTGGGGGCTGTTCCACCGGGATTACTACTGTACCCCTGGGGGTAGGCCTATATAAACCCCCCAGGGTCCTCCATGATGAGGGGTTGGTTAGTTGAACTCTAGAAAGAAGAGAGACACATAGAGAGAAATAGGGAGAAACCCTAGCGATCATCCCGATTCCCTAGAGCGAAGGTAGTGAGCTAGCCTTGCTCTTCTTCCTCCTCTAGACGACACAGCTCAAGGAGCAACCTTGTAGCTACCCTAGTGACATTAGTCATGACGCGGAGTCCCCGTAGAGCAGGACTAGGGGTGTTATCTCCACGGAGAGCCCCAAACCTGGGTAAGATTCTTAGGCGTCCAAAGTTCTGCCTTATCCCGCTTCCAGGGCCCGGTGACGCTTGATACGTCCAAAACGTATCTATAATTTCTGCTTGCTCCATGCCTCTTTTGGGTGATATTGCTATGTTATTTATACACTTCCATACACTTTTGATCATATTTGGACTAACCTATTAACTCAGTGCACCCCAGTGCCAGTTTCTGTTTTCGGCTGTTTTTGTATTTCAGGTTTTTACATTACGAGAACTGCCAGGAAAAATCCAGAAAAATTATATAAAAAATCAGCGTTCCAGAAGCTACCGTGCGCCCGAAGGACAGCCCGGGGGGGGGGGCACCAGGGCTCCAGGCGCCCTGGCGGCGCGCCCCCCCTGGGCCGCGCCGGGGGGGCGCCTGGGCCCCCGAGGCTCCTCCGATGCCCCCTTTGGCATATATTTAAAGCATCTCCCGAAACCCTCGAGGAAGGAACTCTTTTTCGCGATCTCATCTCTGTTCCGCCGCCGCCGCCGCTTCCAAGATCGGGAGCACCAGGAGAACTCTTCCCGGCACCCTGCCGGAGGGGAGGATCACCACCGGGAGCTTCTCCACCACCATGGACGCCTCCCGGATGAGTTGTGAGTAGTCTCCCTTGGACCATGAGTCCATGACCAGTAGCTATGTGATGTTCTCCTCCCGTTCTTGTGCTTCACTAATTAGTCCTCGTGAGCTGCCCTACATGATCGAGGCACATATGTAATCCTTATGCTGTTGCTATGATGAGTTTGCTGGGATCCGATGGATTATGAGATTATGTTCAGATTGTGTTTGAGTAATATATTTGATTCACCTCTTTTATATTTATGTTCGTAAGTAATTCTTGCATGTTCTCCGTTGTTATTTATTGCTTTGGCCAAGTAATAGGTAGTGACTCCAAGAGGGAACGTTATGTTCGATTGTGGGTTCATGCCCCTCGATGACTAGTTTGAGTGATAGAAACATGAGTCTAGGGGATGTGCTGTTGCCACAAGGGGGAAAACAACGGTGCTTGTGCCCGCGGGTGCAAGGATTGTTTACTTTACGCAAAGTTCTTTTAATGCAGTTGTCTGTTGCTTTGAGTTTACACTATGGGTGGGGCTCGCAACTTAATACCAGCGAGATGTTCTGGATAGATATCTCAAGGTGGATGATTAGTAGTAGATATTGATGGATTTCGGTCTACTTACTTTGGCGTACCGCCCATGCTTTGAACCTCTACCTTTCTTGCAATGTAGTCAGCATTGGTTTGCGCACATGGTCCTGTCAATTGCCCAGCTGTAATTCCTTTACCTCACATAGCTGTTTTATCGTCTTTTGGGAGAGAGACATCACTAGTGAACATCATGAGACTCCGGTTCATATTACCATCATTGATCACATCCGCTATTTACTTTTCCGCTATTTACTTACTATTGCAATTACACCTATTACTATTATCACTTGCGTTTGATCCTTTGTAAACTACAAGGCCGGAGGGATTGACAACCTCTCTATACTCGTTGGGAGCAAAGTTATTTGTATCTGTGTGCAGGTCCACGTTGATTGCTAATATCTGGCGCCGTTAGCAGTTGACACCTTCTTATTGAAACTGGGAGTCTCTGGGAAATCGATCCTTGGTATTACCAAGGGAAAACTTCTGCTACACTGCATCTCAAACCTTCCACTTGGGGTAACCAACGAGGGGTGAGAAGCCACCTAGCAAAGCAATTTCTGGCGCCGTTGCCGGGGACTCCACTCTTCAGGATAGGGGAGTTGCACGCTATCTTTTACCTTTGCTTATAGTCTTGTTAGTTTACCTTTCAGTTTTTGATTTAGTATCCTCTATCGAAAATCACAAAAATAGTTATCTCATTCTTTAGTTGTCATTATGTCGGGTCCTTTTGTCTTTGATGAAGCAGAAGTTCTCACCTTTAAACAAAGAGGTGGGGAAAGTTTGAAAGATGCTTGGTATAGAATTAATGATTCACAAAAAAGAGCCACCAAGAAGCAACCTACTACTATCCTGCTTAGAAATTTTTATGTTGGAATAACTTCTTGGAATAGGTTTATTCTAGATACTGCTATCAATGGGAATTTCCTAGAAGCCCCAGTTTGGGAGTCTCTTAGTATTATTGAAAATCTTGTTGGGAATCCCCCTGTTGTTAGCATTTAAGAGGACATAACTCTAGCTCACATTATGAAAAAACTTGAAAAAATAGAGCTAGAGATGCCAAGCATTAATAAGATAAATGAGTTGGATCGTAAGATCCAAGGGAATTTGAATAGGCTTGATAGCTCCATGCATAAAATTTTCAAAACTTTGGAGACCGTCAAATTCCATGACTTGGACTCTTCTAGGATAGACAAGATTGAGGAAATCTTTGATACTCTAGGAACTACTTTCTCCTCAATCAAAACCAAAAAGGTAGAAACCCCGGCAAAGAGGGAGCCTAAGTTCGTTCACATTCCAAAGGCTCCCCGTTCTAAAATTAATCCATCTATTGCCAAAGGGGTTGAAACTGTAAAGACTTTGGAAGAAACACCTCTCTTTGATGAATTTATAAATGAATCTTCCCTTGACTTTTATCCTTTTGGTCTTCTCCCTAGAAGTATCTCTATGAGGCCTTTATTCGAAAGTCCTCTTAAGGCTAGTTGTATTATTAAAGAACTTTTTGATGATCTTGATGATGGTTCAATTGATACAACTTGATATATATGCATTATGCCTAGCTTAAAGGCATAAAAGAAAGCGCTTTTGGGAGGCAGCCCACATGAATAAAAATTTTATTTTGCTTTTGTTGTCTCTTGATGTTGTTTACTACAGTAGCATCATCATTGTATCTTTGCTTTTCAATTTTGTGCCAAGTATAGCCTCTGACTGCTAGAAAGTTCAAAAGTTGTGAGGTGCTGTCCAGGAAACAGATTCTGTCCTTGGATAGAAAAATTCGTATAAAATCACCAGATCATCTTTTTGGTCTGAATTTTTTTGGGCAGCGTTCTCTATATAATTGTCTTTCGTGCGTCTGTTCTGAGTTTTTTGATTTGAGTTGCAGAAGTGCCCCGAACAAATCATTTACTACCTGCTGTTCTGTTTTTCACAGATTCTGTCCTGTTTTGCCTTTCCCTCATTTTGCAAACCTAGAGCTTGCTTTTTCTTTGCAAAAACCTTTTGGCAATCTTGAGAAATAGTAGACCTTCAAGAATATCTTTATTTCCAGCAAGGTACAATTATTTTATTATGGGTACTAACCTCGCTAATCAGATTATGATGAGTTATGTATGAAGGGAGTTTTCAAGTGTGCGAGGGAAGATGATAAAAAGATTCAGGAGTGTCAAGCGCTCAAACTTGGGGATGCCCCCATGCACCCCCAAGAAATATTCAAGGAGACTCAAGCGTCTAAGCTTGGGGATGCCCCCGGGCATCCCCTTCTCCATCAACATTATCAGTTCGTCTTTCGTTCCACTATATTTTAATCACTTCATGTGTTATGTGTTATGCTTGGAGCGTCTTGCTTTTAATTTTCTTTAGCTTTTCATAACGAGTCGGAACTCAGCTTTCTTTACGTGGGAGAGAAACACGCTCCACTTCTACCTAGAACATAACATAGAATTTTCATGACTATCTTTGCTGTGTGTGTTCTTTGTCTTTTAATAGCTACTATCATGCTCTGCTCTTAGTATTCATGCTTATCTTTTCAAAGAGCTTTTGTTTAGTTGGTTGCTTGAACTCTCTTTAATTATCATGCTTATCTTATTAAGAGAGTTTGCTTCCGTTGCATTGGTTGATATGTCTATGATAAAGATGCTACGTGCATAATGGCGCTTGGTAGTTCAGGTTTTCTTATGGTTAGTGTCAATTAGCCGGGGGATTCCCAATGTGTTATTGGAGTACCAACATGATTTGTTTGCCTATGATGTGGTATGGTTTAGTAATATCTTCCTTCAAAGAATTTATTTTGATTGACTTGGCGTATGCTCACGCATATTTAAGACTGTAAAGAAAGTCTGTCAAGCCTTGATGATCTTTTGTTTCTGAGTAGCGATATAACTTCCATGCCTGATTCAATGTTGCTTTGTCGCTCTGCATGATTATGACCGTCATTGCTCTCTTAGTTGGTCGCTCCCAGTCTTTTGCTAACCTCCACCTGTACTAAGCGGACTGACTGCTTGTGCATCCACATCCTTTTAAACCAGTTATGCCATATGAGTCCACCATACCTACCTATATGTGGTATTTCACCGCCACTCCAAGTAAATTTACATGTGCTACCTTTAAAACCTTCAGTTTTTGCAATACATAGCTCATGGGAAAGTAGCTTAAAAACTATTGTGGTAAAGAATATGTTGCTTATGTATCTTATTTCTTATAAGTTGCTTGCTGAGCGGTAACCATGTTTCTGGGGACGCCATCAACTGTTACACTTTTGTTGAATATCATGGGAGTTGCTATGCATGTTCGTCTTGTCTGAAGTAAGGGTGATTTGCCATGGGTTGAATGGTTTGAGTATGCATATTGTTAGAGAAGAACATTGGGCCGCCAACCAAAGCCATGTATCATGGTGGAAGTTTTAGCTTGGACATTAATCCTCAATCTCTTATGAGAATATGCTTAAGCATTAAAGAGGAGTCCATTATCTATTTTCTATGTTGTCCCGGTATGGATGTCCTCAAGCTGAGATCTATCAAAAACGAGAAATCAAATGCGATCTATCTCCTTGGACCTTTGTACAGGTGACATAGAGGTACCCCTTTGTGACACTTGGTTGAAACATATGTAATGCAATGATAATCCATGGAAATCCGAGCTAATTAGGACAAGGTGCGAGCACTATTGGTATTCGATGCATGAGGCTTGCAACTTATAGGATGTCTTATGCATAACACATATGAAGTACTACTACCGTTGACAAAATTGTTTCTATAGTTTCAAAATAAAAAGCTCCAGCACGTGAGTAATCCCTGCTTCCCTCTGCGAAGGGGCCATTTTACTTTTATGTTGAGTCTCCACCTTCTTTCTTCAAGCACCAACTATTGAGAGCATGATTGTCATTCTGAGTGTAATGTGCATTGTTCCAAAGTAGCATTGTCTTTTGCATGATTGTGATATCGTTTATTCTGAAATCATTGTATCTAGTCATCACTTAAACCTTGAAGGTTCCCCTGCATTTATGTTTTGCTTCACTAAAGGGGGCAAGGTAGATATCACTTTATCATATTTGCACATCATAATCATTGCAAATCTATTTGATGTTTCAGTACCATATTGTAAAACTTTCAGTTCTTTGTGATTTTCTCATGAGGCAACTTAATTACTACAGATTCATTATCTCAGTAAGCTTTTGTCATATGACTATGAGTAAGTCCTATATGGTTAATAGCATGTCACCACAGAAATTATTCTTGTTATCATTTACCTACTCGAGGACGAGCAGGAATTAAGCTTGGGGATGTTGATACGTCCAAAACGTATCTATAATTTCTGCTTGCTCCATGCCTCTTTTGGGTGATATTGCTATGTTATTTATACACTTCCATACACTTTTGATCATATTTGGACTAACCTATTAACTCAGTGCACCCCAGTGCCAGTTTCTGTTTTCGGCTGTTTTTTGTATTTCAGGTTTTCACATTACGAGAACTGCCAGGAAAAATCCAGAAAAATTATATAAAAAAATCAGTGTTCCAGAAGCTACCGTGCGCCCGAAGGACAGCCGGGGGGGCGAGGGGGGGGGGGGGGGC
>LR738709.1:602233015-602316156 GCA_902687465.1 Secale cereale
CACCAGGGCTCCAGGCGCCCTGGCGGCGCGCCCCCCCTGGGCCGCGCCGGGGGGGCGCCTGGGCCCCCCGAGGCTCCTCCAATGCCCCCTTTGGCATATATTTAAAGCGTCTCCCGAAACCCTCGAGGGAGGAACTCTTTTTTGCGATCTCATCTATGTTCCGCCGCCGCCGCCGCTTCCAAGGTCAGGAGCACCAGGAGAACTCTTCCCGGCACCCTGCCGTAGGGGAGGATCACCACCGGGAGCTTCTCCACCACCATGGACGCCTCCCGGATGAGTTGTGAGTAGTCTCCCTTGGACCATGAGTCCATGACCAGTAGCTATGTGATGTTCTCCTCCCATTCTTGTGCTTCACTAATTAGTCCTCGTGAGCTGCCCTACATGATCGAGGCACATATGTAATCCTTATGCTGTTGCTATGATGAGTTTGCTGGGATCCGATGGATTATGAGATTATGTTTAGATTGTGTTTGAGTAATATATTTGATTTACCTCTTTTATATATATGTTCGTAAGTAATTCTTGCATGTTCTCTGTTGTTATTTATTGCTTTGGCCAAGTAATAGGTAGTGACTCCAAGAGGGAACGTTATGCTCGATTGTGGGTTCATGCCCCTCGATGACTAGTTTGAGTGACAGAAACATGAGTCTAGGGGATGTGCTGTTGCCACAAGGGGGAAAACAACGGTGCTTGTGCCTGCGGGTGCAAGGATTGTTTACTTTACGCAAAGTTCTTTTAATGCAGTTGTCTATTGCTTTGAGTTTACACTATGGGTGGGGCTCGCAACTTAATACCAGCGAGATGTTCTGGATAGATATCTCAAGGTGGATGATTAGTAGTAGATATTGATGGATTTCGGTCTACTTACTTTGGCGTACCGCCCATGCTTTGAACCTCTACCTTTCTTGCAATGTAGTCAGCATTGGTTTGCGCACATGGTCCTGTCAATTGCCCAGCTCTAATTCGTTTACCTCACATAGCTGTTTTATCGTCTTTTGGGAGAGAGACATCACTAGTGAACATCATGAGACTCCGGTCCATATTACCATCATTGATCACATCCGCTATTTACTTTTCCACTATTTACTTAGTATTGCAATTACACCTATTACTATTATCACTTGCGTTTGATCCTTTGTAAACTACAAGGCCGGAGGGATTGACAACCTCTCTGTACTCGTTGGGAGCAAAGTTATTTGTATCTGTGTGCAGGTCCACGTTGATTGCTAATATCTGGCGCCGTTAGCAGTTGACACCTTCTTGTTGAAACTGGGAGTCTCTGGGAAATCGATCCTTGGTATTACCAAGGGAAAACTTCTGCTACACTGCATCTCAAACCTTCCACTTGGGGTAACCAACGAGGGGTGAGAAGCCACCTAGAAACGCTCTATTATCCCCATGCATGATAAGCCACCCGTTGGCATATGTCGCACAAAAACCCCGACATTTGGCGCCCACCGTGGGACAAGGTGCACCATCGTCGGAAGACATGTTCTGGACGGGAACTTTGTTCCTTCCTGGCAAGCACAGCCAGCCCGGCACGCCCGTAGGCGTGGATACCGGGATGCTTCACGGCGCTGCGGCTGCATGCGCCGCGAGCGGACTCGCTGACCTTCTCGTCGGCCTCCACATCCATGACGAGCCCTCTCCGGCTGCAGAGCCAGTTGCTCCGGAGAGCTGGCTCGTCGAACTCCTCGACAAGCTCCACATCGTCGACGAGTGCGCCTCTGACATAGAGTCAGTAGGCTCCTCCGACCCACCAGTTGACATGATCATTGACCTCGACGCAGTGCCCGTCGACTCCTTCCCTAAGCACGTGGTGATCATCGACGACCCCCTCTCCACTGCAGCCGGCAGCAGCACCGTCAGCACCGTCACAGAGGTGCTCACCACCAGCCACGACGAGCCGTCCGGCGAGTCGGGCCAAGACTCGCTCCAGGCCGCCATGCAGAACCTCGCCGCACCCGTTGCGGCGGGGGCAGACGGCGCGACGCTGGAGGCACTCCGTGTCTCGCTCCTCGACAGCGCCAACAAGCTAGCCGCTTCCCGGCGCCTCACTGAAGCCTACCGCCGTGAGATGGACCGTGCCATAGGCGGCACGCTGATAACCCACAGGTGTAGGGGATCGCAACCGTTTTCGAGGGTAAAGTATTAAACCCAAATTTGTTGATTCGACACAAGGGGAGCCAAAGAATACTCTTAAGTATTAGCAGCTGAGTTGTCAATTCAACCACACCTGGAAACTTAGTATCTGCACCAGGATAGTTTAGTAGCAAAGTAATATGATAGTGGCGGTAGCAACAATAAAAGTAAAGATAGTGTTTTTGTAGTTTTTGTGATAGTAGCAACGGAAAAGTAAATAAGCAACTAGCAATATAGGTAAAGCTCGTAGGCATTGGATCGGTGATGGGAAATTATGTTGGATGCAATTCATCATGTAGAAGTTATAACCTAGGGTGACACAGAACTAGCTCCAGTTCATCAATGCAATGTAGCATGTATTCCGCATATAGTCATACGTGCTTATGGAAAAGAACTTGCATGACATCTTTTGTCCAACCCTCCCATGGCAGCGGGGTCCTATTGGAAACTAAGGGATATTAAGGCCTCCTTTTAATTGAGTACCGGACCAAAGCATTAACACATAGTGAATACATGAACTCCTCAAACTATGGTCATCACCGGGAGTGGTCCCGATTATTGTCACTTCGGGGTTGCCGGATCATAACACATAGTAGGTGACTATAGACTTGCAAGATAGGATCAAGAACACACATATATTCATGAAAACAAAATAGGTTCAGATCTGAAATCATGGCACTCGGGCCCTAGTGACAAGCATTAAGCATAGCAAAGTCATAGCAACATCAATCTCAGAACATAGTGGATACTAGGGATCAAACCCTAACAAAACTAACTCGATTACATGATAGATCCCATCCAACCCATCAACGTCCAGCAAGCCTACGATGGAATTACTCACATACGGCGGTGAGCATCATGAAATTGGTGATGGAGGAAGGTTGATGATGACGATGGCGACGATCTCCACTCTCCGGAGCCCCGAACGGACTCCAGATCAGCCCTCCCGAGAGAGATTAGGGCTTGGCGGCAGCTCCGTCTCGTGAAACACGATAATTCTCTCTCCTTGATTTTTTTCTCCATGAAACGAAATATATAGGACCCGGGGATATGTCGGTGGAGCATCGGGGGGCTCTCGAGGCAGGGGGCGCGCCCCCCACCCTCGAGGACAGGGTGTGCCCCCCCGGTGTAGATCTTGTAGATATTTTTTATATTTTCTGAAATAATTCTTCGTTGATTTTTAGGCGATTCCGAAAACTTTTTATTTGTGCACAAAAACAACACCATGGCAGTTCTGCTGAAAACAGCGTCAGTCCGGGTTAGTTCCATTCAAATCATGCAAGTTAGAGTCTAAAACAAGGGCAAAAGTGTTTGGCAAAGTAGATACGTTGGAGACGTATCAACTCCCGCAAGCTTAAACCTTTGCTTGTCCTCAAGCAATTCAGTTGATATACTGAAAGTGATAAAGAAAAACTTTGACAAACTCTATTTGCTCTTGTTGTAAATATGTAAGATAGCATTAAGGTTTTCAACAAGATCATGAACTAACCACATTCACAATAACTTTCAGGTCTCAAGACTACTCACATCAATGGCATAATCAACTAGCGAGAAATAATAATAAACCTCGGATGACAACACTTCTCAAAACAATCATGATATGATATAACAGGATGGTATCTCGCTAGCCCTTTCTGAGACTGCAAAACATAAATGCAGAGCACCTTGAAAGATCAAGGACTGACTAGACATTGTAATTCATGGTAAAAGAGATCCAGTCATGATCATACTCAATGCAAATTAATAGTAATACATGCAACGACAGAGGTGCTCTCCTACTGGTGCTTTTTGATAAGAGGATGATGACTCTGCATAAAAGTAAATAGATACGCCCTTCACAGAGGGAAGCAGGGATTTGTAGAGGTGCCAGAGCTCGATTTTTAAATAGTGATTGAATAACATTTTGAGTGGTCTACTTTCATTGTCAACATAACAACCAAGAATCTCGATATCTCCCATGCTACGCACATTATAGGCGGTTCCCAAACAGAATGGTAAAGTTTATACCCCCCCCCCCCAACAACCAACAAGCACTCTCCACGGCCAGCCGAATCCACGGGTTACCGTCCATACAAGCAACAACCCTGGGGGAGTTTTGTTTAATTATTACGATTTTAAGCATGGGACTGGGCATCCCGGTTACCAGCCATTTTCTCGTGAATGATGAGCGGAATCCACTCATCGTGAGAATAACCCACCTAGCATGGAAGATATAGACATCCCTAGTTGATACATGAGTTGTTCGAGCATACAAAACAGAATTTCATTTGAAGGTTTAGAGTTTGGCACATACAAATTTACTTGGAACGGCAGGTAAATACCGCATATAGGAAGGTATGGTGGACTCATATGGAACAACTTTGGGGTTTATGGAAGTGGATGCACAAGGAGTATTCCCGCTTAGTATAGGTGAAGGCTAGAAAGAGACTGGGAAGCAACCAGCTAGAGAGCAAAAACGGTCATGAACATGCATTAAAATTAATCAACAATGAATGCAAGCATGAGTAGGATATAAATCACCATGAACATAAATATCGTGAAGGCTATGTTGCTTTGTTTCAACTACATGCGTGAACATGTGCCAAGTCAAGTCACTTAAATCGTTTAGAGGAGGATACCACCCATCATACCACATCACAACCATTTTAATAACATGTTGGCACGCAAGATAGACCATTATAAACTCTCAGCTAATTAAGCATGGCATAAGCAGCTATGATCTCTAATTGTTATTGCAAGCATGTTTCATTCATAACAAGCTAAATCAGGAACGACGAGCAATCATATTTACAAAAACAAAAGAGGTCGAGTTCATACCAGCTTTTCTCATCTCAATTAGTTCATCATATATCATCCTTATTGCCTTTCACTCGCACGACCGAATGGTGTGGAAAATGGTAATAGTGCACGTGCATTGAACTAAGCTGGAATCTGCAGGCATTTAATACAAGATAGAAGACAAGGTAATATGGCTCGAGGTTAAATCCACAATAAAGCATATGAGAGCCACTAAGCATTTTAATCATGGTCTTCTACTCTTAACCCCTAAAGAAAAGAAAAGAAACTATTTACACGGGAAAGCTCCCAACAAGCAAAAGAAGAACGGGAAATCTTTTTGGTTTTCCATTTTTAGTTACTACTACAAGCAAAGAAAGTAAACTAGCTAGAAGCTACAACTAATATTTTTTGTTTTTCTGGGTTTTTTCTAGCACACAAGAAAAAGACTAAGAAAAAGAAATTGAAACTAAGCATGGATGGTACAGTGAAAGAGTGTGAGCACCGACAGCTAGAATAAGTGTGTGCATGAATGTAAGTCGGTGAGAAACACGTACTCCCCCAAGCTTAGGCCTTTGGCCTAAATTGGTCTATGGCCACGGATCGAAGCCACTCCCTCGAGTGTACTGAGATGTGTCATCTGGGCGCCACTGGTTGGCGAGCTTGTCCAGCTCCCACCCATAAACAGATTGACAGGAAGGATCAAATGGTGGTTCTGGCTGAGGCTCTGAAGCTTGTGCCTGGCCTTGGTACTTGTAGAAGGCATATGATGTAATGAGGTACTTGCCTGTGGACAGATCAAACAGAGATGGTGCAGGCAAGGTAACAATTTCACAGTATATTTCATCAAACCGCAATTTATAATGTAGCTGCATATTTTTGTCTTTAACAATAAAGTCATGAGCTACCATGCTCTTGTAGTCTAGATAAACAGGAGCAAGCAATTTTTCTTCCTTCTCATTATGCCTAATAGGTATATTAAAATGTTCAGCAAGGCGAGAAGCAAAGATGCCTCCAAAGACGGGCCCTCTTGAGCGGTTAAGACTCAATCGTTTGGCAACGACGGCGCCCAAACTAAAAGTTGAGTCCTGGAACAAGGCATGGCGTGAAATGATAATATCATGGGCACTGAGATTCCCACTGTTCCCGTGACCAATTAAACATCTACTAGCAAATAAAGCAAAGTAGCGCAGAACAGGGAAGTGTATACTAGTTATTCTTGCCCCTGCAACTTGTCTAGTTTCACCAACAGCTATCATATCAATAAACCCTTTGACGTCTTCATGGCGTGGTTCATCTAGTCTACCTTCAAAGGGTACTTTGCATATTTCACAAAAATCTAACAGTGATATCTCTTTAACCACATCATATAAGCGAAACTCCATCGTAGGTGGTGTTTTCCTAGAATGAAAATGAAAGCTTTGCGTAAAAAATTGGTGAGTAAGAGATACTGTTCTTTTTGGTCATTGAGGAAGTCGACGAGGCCTGCATTATTTGCCATCCAATAAAAGTCTTCGTAAATACCGACCGACATCATGAAATCATTTCAAGGCCCTTCGCACGGTCGAACTTCCGCCATGCGAGGAAGATGATACTTGGGCTTCTTATTTTCTTCTTTCTTCTTCTCCTCTGAGCTCTTGCTGGAAGAGCCCCACAATAGTCTTTTTAACATTTTCCTTTTCTGAAATTTTTTCTGAATTTTTTAGTAACTCACAATAAAAGTTAACCAAACTCAACAAGATTGATAGCAACAACTCCTATAACTGCCTAGAAGCTATATCATGCATTAGAACTACTTGGGACCATGAAAATTTGACATGCAAGCTCAAGAACAAGGTCACCACAGCAGCTCAAATATGCAACAAATAAAGCACTAGAACAAAAACTAATTGGACCAATGGAGGAGTCACATACCAAGGAACAATCTCCCCAAACAGTTTGGTGAATGGTGCTTTGAGCAAGGAGATCGAAAATGGCAGCAAAATGAGCTAGAACTCGGGTTTGAGCTAGCTGGGGATTTTTTTGGGAGGAAGAAGAAGAGTATGGGTGAAAGGATAAGTGGAGGGGGGCCACGTGGGGCGCTCGAGGCAGGGGGCGCGCCCTGTGAAGGGGGGCGCGCCCTGTGCCCTCAAGGCCACGTGTTGGCTCCCCTCGCTGTGTGTTTAGTGTCATATTTTCTTAAATATTCTAGAAAAAATCATATTTCATTTTCATGGCATTTTGAGAACTTTTATTTTCGGGATATTTTTTTATTGCACGGATAAGTCTGGAAACAAACAGATAATGCTATTTTTCTTTTATTTAACCTAATTAACAGAAAGTAAAAGGAGGGTACAGAAGGTTTGTGCTATCTAGATTCACCTATCCCATGCTCGTCAAAAGGAATACATTAACAAGGTTGATCAGGTCTTGTTAATAAACTCTTTCCGAGTAACATGAACCGGAGAATTTTCGAATAACACTATGTTACCTCAATGGGGATATGTATGTCCCCAACAATAAGAATGTCATATGCCTTCTTGATAGTAGGAATAGGAAACTCAAAATCTCCAATAGTAATTGTTGAAGTTTTTCCAATATAGTTGATACTATAGACCTGAGGTTGTTTCGTCGGAAAGTGTACCGTATGCTCATTACCATTGACATGAAAAGTGACATTGCCTTTGTTGCAATCAATAACAGCCCCTGCAGTATTCAGAAAATGTCTTCCAACAATAATAGACATACTATCGTCCTCGGGAATATCAAGTATAACAAAGTTCGTTAAAATAGTAACATTTGCAACTACAACAGGCACATCCTCACAAATACCGACATGTATAGCAGTTGATTTATCGACCATTTGCAAGGATATTTCTGTAAGTGTCAACTTACTCAAGTCAAGTCTACGATATAAAGAGAGAGGCATGACACTAACACCGGCTCCAAGATCACACAAAGCAGTTTTAACATAGTTTCTCTTAATGGAGCAAGGTATAGTAGGTACTCCTGGATCTCCTAATTTCTTAGGCATTCCACCCTCAAAAGTGTAATTGGCAAGCATGGTGGAAATTTCTACTTCAGGTATCTTTCTTTTGTTGGTAATAATATCTTTCATATACTTAGCATAAGGATTTGTTTTAAGCACATCGTCAAACGCATACACAAAAAGATAGGTCTAATCATTTCAGCGAAGCGTTCAAAATCTTCATCATCCTTTTTCTTGGATGGTTTCGGAGGAAAATGCATGGGTTTCTGAACCCAGGGTTCCCTTTCCCTACCGTGCTTCCTAGCAACAAAGTTTCTCTTATCATAACGTTGATTCATTGATTGTGGGTTATCAAGATCAACGACAGGTTCAAACTCTACATCATTATCATTGCTAGGTTGAGCATCATCATGAACATCATCATTAATATTATCACTAGGTTCATGTTCATTACCGGATTGTGTCTCAGCATCAAAAACAGATATATGATACGTCCAAAACGTATCTATAATTTTTGCTTGCTCCATGCTTCTTTTGTGTGATATTGCTATGATATTGATGCACTTCCATACACTTTTTATCATATTTGGACTAACCTATTAACTCAGTGCACCACAGTGTCAGTTCCTGTTTTCTGCTGTTTTTCTATTTCAGGTTTCCCCCATATTAAAAGTGCTCCAAAAATTCCAGGAAGAATATAGGAAAAATCAGCGTACAGGAAGCTTCGTGAAGAACCAAAGATGGGCCAGAGGGGAGCCCGGGGAGGCCCAGGCGGCCACCTGGTGCGGCCCCACCCCTGGCGCGCCAGGGGGGCCCCTGCTCCGCCTCTGGCTGCCCCCCTTCGCTTATATATCCCTCTCGTCCCTAAACCCTCGAGGACAAAACCCTTTCTCGCGATCTCGCCTCTGTTCCGCCGCCGCAACGCTTCCAAGATCGGGAGCATCAGGAGAACTCTTCCCGGCACCCTGCCAGAGGGGAGAACCACCACCGGGAGCTTCTCCACCACCATGGACGCTTCCCGGAGGAGTCGTGAGTAGTCCACCTTGGACCATGGGTCCATGATCAGTAGCTATGTGATGTTCTCCTCCCCTCTTTGCTCTTCATGGTTTAGACCTCGTGAGCTGCCCTACATGATCGAGGCACATATGTAATCTTTCTGCTGTTGCTTTGCTGAGTTTGCTGGGATCTGATGGATTATGAGACTATGTTCAGATTGTGTTTGAGTAATATATTTGATTCACCTCTTTTATATCTTTGTTCTTGAGTAATTCTTGCATGTTCTCCGTTGCTGTTTATTGCTTTGGCCAAGTAGTAGGTAGTAACTCCAAGAGGGAGCGTTATGCTTGATTGTGGGTTCATGCCCCCTGATGACTAGCTTGAGTGACAGAAACATGAGTCTAGGGGATGTGCTGTTGCCACAAGGGAGAAAACAACGGTGCTTGTACTTGCGGGTGCAAGGATTGTTTACTTTACGCAAAGTTCTTTTAATGCAGTTGTCTATTGCTTTGAGTTTACACTTTGGGTGGGATTCGCAACTTAATACCAGCGAGATTTTCTGGATAGATATCTCAAGGTGGATGATTAGTAGTAGATGCAGATGGATTTCGGTCTACTTGCCTTGGCGTACCGCCCATGCTTTTGAGCATCTACCTTTCTTTGCAGCATAGTTAGCATTGGTTTGCGCACATAATCCTGTCAATTGCCCAGCTGTAATTTGTTTACCTCGCTTTGCTGTTTTATCATCTTTTGGGAGAGAGACATCACTAGTGAACATCATGGGACCTTGGTCCATATTACCACCGCTGATCACACCTTCTATTTACTTCCTGTTTTTATTTCCTAGTTGCAGTCATAGCTATCATTATTATCTCTTGTGTTTGATCCTTTGTAAACAACAAGGCTGGAGGGATTGACAATCTCTCTGTACTCGTTGGGAGCAAAGTTATCTGTATCTGTGTGCAGGTCCCGTCAACCGCTAAGTTTCTGGCGCAGTTGACACCTACTTGTCGACCCTCGGAGTCTCACGGGATTCGATCCTTGGTATCTTTGCCAAGGGAAATTTTCCGCTACGCTACATCTCAACCTTCCACTTGGGGTAACCAACGTGGGGCGAGAAGCCATCAAGCAAGTTTCTGGCGCCGTTGCCGAGGACTCCACTCTTCAAGATAGGGGAGTTGCACGCTATCTTTTATCTTTGCTTTTTAGTCTTGTTAGTTTACCTTTCAGTTTTTGCTTTAGTGTCCTTTATCAAAAATCACAAAATAGTTATCTTGCTTGCTGCTGCTATGGGTTCCACCAAAAACACTAAGTGGGAGGAGTACACCCCTTCTTCCATCACGCCAATCACCACTGTCGGGATCTACAAAAGTAATAAACCTTGTGATTATGTTAGTTTTAAGGGAGAGTTATGCCCATGGCATGGTCTTCCAGGAAAAAAGTATGAGCCTCTGTTTAAAGTTGCTCCCACACTTCCCCAAACTTAGGAAGACGTCCAAACTCTTATAATAGATAGCAATTCAAACAAAGAAGATGACACTACAATTCTGCTCAATAATGATAAAATTGATTTTGATAATTGTAGTCTCTCAGAAGTTGTCACCTTTTTACAAAGAATGGCTAGAGATCCCCACACTAGCACACTTAATCTTGCCTTCACGGAGCATATCACTAATGCTCTTATCAAAGCTAGGGAGGATAAGCTTAGGGTAGAAGCCTCCATACCTAGAAAGCTAGAAGATAGTTGGGATCCTATGATTAAAATTAAGTTGAATAACTTCTCTTGCTATGCTTTATGTGATGTTGGAGCTAGTACCTCCGTTATGCCCAAAAGAATGTATGATATGTTTGAATTGAAACCTTTTGATCCTTGTTCTTTTGGTGTTCGTCTTGTTGATTCTTCCGTAAAGAAACCTTTGGGGAAGATCAACGATGTTCTTATCATTGTCAATGACAATTATGTTCCCGTTGATTTTACTATTATGGATATTGAATGTGAACCTTCATGTCCAATTATTTTGGGACGTCCTTTTCTCCGCACCGTTGGTGCTATCATTGACATGAAAGAGGGGAATATAAAATTCCAATTCCCTCTCAAGAAAGGGATGGAACACTTCCCTAGAAAGAAGATTAAGTTGCCTTTTGAGTCCGTTACACGGGCTAGCTATTCTATTACTCTTGATAAAACTTGATCTTCTCTTTTTGCATCATGCCTAGTTTAAAGGCATAAAAGAAAGCGCTTTTTGGAGGCAACCCACAATGAATTAGGTTTTATTTTGCTTTTGTTGTGTCTTGATGTTTGTTACTACAGTAGCATCATCATTGTATCTTTTCTTTTCAGCTTTGTGCCAATTTTAGCCTCCGATTGCAAGAAAGTTCAAAAGTTGTGACGTGCTGTCCAGAAAACAGATTCTGTCCTTGGACAGAAAAATTCAAATAAAATCACCAGATCATCTTTTTGATCTGAATTGTTTTTACAGCGGGCTCTATACAATTGGCTTTCGAGCGTCTGTTCTGAGTTTTTTGATTTGAGTTGCAGAAGTGCCCCGAAAAAATTATTTACTACCTGCTGGTCTGTTTTTCACAGATTATGTCCTGTTTTGCCTTTTCTTCGTTTTGCAAACCTTGAGCTTGCTTTTTCTTTGCAAAAACCTTTTGGCAATCTTGAGAAACAGTAGCTCTTCAAGATTATTTTTATTTCCAGTAGGGAAAAATTATTTTATTGTGGGTACTAACCTCGCTAATCAGATTATGATGAGTTATGTATGAAGGGAGTTTTCAAGTGTGCGAGGGAAGATGATAAAAGAAGATCCAGGAGGGTCAAACGATCAAGCTTGGGGATGCCCCCGTGCACCCCCAAGAAATATTCAAGAAGACTCAAGCGTCTAAGCTTGGGGATGCCCCCATGCATCCCCTTCTCCATCAACAATTATTAGTTCGTCTTTCGTTCCACTATAATTTTATCACTTCATGCGTTATGTGCTATGCTTGGAGCGTCTTGCTCTTAGTTTCTTTTTTTAGTTTACTTTAGCTTTGCTTGCTGTTCATAACAAGTTAGAACCCAGCTTTCTTTGTGTGGGAGAGAAACACGCTCCACTTCAACCTAGAACACAACATAGGATTTTCATGCTTATCTTTGCTGTGTGTGTTCTTTGTCTTTCCTTAGCTGCTGTCATGTTTAGCTCTTAGTTTTCATGCTTTTCTTTTTAAAGAGCTTTTGTTTAGTTGGTTGCTGAACTCTCTTGAGTTTTCATGTTTATCTTGTTAAGAGAGTTTGCCTGTTGCACTGAGTTGTGTGTCTTAACTTAAAGTAGGTAATTGAGGTTGCTATTTAATTTTAGTAGTAACTTGCAATAGTTTTGAGGTATTGCCATGAGTAATGTCTGAACTTTTGGTGTCAAGAGCTTTAGCCTATTAGTGATAGATGTCGTATTTTGGGCAATCCGTGTTTATTTTCGAAAACCTACAAAATAGTTGAGAACTTTAGCTACTAGATGGATCACTAATCTTTGGAGAAATCGAATATTAGAGTACACTCACGTACCATGAGTCAAGGATGCGCAAGGATAACCAAACCCCCATACACTCCTCCTCGGGGTACTTGTCTCTTTGTGAACCTCCTAATTAGATTGAGAGTTACCGATAATAAGTGCATGAGTTCTTCGGACTAATGTGAGTATTCGAAAGTTGACACTTCCACCTAGCCATATTTATCTAGCCTCTTCGGTACCGTGCATTGCCCTTTCTCACCTCGAGAGTTGGCGCATACTTCGCCGGTGCATCCAAATCCTTGGCACGATACGCTCTGTCATCATAAGCCTCATTATATCCTTCCTCAAAACAGCCATCATACCTACCTATCAAGGCATTTCCATAGCCTTTCCGAGATACATTGCCATGCAACATCCATCTTCTCATGACTTGATCTTCATGTCATACATGCTTTTTGCTTGATCGATGAGCCGCATGCTAGTTGGGCCTTGCCCTAATCATTGCTACATGACGCGCTAGTATCATTGCATATCCTGCTACACCGGCAGAGGCATACATTTGCATACATCATGATAGTTTCATTTTCTTTATGTTGAGTACTTTTGTAAAGTGTGAAAGATCTTCTATACTTCTTGTAATATATAGAGTGTTGCCCCTAAAGTGAGGAAAAGATCCCAAAGAGGCCAAAATCAAAAGATCCCAAAGAGGACAAATGAGAGTTAAATAGAAAGAGCCATTGAGGCCACAAAAAAATAAAAAAAATAAAAAAGAGAAAAAGAAATAAAAAGAGAGAAGGGGGCACACTACTATTCCTTTTGAGAGATCCACACTCGTACTCCATCTTATACCATGTACTCCATATAGATTATCATTCATGCATATAGCTATGTGGGGACCTTCACACTATAGAACTTGGCTTGTATATTCCAATGATGAGCCTCCTCAAAAGAGCTCTAGGTCTTCTTGAGCGAGCAAGTTGGATGCACCCCCACTAGTTCCATTGGAGAGCTTACCTTAGCTCATATGTGCATCTGTTGCATGGCAATCCCTACTCCTCACATCATATCTATCATTTGGCTTTCTCTCGCCTATGATTGTCCTCATTGATGTGAGCCTTTCACACCTTTTTTGTCTTCCCCCTTCATCATTTTTTTCTCTCTGCCATCCTAAGTGTCAACTTTCTTGCTTACGCTCATCCATTGCATGAGTGCTCAAAATATCGAAAGGGAGTGGATCATTTTGACTTGTACCTGGCTAGTGGTCTAGGATGAGTCAAGATAAGATTCCAAAGAAGACCAAGTGTGAAACTTTAGTAGATTAAGTTCTCAACAATACAAAAACTATGTTTTACTCTCTCGTATATCCCTATCCCCTTTCTTGCACGCAAACACCATTTGGAGACATTCGAGTCACGGACAGCGAGAGCTCTTGCACCTTTATGTTCTTATGTTGCTTGTTACAATGCTAATATAGACTCTTGCTTGTTATGACTTGAATTGAATTACATGACTTGATTGCTTTACTTAAAAAGTTCTTATATGGTTGGTAGCATGTCACCACAGAAATTATGCTTGTTATCATTTACCTACTCGAGGACGAGCAGGAATTAAGCTTGGGGATGTTGATACGTCCAAAACGTATCTATAATTTCTTCTTGCTCCATGCTTCTTTTGTGTGATATTGCTATGATATTGATGCACTTCCATACACTTTTGATCATATTTGGACTAACCTATTAACTCAGTGCACCACAGTGCCAGTTCCTGTTTTCTGCTATTTTTCTATTTCAGGTTTCCCCCATATTAAAAGTGCTCCAAAAATTCCAGGAAAAATATAGGAAAAATCAGCGTACAGGAAGCTTCGCGAAGAACCAAAGATGGGCCAGAGGGGAGCCAGGGGAGGCCCAGGCGGCCACCTGGCGTGGCCGCACCCCTGGCCGCGCCAGGGGGGCGCCTGGGGCCCCTGCTCCGCCTCTGGCTGCCCCCCTTCGTCTATATATCCCTCTCGTCCCGAAACCCTCGAGGACAAAACCCTTTTTCGCGATCTCGCCTCTGTTCCGCCGCCGCAGCGCTTCCAAGATCGGGAGCATCAGGGGAACTCTTCCCGGCACCCTGCCGGAGGGGAGAACCACCACCGGGAGCTTCTCCACCACCATGGACGCTTCCCGGATGAGTCGTGAGTAGTCCACCTTGGACCATGGGTCCATGATGAGTAGCTATGTGATGTTCTCCTCCCCTCTTTGCTCTTCATGGTTTAGACCTCGTGAGCTGCCCTACATGATCGAGGCACATATGTAATATTTCTGCTGTTGCTTTGCTGAGTTTGCTAGGATCTGATGGATTATGAGACTATGTTCATATTGTGTTTGAGTAATATATTTGATTCACCTCTTTTATATCTTTGTTCTTGAGTAATTCTTACATGTTCTCCGTTGCTGTTTATTGCTTTGGCCAAGTAGTAGGTAGTAACTCCAAGAGGGAGCATTATGCTTGATTGTGGGTTCATGCCCCCTGATGACTAGCTTGAGTGACAGAAACATGAGTCTAGGGGATGTGCTGTTGCCACAAGGGAGAAAACAACGGTGCTTGTACTTGCGGGTGCAAGGATTGTTTACTTTACGCAAAGTTCTTTTAATGCAGTTGTCTGTTGCTTTGAGTTTACACTTTGGGTGGGATTCGCAACTTAATAGCAGCGAGATGTTCTGGATAGATATCTCAAGGTGGATTATTAGTAGTAGATGCAGATGGATTTCGGTCTACTTGCCTTGGCGTACCGCCCATGATTTTGAGCCTCTACCTTTCTTTGCAGCATAGTTAGCATTGGTTTGCGCACATAATCCTGTCAATTGCCCAGCTGTAATTTGTTTACCTCGCTTTGCTGTTTTATCGTCTTTTGGGAGAGAGACATCACTAGTCTACATCATGGGACCCCGGTCCATATTGCCACCGCTGATCACACCTTCTATTTACTTCCTGTTTTTATTTCCTAGTTGTAGTCATATCTATCATTATTATCTCTTGTGTTTGATCCTTTGTAAACAACAAGGCCGGAGGGATTGACAACCTCTCTGTACTCGTTGGGAGCAAAGTTATCTGTATCTGTGTGCAGGTCCCGTCAACCGCTAAGTTTCTGGCGCCGTTGACACCTACTTGTCGACCCTCAGAGTCTCACGGGATTCGATCCTTGGTATCTTTGCCAAGGGAAATTTGCCGCTACGCTACATCTCAACCTTCCACTTGGGGTAACCAACGAGGGGCGAGAAGCCATCAAAATATCATTGGGATTCTCAGGTGGGTGAGCTACAGGTTCACTAGAAGCATGCAAGGTTCTATCATTTTTCTTTTTCTTCTTTTTAGAAGATCTAGGTGCATCTAAATTAGCTCTCTGAGAATCTTTCTCAATTCTCTTCGGGTGGCCTTCAGGATACAGAGGTTCCTGAGTCATTCTACCACCTCTAGTCACAACTCTAATGGCATTATCATTCTTCTTACAATTTAATTCAATGAGGAAATCATTCTGAGCCTTAAGTACTTGTTCTACTTGAGTGGTGACCATGGAAGCATGTTTACTAATAAGTTTTAGTTCACTCTTAGCACTAGACAGATAATCACTCAAGCGTTCAATCATATAAGCATTGTGTTGTAATTGTCTACCAACATAAGCATTGAAGTTTTCTTGTTTCACAATGAAATTGTCAAACTCATCTAAGCATTGGCTAGCAGACTTATAACGAGGGATATCACCTTCATCAAATCTATAAAGAGAATTTACCTTTACTACCTGTGTCGGGTTATCAAGACCATGTATTTCTTCAATAGGTGGTAAATTCTTAACATCTTCAGCTTTAATACCTTTTTCTTTCATGGATTTCTTTGCCTCTTGCATATCTTCAGGACCGAGAAATAGAAAACCTCCTTTCTTCAGAGTTGGCTTAGGGGCTGGTTCAGGAAGTGTCCAATTATTTTCATTTGCCAGCATATTATTCAATAGTAATTCAACTTGTTCCACTGTTCTTTCCCTAAAAACACAACCAGCACAACTATCCAGGTGGTCTCTGGAAGCATCGGTTAGTCCATTATAAAAGACATCAAGTATATCATGCATCTCAAGAGGATGATCAGGCAAAGCATTAAGTAACTGGGGAAGCCTCCCCCATGCTTGTGGGAGATTCTCTTCTTCAGTTTGAGCAAAGCTATATATTTTCCATAAGGCAGCTTATTTCTTATGAGCGGGAAAATATTTAGCAGAGAAGTAATACATCATATCCTGGGGACTACGCACACAACCATGATCAAGAGAATTAAACCAAGTCTTAGCATCACCCTTTAACGAGAACGGAAATTGCTTAAGGATATAGTAGTAGCGAATCTTTTCATCATTGGTAAACAGGGTGGCTATATCATTCAACTTAGTAAGATGTGCCACAACAGTTTCAGACTCATAGCCATGGAAAGGATCAGATTCAACCAAAGTAATTAACTCAGGATCAACAGAGAATTCATAATCCTTATCAGTGACACATATAGGTGAAGTAGCGAAAGCAGGGTCATGTTTCATTCTAGCATTCAAGGACTTTTCTTTCAAATTAGCTAATAACTTCTTAAGATCATATCTATCATTGCAAGCAAGAAAGTCTCTAGCAGTTTCTTCATCCATAACATAACCCTCAGGCACAACAGGCAATTCATATCTATTGGGAGTAGTTTCATCATCACTTTCATAAATATCATCAACATTTGCACTCTCCCTAACCTTAGCAATTTTTTCATCTAGAAATTCACCTAGTAGCACAGTATCAGGCATAGAGATAGTTTGATCATACATAGCAGAAGTAGCATCATCAAGAACATACGACATATTAGATTCAATAGCAGGAGTAGGTGTCGCAAGTTTATTCATAACAGAAGGAGAATCTAGTGCAGAGCTAGATGGCAGTTCCTTACCTCCCCTCGTAGTTGAGGGTAAGATCTTGGTTTTTGAGTCCTTCAAATTCTTCATAGTGATAAGCAGATATAAATCCCAAGTGACTTAAAGAATAGAGCTATGCTCCCCGGCAACGGCGCCAAAAATTAGTCTTGATAACCCACAAGTGTAGGGGATTGCAACCGTTTTCGAGGGTAAAGTATTAAACCCAAATTTGTTGATTCGACACAAAGGGAGCCAAAGAATACTCTTAAGTATTAGCAGCTGAGTTGTCAATTCAACCACACCTGGAAACTTAGTATCTGTAGCAAGATAGTTTAGTAGCAAAGTAAGATGATAGTGGCGGTAGCAACAATAAAAGTAAAGATAGTGTTTTTGTAGTTTTTGTGATAGTAGAAACGGAAAAGTAAATAAGCAACTAGCAATATAGGTAAAGCTCGTAGGCATTGGATCGGTGATGGGAAATTATGTTGGATGCAATTCATCATGTAGAAGTTATAACCTAGGGTGACACAGAACTAGCTCCGGTTCATCAATGCAATGTAGGCATGTATTCCGAATATAGTCATACATGCTTATGGAAAAGAACTTGCATGACATCTTTTGTCCTACCCTTCCGTGGCAGCGGAGTCCTATTGGAAACAAAGGGATATTAAGGCCTCCTTTTACTAGAGTACCGGACCAAAGCATTAACACATAGTGAATACATGTACTCCTCAAACTATGGTCAATACCGGGAGTGATCCTGATTATTGTCACTTCGGGGTTGTCGGATCATAACACATAGTAGGTGACTATAGACTTGCAAGATAGGATCAAGAACACACATATATTCATGTAAACATAATAGGTTCAGATCTGAAATCATGGCACTCGGGCCCTAGTGACAAGCATTAAGCATAGCAAAGTCATAGCAACATCAATCTCAGAACATAGTGGATACCAGGGATCAAACCCTAACAAAACTAACTCGATTACATGATAGATCCCATCCAACCCATCACCGTCCAGCAAGCCTACGATGGAATTACTCACACACGGCGGTGAGCATCATGGAATTGGTGATGGAGGAAGGTTGATGATGACGATGGCGACGATCTCCACTCTCTGGAGCCCCGAATGGACTCCAGATCAGCCCTCCCGAGAGAGATTAGGGCTTGGCGGCGGCTCCGTCTCGGGAAACGCGATAATTCTCTCTCCTTGATTTTTTTCTCCACAAAACCGAACATATAGGACCCGGGGATACGTCGGTGGAGCATCGGGGGGCCCTCGAGGCAGGGGGGCGCGCCCTGGGAAGGGGGGCACGCCCCCACCCTTGAGGACAGGGTGTGGCCCCCCCGGTGCAGATCTTCTTGAAGATATTTTTATATTTTCTGAGATAATTCTCCGTTGATTTTCAGGCGATTCCGAGAACTTTTTTATTTCTGCACAAAAACAACACCATGACAGTTTTACTGAAAACAGTGTCAGTCTGGGTTTGTTTCGTTCAAATCATGCAAGTCAGAGTCCAAAACAAGGGCAAAAGTGTTTGGCAAAGTAGATACGTTGGAGACGTATCACACGCCGGCTGCTGGCGAGCCTAGCCGGGCTGGTGCAATTCGCGATCGCGGCGGGGTGTTGGCAGACATGCTTGGGGCCCCACGGTCCGTGTACCTCACTCCATCGGAGAACCTAAGGGCTGCCCAGGCGGCAGTCGATGAGCTAGGCCACTTGGAGGGAGACGAGCTTCGCTGCATGACTCAGCGCACCCGCCAGCTCCTCGACGCGACTGCTGCGCAGCAGGAGGCCCGTCGTCGGGCATCAGAGGCCGGCGCGCAGGCAGATAACCGCCCCCTTCGGCGGGAGCAAGGAGCCATGTCCTGCTCTCCATCAGTCGGCGCCCACAACCGGCGTGACTCAGAGCCGGCTGCTAGCCGCAGCCGACAGACTCGCATCACCATCGAGCGCGATGAAGACAGTCGCCCAAGGGCCGTAGAGCGGCGAGAGGAACGCACGACTCCTCCTCGATGGGAGAGGCGTGTGTGACCTCCGCCTGTTGACCACCCCTCTCTAGCAGGCCGCTTGGGCCGCCGCGAGGGGGTCGGTGAGAACGACGCCCGCCACCGCCTTTCCGACTGGCTCGGTCACAGGCGGTCGAAGAAGAAGATGACCTCGGCCCAGCCTGCTTCGGCCCCCGCATACGCAACGAGCCTTTCCCCAAGGGCTTCTCACTCCCCAGAGATACCCCCAAGTACAACGGGTCAGTGAACCCGGAGGACTGGCTGGTAGATTACTCCATAGTCGTCAGCATAGCAACCGGCAACAAGCGTGTTGCGGTGAAGTGCGTGCCACTCATGCTCCAAGGTACGACCCGGACGTGGCTGAACAGCCTCAAACCCAACAGCATCAACGGCTGGTTGGACTTCACCGATGCCTTCACTCGCAACTTCACCAACACCTACAAGCGTCCTCCTAAGCCGCGCCAGCTCTCTCTATGTGTTCAAGGCCCAAACGAGTCGGCCCGTGATTACCTGACGCGTTGGGCAGAGCTGCGCAACTCTTGCGAGGGAGTGCACGAGGTACAAGCCATCGAGTATTTCACGGCCGGGTGCAGAGAAGGCACCTTTCTCAAGCACAAACTCCTCCGCGACGAGCCCGCCATGTTGGACGAGCTGCTGAGCATAGCAGACAAATAGCCACTGCCGACTCCTCCATGAATTCCGAGCTGCAAGTGGATGCTTCTGGAAAAATGGCTCCACCAGCTCCCAAAACGCCGGCTGGAGAGTCCAGGCGACGCCAGCAGCCGAATGATCACAAGCGCAAGATCCACGTGCCAGCTACCAACAGCCAGCTGGTGGCAGCAGTTGATGGCCAGCAGCCAGAGGCACAAGCGGGATCCAAGCATCAGAAGGGCGGCAAGCCAGCCTGGCAACCAGCTTTCTCCTTCGATCAAGCTCTGGATGCCCCCTGCAAGTTTCACAGCGGTGCGAAGCCTTCCAATCACACCACATGAAAGTGTCATTGGCTCACGTGGATTGCCAGAGGGGAAGCTCTGCCATCGCTGCCTGCTGGGTAGGCAGACCCGCCTCCTAATCCACCGGCTACTCATCCGGGTGGCCAGGTCCAGGACGTATTCCCGGAAGAAAACGGAGCCTACGTCGTCTTCACAAGCCAGGCGGACGATAGGCACAGCCGGTGCCAGCAGCACAGAGAAGTCAACACAGTTGCCATTGAAGCCCCATAATTCATGCACTGGTCTGAAAGGCCCATCAGCTGGAGCCGTGAGGATCACCCGGCTGTCATGCCTTCCCCAGAAGCTTATGCCTTGGTCCTGGATGCAACTCTCTCCACCTACAGGCGGGCCTATCGTTTCTCCCGAGTGCTGGTAGACGGCGGCAGCAGCATCAACATCATGTACCGTGACACCATGGAGAAGTTGGGCGTCAAGGAAAAACAGCTTCAGCCTACCAGGACTGTGATCCATGGCATTGTGCCAGGCCTCTCTTGCTCACCAATCGGCAAGGCCAAGATCGATGTCCTGTTTGGTGACAAGAAGAATTTCTGGAGGGAGTCAGTCTGGTTTGAGGTGATGAACTTGGAAAGCCCTTATCACATGATCTTGGGCCGGCCAGCTCTTGCAAAGTTCATGGCAGAACCCCATTACGCCTACCTCAAGATGAAGATGTCGGGTCCCAAGGGAATAATCACCATAGCCGGGGACTTTGAGGAGTCCATCGCATGTGCGACTGCCAGCAGCCGTCTGGCTGAGTCCCTCATCGTAGCTAAAGAAAAGCGCCGCCTGGAACGGTTGGTGGCAATGGCTGGCGAGCAGCCAGCCATACCAGCCGACCCCAAGGAGGCGGAGCCGCAAAGCTCATTCCAGTCGGCCAAGGAGACAAAGAAGATTGCCTTGGACCCATCTCACCCAAAGTGATTTGCTATCATAGGGTCAAACCTAGACAGCAAATGGGAAAGCGAGCTCGTCGATTTCCTCCGTGAGAATCGGGACATCTTTGCATGGTTCCCCAAAGACATGCCGGGTGTCCCGACGGATTTCGCCGAGCACAAGTTACATGTAAGAGAAGATGCGAAGCCTGTCAGGAAGCCACTCCGCCACCTGTCAGAAGAGAAAAGAAGAGTTGTTGGAGAAGAGTTCGCCCGCCTGCTAGCAGCCGACTTCATTATGGAAGTTTTCTATCTAGAGTGGCTCTCAAACCCAGTCCTAGTGCTGAAGAAGAACAACAAGTGGCGCATGTGCATTGATTACACCAGCCTCAACAAAGCTTGCCCTAAAGATCCGTTTGCTCTGCTGGGAATAGATCAAGTGATCGACTCCACAGCCGGATGCGAGCTCCTGTCATTCCTTGATGCTTATATCGGGTACCACCAGATCAAACTCGATCCGGCCGACCGTCTAAAGACTGCCTTCCTCACACCATTTGGGGCCTTCTGAAGGAAATATGCCCTAGAGGCAATAATAAAGTTATTATTTATTTCCTTATATCATGATAAATGTTTATTATTCATGCTAGAATTGTATTAAACGGAAACTTAGTACATGTGTGAATACATAGACAAAACAGAGTGTCCCTAGTATGCCTCTACTAGACTGGCTCATTGATCAAAGATGGCTATGTTTCCTAGCCATAGACATGAGTTGTCATTTGATCAACGGGATCACATCATTAGGAGAATGATGTGATGGACTAGACCCATCCGTTAGCTTAGCACTATGATCGTTTAGTTTTACTGCTATTGCTTTCTTCATGACTTATACATGTTCCTATGAGTATGAGATTATGCAACTCCCGAATACCATATGAACATCTTGTGTGCTATCAAACGTCACAACGTAACTGGGTGATCATAAAGATGCTCTACAGGTGTCTCCGAAAGTATTCGTGGTGTTGGCATAGATCAAGACTAGGATTTGTCACTCCGAGTGTCGGATAGGTATCTCTGGGCCCTCTCGGTAATGCACATCATAATAAGCCTTGCAAGCAAATGACTAATGAGTTAGTCACGAGATGATGTATTACAGAACGAGTAAAGAGACTTGCCGGTAACGAGATTGAACTAGGTATAGAGATACCGACGATCAAATCTCGGGCAAGTAACATACCGATGACAAAAGGAACAACGTATGTTGTTATGCCGTTTGACCGATAAAGATCTTCGTAGAATATGTAGGAGCCAATATGAGCATCCAGGTTCCGCCATTGGTTATTGACCGGAGATGAGTCTCGGTCATGTCTACATAGTTCTCGAACTCGTAGGATCCGCACGCTTAACATTTGATGACGATCGGTATTATGAGTTTATGTGTTTTGATGTACCGAAGGTAGTTAGGAGTCCCGGATGAGATCACGGGCATGACGAGGAGTCTCGAAATGTCCGAGACGTAAAGATTGATATATTGGACGACTATATTCGGACACCGGAAGTGTTCCATAAAGTTTCGGAATTTACCGGAGTACCGGGGGGGGTTACCGGGACCCCTGGGGAAGCTATGGGCCTTAATGGGCCGTGGGAGCAAGAGAGAAGAAGGGCCAGGGATGGGCCGCGCGCCCCCACCCCTTGGTCCGAATTGGACAAGGAAGGAGGGGGGCCGGCGCCCCTTTCCTTCTCCTTCTCCCTCTCCTTCCTTTCCCCTTCTCCCTTTTGGTAGTTCCTACTAGGAATAGGATTGCAATCCTATTCCTAGTAGGATTGCTCCTCCTAGGCGTGCCACAAGGGGCCGGCCAGCCTCCCCCCTTGCTCCTTTATATACGGGGGCAGGGGGCACCCAAAGACACACAAGTTGAATTGTTTTAGCCGTGTGCGGTGCACTCCTCCACAGAAACACACCTCGGTCATACTGTCGCATTGCTTAGGCGAAGGCCTGCACCGGTAACTTCATCATATCCGTCACCATGCCGTCATGCTGACGAAACTCTCCCGTGAAGCTCAACTGGATCAAGAGCTCGTGGGACGTCATCAAGCTGAACGTGTGCTAAACGCGGAGGTGCCGTACGTTCGGTGCTTGATCGGTTGGATCGCGAAGAAGTTCGACTACATTAACTGCGTCACTTGACGCTTCCGCTCCCGGTCTACGAGGGTACGTAGACACCCTCTCCTCTCACGTTGCTATGAATCTGGTAGATATATCTTGCGTGATCGTAGGAAAATTTTAAAATACTACGTTCCCCTCACCTTCTGCTACCTAACCATGACGCTCGGCTTGAGAAATGCCGGCGCCACCTTTTAGCGTTGCATGCAGAAGTGTCTCCTCAAGCAACTTGGCAGAAACTCCCATGTTTACGTGGACGATATCATCGTGAAGACGGAGAAGAGGGGAACTCTCTTGGAGGATCTCCAAGAGACATTTGAAAACCCGCGCCTCTTTCAGATCAAGCTAAACCCGGAGAAATGCGTCTTCGGGTACCAGTAGGTAGCTCCTTCGTTTCCTGGTGTTTGAATGCGGCATCGAGTGTAACCCCGCAAAGATCAAGGCCATTGAGAGAATGGAGTGGTCGACTCGTGTACGAGATGTCCAGAAGTTCACAGGGTGCCTGGCCTCCCTCAGCCGTTTCACCAGCCGGCTGGGTGAGAAGACACTCCCACTGTACCAACTGGTGAAGAAAACTACTTGCTTCGAGTGGAACGACAAGGCGGATGAGGCCTTCCAACAGCTCAAGAAATTGCTATCCACACCGCCTATCCTGGCGGCGCCAACAGACAAGGAACCCATGTTCCTTTACATAGCCGCCACCAGCCGGGTGGTCAGCACAGTCATTGTGGTCGAGCGCCCAGAAGACGGCAGAGCCTTGCCCGTCCAGAGGCCAGTCTAATATTTGAGCGAGGTGTTGTCAGTCTCCAAGCAGAACTACCCCCACTACCAGAAGATGTGCTATGGCGTGTACTTCACCGCCAAGAAACTCAAGCAGTACTTCCAAGAGCACCCGATCACGGTCGTTTGCACGGCTCCGCTTGCGGAAATCATGGGCAACAGAGATGCTTCAGGAAGAGTGGCCAAGTGGGCCATTGAGCTGGCCCCCTTCACCATCTTCTACCAGCCCCGCACCACCATCAAATCGCAAGCTTTGGCCGACTTCCTCGTCGATTGGGCCAAGACCCAGTACCTACCGCCTGCCCCAGACTCAACCCATTGGCGGATGCACTTTGACGGATCAAAGATGCGCACTGGCTTGGGAGCCGGCGTCGTCCTCACCTCTCCCAAGGGCGACAAGCTCAAATACACCCTGCAAATCCACTTTGCTGCCTCCAACAATGTGGCCGAGTATGAGGCGCTCATTCACGGGCTCCGGATGGCCAAAGAGATTGGCATCCGCCGAGTGCTGTGCTATGGTGACTCAGACTTAGTTGTCCAGCAGTCATCTGGGGACTGGGACGCCAAGGACGCAAACATGGCAAGTTACCGTTTCCTTGTGCAGCAGATCAGTGGGCATTTTGACGGTCGAGTTCCTCCACGTGCCACGAGCCGACAACATGAAAGCCGACACCTTGGCACGGATCGGCTCCACCCGCCAAGCAATACCAGCCGGCGTGTCCCTCCAATGCCTGCGCAAGCCATCTATCAAGCCTTCACTAGAGTTAGAGTCAATCTTCATACCAGCCGATCCTGGAGCAGACGGCCTGACAACTTCAGTAGCAGGCCCGGGGACTGCTCCAGCAGGCGGCCTAGATACTCCAACTCCAGCAGACGGCCCGGCAGCCGCTGCGCTGGTTCCTGGCCCGGGGACTGCTCCAGCAGGCGGCCAAGAGGGGCCAGCTCCAGCAGACGGCTCGGGGACTGCTGCAGCCGGACCGGGGACTTCAGTAGCACAACAGGCGGCTCACTCCAGCCCTCCACCTCCCAGCCCAACTGCCCTAGTGTCTTTGGCAGAAACAACAGGAGTCTCAGCGGCGTCTTGGGCACAACCAATCCTCAGTTTTCTTCTGAGAAGAGAGCTACCAGCAGACGAAACTTTGGCACGGCGCCGAGCTTCAGCATACACAATAGTCAACAAAGAGCTTCTCAGAAGAAGCGCAACAGGCGTCTTCCAGCGCTGTGTAGAAGCAGAAAAGGGTCTGGCTATTCCGAAGGACATTCATCAAGGGGAATGCGGCCACCACGTGGCCTCAAGATCTCTCGTTCCCAAAGCTTTCCGCCACGGTATTTTCTATCCGTCTGCTTTGGACGACGCCAAAGACTTGGTAAATAAGTGCAATGGCTGCCAGCGCTTTAGTTCCAAGCAACACTTGCCGACTTCTGCACTCAAGACCATTCCGATAACTTGGCCATTTGCCGTCTGGGGGCTGGACATGGTGGGCCCCTTCAAGACAGCCCGAGGCGGCCTGACGCATTTACTTGTAGAAGTGGACAAATTCACCAAGTGGATTGAGGTGAAGCCAATCAAGAAACTCAACGGCCCAACTGCTGTGACCTTCATCGCAGACATCACAGTCGGGTATGGCATACCGCACAACATCATCACCGACAACGGCACAAATTTTGCCAAAGGCGCACTGGCCCGTTTTTGTGCAACACAGGGCATCCGATTGGACTTAGCGTCTGTTGCCCACCCACAGTCCAACGGCCAAGTTGAGCGCGCTAACGGCCTTATCCTGTCCGGCATCAAGCCCCGGCTGGTCAAACGCTTGGAACGATTAGACGGCTGCTGGATCGAAGAGCTGCCGTCTATCCTCTAGAGCCTCAGGACAACTCCGAATAAGTCAACCGGCTTCACTCCTTTTTTCCTCGTTTATGGGGCCGAGGCCGTCATCCCAATAGATGTTGAGTTTTACTCGCCTCGCGTCACCATGTACACAGAAGCCGAAGCCAAAGAAGCACGGGAAGACGGCGTGGACCTGCTGGAGGAGGCCCGGATGGTAGCAGTCAACTGGTCCACCATCTATCAGTAGGGTCTCCGCTGCTATCACAGCTGGCGGGTCAAGCCATGTTCCTTTTGCGAGGGGGACCTTGTGCTCCGGCTGATCCAGCGAACAGCCGGCCAGCACAAGCTCTCGGCTCCTTGGTAAGGACCGTTCATCATCAGCAAGGTACTAGGCAATGATGCCTACTACCTCATCGATGCCCAGAAGCCTAGAGCACGCAAGAGAGACGACTCGGGCAAGGAGTCGGAGCGCCCGTGGAACGCAAACCTACTTCGTCGCTTTTATAGCTAAAAGACAGTATGTGTCGAGCTGTCTACCTTATTTTGAGAACCAATGGGACCCCCGAGGAGTTCTCGGGGACTGTCCAACCCTTTATCTATATGATAAGAATTATGCATGTGAATGAGTATTGTTCATTCCTTTGTCCGGCACCGGAGCCTAGCAGACGGCCCGGGGACTGGCCGCCTAGCCCTATGTTTAAGACTTTTCTTTAACAGTCGGACAAGTAATGTGATGGCATCCAAGCCCTCTCCCGCCTTCAGTCATAGACTCGTAGAACGCGGCTGTCCGACTGGCGGGAGTTAAAGGCAAGAAGCGGTGCCCACATGAAAAATGGCTAAGGAAAATAAACATAGGGCAAGACGGCCCTTTGTACAAGTTGGCCGGCTGTTGAGCAGCCGACCAGCCGGCTTTTGGCTTAGCTACACTGCGTTCCAGAGGGCGGGATACTTGCCTATCCGGAAAACAGCTAAGTACCTGACCCAGCCGCAGAACCACAGAGTGGCTGTCTGGCTGGCAGGACAGCGGTTAAAGGATATAGCAAAAGAAAATCGCCCTAAGGAACAAAGTACAGTGCTAATCTTAGAACCCGGCAAACATCATAAACATATGCAACATTAAGAAAATATTTATAGCAAAAAGGCCTCGGAGGCCACCTTCCAGTAGTAGCTTACTGATACACCTAGTGGGTGGAATTGTTCGGACTAATCCTACCAAGTCTTAAGAAAAAATAGGAATTAAAAGATACAAGAATGATGCCTAAGGTGCAGCAGGCGGAGCGGGTGGCACGACGGAGCCGGCTGCTGGGGGAGCCGCCTGATGGATCTCGGCCTGGCCGCCTCCTGCAGCAGGCGCACTGCCCCGCTGGGCCCGCTTGTAGAGGTTTGATCGGGCTCATCGCCGGTAGACGGATCCGCCTCCTGGGAGCTGGCCTCCTCGTCGCTGTCTTCCTCCTCCTCGCCTAAATCACTGGAGGCGATCTCCTCGTCCAGCTCCTCCGATGCCGCCAAATCCAGCCCCAAGTTGCTAGGTGGCACCAGATGACCATTCTCATCGCTCTGGGACGAAAATGGCAGTGTCAGCATACTCGGCAAGGGAGGCAGCGCGCTTGATGAGATCTCCTTGCACCACTGCCAGTTCGGGCTCAGCTTCCACGCGGAAGGTCTTCAGCTGGGCGAGATCCAGGTCTGGGTACCAGCCCTTGGCGAATTCCAGGGCGGTCCAAGCACCGGCCCTTGCTGTGGCGCCCTTCCAGGCCTCGAAGCGGTGGCCGGCCACCTCCAGCCAGTCGACAGTCCGGCTAGGACTGCGGAGTACCGGAACGCCTGGCCAGAGGGCGGCCAACACTTGGGCACCAGCGCGTTGCAGGCGGCGAAGCAGGCGGTGGGCCGGCTGGAGGCGCACCTTGACAGCAAGAAGTTGTTCGGCGAGATTCCTGGGCGCGTTGGGCGCAATCACCTGGCCCGCCTTGCGCCTCTCGTCGCGCTGGGCCTTGATGGCCTAGCTGGCGGCCATAGAGTGGCCCGGGAAAAATTCTACAAGAACTAGATAAAGAGTCAGAAGAAAGAGAGCTAGCTGCACCAGACGGCAAGCACAAGAAAGAGGGGCATGCGTCTTATCATCGACCATGTCTGCAATGGCCCCATAGCCGTCTTGCAGAGCTGCCTCCTTCTCGGCCCAGTTCGAGCGCTCGGTCTCGAACTCTGCCCGAAGGAGCATCTCAGCGTCCGACAGCTTCCCAAACTCCGCCTTGTGCGTCGCCGCCTGGTCTGCCAGCTCCTTGGCCAGGCGGTCACGGTCCTGGGCGGCGAGATCGTGCTCCCGCTCCTTGGCGGCAAGTTCTACCTGGACCTCGCTGCTTGATGGCTTCTCGCCCCTCGTTGGTTACCCCAAGTGGAAGGTTTGAGATGCAGTGTAGCGGTAGTTTTCCCTTGTCAAAGATACCAAGGATCGAATTGCCCTGAGACTCCAAGGTTCAACAAGAAGGTGTCAACTTCTAGCGGCGCAACTAGCGATCAACCGGACCTGCACACAGATACAAATAACTTTGCTCCCAACGAGTACAGAGAGGTTGTCAATCCCTCCGGCCTTGTCGTTTACAAAGGATCAAACGCAAGAGATAATAGTGATAGGTATAACTGCAACTAGTAAGTAAGAACTGAAAGTAAATAGTGGATGTGATCAGTGATGGTAATATGGACCAGGGTCCCATGATGTTCACTAGTGATGTCTCTCTTCCAAAAGACGATAAAACAGCTAAGCGAGGTAAACGAATTACAGCTGGGCAATTGACAGGATTATGTGCGCAAACCAATGCTAACTATGCTGCAAGAAAGGTAGAGGTTCAAAGCATGGGCGGTACGCCAAGGTAAGTAGACTGAAATCCATCTGCATCTACTACTAATCATCCACCTTGAGATATCTATCCAGAACATCTCGCTGGTATTAAGTTGCGAGTCCCACCCATAGTGTAAACTCAAAGCAACAGACAACTGCATTAAAAGAACTTTGCGTAAAGTAAACAATCCTTGCACCCGCGAGTACAAGCACCGTTGTTTTCCCCCTTGTGGCAACAACACATCCCCTAGACTCATGTTTCTGTCACTCAAGCTAGTCATTGAGGGGCATGAACCCACAATCAAGCATAATGTTCCCTCTTGGAGTTACTACCTACTACTTGGCCAAAGCAATAAACAGCAATGGAGAACATGCAAGAATTACTCAAGAACATAAATATAAAAGAGGTAAATCAAACATATTACTCACACACAATCTGAACATAATCTCATAATCCATCGGATCCCGGCAAACTCATCATAGCAATAGCATAAGGATTACATATGTGCCTCGATCATGTAGGGCAGCTCACGAAGTCTAATCGGTGAAGAACAAAGAGGGGAGGAGAACATCACATAGCTACTGGTCATGGACCCATGGTCCAAAGGAGACTACTCACAACTCATCCAGGAGGCGTCCATGGTGGTGGAGAGGCTCCCGGTGGTGATCCTCCCCTCCGGCAGGGTGCCGGGAAGAGTTCTCCTGGTGCTCCCGATCTTGGAAGCGCGGCGGCGGCGGAACAGAGATGAGATCGCGAAAAAGGGTTCCGTCCTCGAGGGTTTCGGGACGCGGTGTAAATATATGCCAAAGGGGGGCATCAGCGGAGGCCTGGGGGGCCCAGGCGCCCCCCCGGCGCGGCCAGGAGGGGGGCCGCGCCCCCAGGGCGCCTGGAGCCCTGGTGGCCCCCCTCCGGCCCTACTTTGGCCGCATGGAAGCCTCCGGAACGCTGATTTTTTATATATTTTTCCCGGAATTTTTCTGGCAGTTTACGTAATGGGAAAACCTGAAATACAAAAACAGCAGAAAACAAAAACTGACACTGGGGTGCACTGAGTTAATAGGTTAGTCCAAATATGATCAAAAGTGTATGGAAGTGTACAAATATCATAGCAATATCACACAAAAGAGGCATGGAGCAAGCAGAAATTATAGATACGTTTTTGGACGTATCAACATCCCCAAGCTTAATTCCTGCTCGTCCTCGAGTAGGTAAATGATAACAAGCATAATTTCTGTGGTGACATGCTATTAACCATATAAGAACTTTTTATAGTCACATGGCAAATGCTTACTGAGACAACGAATCTGTAGTAATTAAGTTGCCTCATGAGAAAATCACAAAGAACTGAAAGTTTTACAATATGAAACTGAGATACTCAATAGATTTGCTATGAGCATGGTGTGCAAACATGATAAAGTGATATCTCGCTTGCCCCCTTTAGTGAAGCAAAACATAAATGCAGGGGCACCTCCAAAGTTTAAGTGACGACTAGATACAATGATTTCAGAATAAACGATATCATAATCATGCAAAAGACAATGGTACTTTGGGACAATGCACATTACACTCAGAATGACAATCATGCTCTCAATAGTTGGTGCTTTAACGAAGGTGGAGACTCTCGAACCGTGGCTTTTGATGGCAAGGTTGAAAACCCGTGGTCGGAAAGAAAAACTAAACATGTACCTGAGCTCTTGGTTTTAAAAACAGAGGTAATAATTTTTTTTTGGAATATGCATGTTTCTTCAACGAATGCTAGCAGATAACTCAATTACTTCTTGAGCTGGACAAGTTTCGAGGAACGGCTCCCGAATGAGAACGATCACATCCTCTTAATCTCCTTTGTTTATCACTGCCAAAGTTTTCTGATTTCTCATGAACAAAGCGTGAAGGAGGGTTTGTTTGTTGTATAATTTTTAATGAGCCGGGCACACTCTTTGCCAGTTCCTTCTCGTATTATGGGTTTGCACATTAGACATGCAATCCTGGGGTGAAGCTTGTCCAACTTAAAAAGATCATGAATTAACTACTACTTCCTCATGAACTAAAATAGAGGCACAAAAGAGAAATGCTTTTTTGATTAATTTCGAGATGGTACATGAAAGTCTTCGTTAGGAATGGCAGGTAAATACCATGTATAGGAAGGTATGGTGGACTCATATGGCATAGCTGGTTTAAAGGATTTTGGATGCGCAAGCAGTCGGTCCGCTTAGTACAGGCGAAGGTTAGCAAAAGACTGGGAGCGACCAACTAAAAGAGCAATGACGGTCATAATCATGCAGAGCGACAAAGCAACATTGAATCGGGCATGGAAGTTATACCGCTACTCAGAAATTAAAGATCATCAAGGCTTGATAGACTTTCTTTACAGTCTTAAATATGCGTGAGCATATGCCAAGTCAATCAAAATAAATTCTTGAAGGAAGATATCACTAAACCATACCACATCATAGGCAAACAAATCATGTTGGTACTTCAACAACACATTGAGAACCCCCCAGCTATTTGAGACTAACCATAAGAAAACATGAACTACTAAGCACCATTATGCACATAGCATTTTTATCATAGACATATCAACCAGTGCAACAGAAGCCAACTCTCTTAACAAGATAAGCATGATAACTAAAGAGAGTTCCAGCGACCAACTAAACAAAAGCTCTTCAAAAAGTAAAGCATGAAAACTAAGAGCTGAACATGATAATAGCTATTGAAAGACAAAGAACATACACAGCAAAGATAGACATGAAAATTCTATGTTATGTTCTAGGTTGAAGTGGAGCGTGTTTCTTTCCCACACAAAGAAAGCTAAGTTCCAACTCGTTATGAAAAGCACGCAAAGATAAAGAAAACTAAAAAAGGAAACTAAAAGCAAGACGCTCCAAGCATAGCACATAACACATGAAGTGATAAAAATATAGTGGAACGAAAGACGAACTGATAATTGTTGATGGAGAAGGGGATGCACGGGGGCATCCCCAAGCTTAGACGCTTGAGTCTTCTTGAATATTTCTTGGGGGTGCATGGGGGCATCCCCAAGCTTGAGCGTTTGACACTCCTGAATCTTTTTATCATCTTCCCTCGCACACTTGAAAACTCCCTTCATACATAACTCATCATAATCTGATTAGCGAGGTTAGTACCCATAATAAAATAATTTTTCCTTGCTGGAAATAAGGATATTCTTGAAGGTCTACTGTTTCTCAAGATTGCCAAAAGGTTTTTGCAAAGAAAAAGCAAGCTCAAGGTTTGCAAAACGAAGGAAAGGCAAAACAGGACAGAATCTGTGAAAAACAGACCAGCAGGTAGTAAATGATTTTTTCGGGGCACTTCTGCAACTCAAATCAAAAAACTCAGAACAGATGCCCGAAAATCCAATTGTATATAGCACGCTGTCGAAAAAATTCAGACCAAAAAGATGATCTGGTCATTTTATACGAATTTTTCTGTCCAAGGACAGAATCTGTTTCCTGGACAGCACGTCACAACTTTTGAACTTTCTTGCAATCAGAGGCTACACTTGGCACAAAGCTGAAAAGTAAAGATACAATGATGATGCTACTGTAGTAATAACATCAAGACACAACAAAAGCAAAATAAAATTGTATTCATTGTGGGCTGCCTCCCAAAAGCACTTTCTTTTATGCCTTTAAGCTAGGCATAATGCAAAGAGATCAAGTCTTATCAAAAGTAAAAGAATAGCTAGCCCGTATAACGGACTCAAAAGGTAACTTAATCTTCTATCTAGGGAAGTGTTCCATCCCTTTCTTGAGAGGAAATTGGAATTTAATATTCCCCTCTTTCATGTCAATGATGGCACCAACGGTGCGAAGAAAAGGATGTCCCAAAATAATTGGACAAGAAGGTTCACATTCAATATCCATAATAGTAAAATCAACGGGAACGTAATTGTCATTGACAATGATAAGAACATCGTCGATCCTCCCCAAGGGTTTCTTTATGGAAGAATCAACAAGGCGAACACCAAAAGAACAAGAATCAAAAGGTTTCAATTTAAGCATATCATATATTCTTTTGGGCATAACGGAGGTACTAGCTTCAACATCACATAAAGCATAGCAAGAGAAGTTATTCAACTTAATTTTAATCATAGGATCCCAACCATCTTCTAGCTTTCTAGCTATGGAGGCTTCTACCCTAAGTTTCTCCTCCCTAGCTTTGATGAGAGCATTAGTGATATGCTCTGTGAAGGCAAGGTTAAGTGCGCTAGTGCGGGGATCTCTAGACATCTTGTGAAGGAAATCAATAACTTCGGTAAGGGTGCAATTATCAAAATCAAGGTCACTACTATCAAGTAAAGTGGTAGTGGTGTCCTTTAGGCTCACTTGTTTGGTAGTTTCTATGGTCATAGCATCACCATTAATAGGTTCAATGGGACGAGGAGTGCATTGGGTGCTAAGAGTTTGGATATCCTCAACAACTTGGATAGTAGCAACGGTGTGGTGGGTAGGAATGTTCTTAATTCTATCTTCTTCCTCCTTTAGGGGTGCAACCACTTCGGGTTTGGCTGCCATCTGGTTTATCAAAGTGGCTTGTGTGTGGGACATCTTGGAAACTTGGGTCTCAGTGATAGTGAGCCTAGTCTGGAGGTTAGAAATCTCAATATTTAGGCTCTCTAGTTGTCTACCAATGTCTTGCAAGATAGCAGTATGCTCATTTAATTGCCTCGAGAAGGTTTTGTTTTGTTCATATTGGGTGTGCATGTAGTTCTTAGTGGCCTTATCTATTTCTAGAAGTTTCTCATAACCAGGCATGTCTCTATCTCTTTGGGTGGAGTTCTTGGTGCTAGGATAAGCATTGTTGTTCCCATAGGAATCAGAGGGGAACGGTCTAGGATTGCTACCAAAATTACTCCTATAAGCATTATTATTAAAATTGTTTCTAGAGATAAAGTTCACATCTACTTGTTCTTGAGCAATCAAAGAATTTAAAGGATCATCACGAGGATCAATAGAAGATTGCTTGGAAAGTAGAGACATGATCAAGTCAACTTTTTCATTTAGGGAGGAAATCTCCTCGACAGAGTTTACCTTCCTACCTGTTGGAGCGCGTTCGGTGTGCCATTGGGAATAATTGGTCATCATCTCATCGAGAAGCTTCGCGGCAGCACCAAGTGTAGTTGACATAAAGGTTCCTCCCGCGGCCGAATCTAACAAGTTCCGCGAGGTAAAGTTCAAGCCTGCATAAAAAGTTTGCATAACCATCCAAGTAGTCAAACCATGAGTAGGGAAGTTCTTGACAAGAGATTTCATGCGTTCCCAAGCTTGGGCAACGTGTTCATTATCCAATTGTTTGAAATTAATTATGTTACTCCTTAGTTGAATAATTTTAGCAGGTGGATAGTACTTTCCAATAAAGGCATATTTGCACTTGTCCCAAGAATCTATGCTATTTCTAGGCAAAGATTGAAACCAAATTTTAGCTCCTCCTCTCAAGGAGAAAGGAAAAAGCTTAAGCTTAACAATATTACCATCTATTTCTTGGTACTTTTGCATATCACAGAGTTCAACAAAATTGTTTAAGTGTAAAGCAGCATCATCTCCAGCACCGGAGAATTGATCTTTCATAACTAAGTTCAGTAAGGCAGGTTTAATTTCATAAGAAGGTGCTGAAGTGGCAGGTGTAGTGATAGGTGTGCAGATAAAGTCATCGTTGTTATGACTAGTGAAGTCACATAACTTAGTGTTCTCGGTGGAACCCATAGCAGCAAGCAAGCAAGATAACTATTTTTGTGATTTTCGATAAAAGATACTAAAGCAAAAACTGAAAGGTAAACTAACAAGACTAAAAAGCAAAGGTAAAAGATAGCGTGCAACTCCCCTATCTTGAAGAGTGGAGTCCCCGGCAACGGCGCCAGAAAACTTTGCTTGATGGCTTCTCGCCCCTCGTTGGTTACCCCAAGTGGAAGGTTTGAGATGCAGTGTAGCGGTAGTTTTCCCTTGGCAAAGATACCAAGGATCGAATTCCCCTGAGACTCCAAGGTTCAACAAGAAGGTGTCAACTGCTAGCGGCGCAACTAGCGATCAACCGGACCTGCACACAGATACAAATAACTTTGCTCCCAATGAGTACAGAGAGGTTGTCAATCCCTCCGGCCTTGTCGTTTACAAAGGATCAAACGCAAGAGATAATAGTGATAGGTATAACTGCAACTAGTAAGTAAGAACTGAAAGTAAATAGTGGATGTGATCAGTGATGGTAATATGGACCGGGGTCCCATGATGTTCACTAGTGATGTCTCTCTCCCAAAAGATGATAAAACAGCTAAGCGAGGTAAACGAATTACAGCTGGGCAATTGACAGGATTATGTGCGCAAACCAATGCTAACTATGCTGCAAGAAAGGTAGAGGTTCAAAGCATGGGCGGTACGCCAAGGTAAGTAGACCGAAATCCATCTGCATCTACTACTAATCATCCACCTTGAGATATCTATCCAGAACATCTCGCTGGTATTAAGTTGCGAGTCCCACCCATAGTGTAAACTCAAAGCAACAGACAACTGCATTAAAAGAACTTTGCGTAAAGTAAACAATCCTTGCACCCGCGAGTACAAGCACCGTTGTTTTCCCCCTTGTGGCAACAGCACATCCCCTAGACTCATGTTTCTGTCACTCAAGCTAGTCATTGAGGGGCATGAACCCACAATCAAGCATAACGTTCCCTCTTGGAGTTACTACCTACTACTTGGCCAAAGCAATAAACAGCAACGGAGAACATGCAAGAATTACTCAAGAATATAAATATAAAAGAGGTAAATCAAACATATTACTCACACACAATCTGAACATAATCTCATAATCCATCGGATCCCAGCAAACTCATCATAGCAACAGCATAAGGATTACATATGTGCCTCGATCATGTAGGGTAGCTCACGAGGTCTAATCGGTGAAGAACAAAGAGGGGAGGAGAACATCACATAGCTACTGGTCATGGACCCATGGTCCAAAGGAGGCTACTCACAACTCATCCGGGAGGCGTCCATGGTGGTGGAGAGGCTCCCGGTGGTGATCCTCCCCTCCGGCAGGGTGCCGGGAAGAGTTCTCCTGGTGCTCCCAATTTTGGAAGCGCGGCGGCGGCGGAACAGAGATGAGATCGCGAAAAAGGGTTCCGTCCTCGAGGGTTTCGGGACGCGGTGTAAATATATGCCAAAGGGGGGCATCAGCGGAGGCCTGGGGGCCCAGGCCCCCCCCCGGCGCGGCCAGGAGGGGGGCCGCGCCCCCAGGGCGCCTGGAGCCCTGGTGGCCCCCCTCCGGCCCTACTTTGGCCGCATGGAAGCTTCCGGAATGCTGATTTTTTATATATTTTTCCCGGAATTTTTCTGGCAGTTTACGTAATGGGAAAACCTGAAATACAAAAACAGCAGAAAACAGAAACTGGCACTGGGGTGCACTGAGTTAATAGGTTAGTCCAAATATGATCAAAAGTGTATGGAAGTGTATAAATATCATAGCAATATCACACAAAAGAGGCATGGAGCAAGCAGAAATTATAGATACGTTTTGGACGTATCACTCGCCCAGCTGGTTGCGGAGCTTGGTCGCAACCACTGGCAAGAGAATAAGAAGAACATCAACATCAGCAAAAAGACAACCTTGGAGTTCCAAGCCGCCTGCTCAGCAGCCGGCTCGGAACTTGGGGACTACACCCAGCGGGTGCGCTGACGCGCCCCCGCAAGGAGGAGAGAAACACTCACCCTGGCTTTTTGCCAGAGCAGTCCGCAGTTGCACTAGCTCCTGACGCTGGGCGTTGAAGGAAGCCACACGGAGGTTGTGGTAATCCTACAACAAGACACAAGTTAACTCGCAAAGTACACCTTGGAGTTCCAAGCGGCCTGCTCAGCAGCCGGCTCGGAACTCGGGGAGTACACCCAGTGGGTGCGCTGACGCGCCCCCAGGGAAGAAATTGAAGGAATAAAAGCAAAAACATGGAGTCAACGTACCTGAACAGAAGTTCGCGTAGCCACGGACTCCCGCATCACCGTCTGCACGACCTCGCTCAAAGTGTTGAAGCGGTCGAGGACGTCTCACGACGCGACAATCAGCGCACCGCCACCTCCGGGCGTCCAGCCTGATGGCGCCGCACTGGTAGCATCGCTCTCCGGCGTTGACGAGCTGGTACCGCCGACTTCTACTCGCCGCGGTGCGGAGACCGCCCTTGCAGGGCACGGCCGGGCAGGAACTCGGGGGGCCGGCTGCGGGCCTGTCACCAGCACGCCCTCAGCCGGCGGCACCTCCACTCCTGCAGGCCGGCTGCCCTGCATCCCAGCAGGCGGCGCGGGGGGCATCACTTCTGTCTCCATGGTGACGCGGCCGTCCCCCTCGTTGTTTAGAGCCGGCTGCTCGTCAACAGCCGACACTTGGACAGACGACTCCAGAGAGCCCGTCTCCTGGGGGATGGTGCGGTCCGCCAGCTGCGGGAAGCCTGCCTCCTGCTCCTGGGCTCGGGCAGCGGCGTCCGCCTGGGCCTTAGTGGCTGCCTCGGCCTCCGTCCTGGCAGCAACATCAACCACCGCCTGGTCACGGTCAGCGACCTCCTGCTCCTCGCGCGCCTCGCGGGCGTTTCACTCCGTCGCCTCCGGAGCGCGGCGGTGAGATCCACGCGGCGGGGCGCAGGGGGGACATCCGTGCCCCCAACAATGGAGCCCACTGGCGCCCGCGAGAGAGAGAGAGAGAGCGACGCGCTATGTGGGCAACCCAAAGAAGACAGCAAGTCAACCACGTTGGGGACGGAAGAATGAGATAAACGCCAAATAAAAACGAAATGCAGTACTTACCCGGATACACCTGGGCTAGGCTTGGGAAGCTTAGGAAGGACCGCTTGGGCGGCCGCCTCACGACGCATGGTGGCGGCGGCCGACAGCCGGAGCTTCTTGGGCTTGGTGCCAGACGGCCCCGCAGAGGACCGGCACTTCACGCCGTCGGCTGCGGCTGACGGCCCCGCCTGCTGGCTACCACACCCAGGCGGATCCGCCTCCCAGACGCGGATTGGCGCTTACTCCTCCTCGTCGTCGTCGTCCGGCCAGCTCTCGACGCCGTCTTCTAGCAGGCCGCCTGCTGGCTGGCCCCCACCGCCTGTTACCTCTTCCTCCTCCATGGCGGCGGCCCCAAGATCGGGGTCGCTCGTGTCGATTTGGGAGCGGTCTGGTTCCAGAGGGCGGCCCGGCTGGCCAGCCCCCGATGCCGGCTGGCCAGGGAATATCTGCAGACGGCACCAGGATCAGACGGCCGAGACAGACGGAAAGAGAAGAAAGAATAATAAAGAAAGAAAAGAGCTCACCGCAGGCGGCTGGTTGTTGCGGCTGTACGGCGGCTTGCCAAAGGCCCAGCCCGAGTCGGAGAGCTTGCAGTTGGATACAGAGTTCACCAAGTATGCCACCTCCTTATATGGCATCAGCTTGGTGCACGTCAGGCTCGGGTCCCGGTGCCCATTCATATCGCAGATTATGTGCGGGTGAGCCTGCAGCGGCAGCACCCGACACTCGGCAAATGTGAGCAGGAGGTCCGCAAACACCAGGCCTTCATTGTCCCTCAGCTCCCGGAGTCGCCGCACGGTGATGGAAGCACCTTATGTGAGGGTGGTGGGCCGGGTCTTCTAGGAGTCACGGGGCTCGGCAGGCGGGTCGGGTGCCTAGTCCGACAGGCCGATGAAATCTTGAGCGGAGTCGACGTTGGAGACGTAGAAGTACGTGTTCTGCCACAACTTCACCGACGCCACGAGCTGAGGCGCCGGGAAATAGTTCTTGGCTCCGCCGCGCTTCACCGCAATGCATCCTCCGCACTGGGCGGCCACGCTCTGGACCGCGGTACCGAGCTTCATGTAGAAAAGCTCGGTCCATAGCTCCATCGTGGGAAGAATGCCGAGGTACGCCTCGCACATGACGACAAAGGAGGACAGTGTAATCACCGTATTCGGCGTAAGGTGGTGGGGTTGGATGTTGAAGAATTCAAGGAAAGATCGGAAGAAGCCGCTGGCGGGAAGGCCAAAGCCGCACGGGAAGTGCGAGCGAAAGATGACCCGCTCACCGAACCGTGTTGCCGGCCTGATCTCCGCTGCCGGCGCTAGGCGCACAGGGGCTTTGTCGGCGGGGGGCAGCTTCCGCGCTCGACGGAGGTAGTGGATGTGCTCTTCGATGACGTCGGTGCCGTCCTATTCGCCGGAGTGGCGGACCGGCGCTGCGGCGGCCATGGCTCGAGGTGGTGGCTCACTGCGATGGGGCGCTGCGAGCGGAAGTGGCGAGAAGTGCGGAAGGGAGCGAGGAAGAAGAAGAGGAATAGAGAGGGGCGGGCGCGAGAACGGCGCTAACCCTCCTCCCCCGGCATACTTATAGGCTTGGGGCGGCGAAGCCGAGGGGGCGGGGCATGGGATTAACTGCTTCACGCCCCGCATGATCCCCACCTTTTGTGCGCCTAATCCGCGCGCATTAACTGTGTGTGGGGAGGGCAATCGATTGCCCCTGCCACATTGGATCCGTGCGCGGACCAAGGCCCTGCAGTGGCGGGCCCTAGCCCACCGCTACGTCCCATCACGCACGTGGGCTGGCAGGCTGACGCGACGAGGCGACGACGTGTGGAGAGCTGCCAACGATCGGCAGACCTGCATAGCAACCTGCTGACCAGACGGTATCTCCTCCCCGAAGATTTGAAGACGGAGGTCCGGCTGCCAGGAGCCGGCTCCTTTGCAGAGGTCTGGCTGCCAGCAGACGGCTCATTTCAGAAGATGGACGAAGGAAGCCAATCCTACTTGGGGAGGGAAGCTGCTAGAACCCCGTAGCCCCAATCGCAAACCGCAGAGTTCCACCAGCTTCGAGGACTACTGTCGGAGATATTGACCACGGGCGTCCTCATCGACCGTCCATGGTATTTCAAGACAATTCGGGGCCACCTGTTATCCCCGAGCCGTCTGCTCATCGGGCCGCCTCCTGGGACAGTTTACCCAGGAGCCGGCTGCCAACAGGAGGCAGGGGCACAAACAGGCGACAGCCCCATGGCCAGCAGCTAGCAGACGGTCCTACGCCTCTCCCTCGGGATGCGTGCTGGGGGACCACAACACAGCTGAGGCATGGCTACAGTTGAGCATGTCCTTAATATAATCTATAAGGGCATGGCTACAGTGAATGTGTACCCTATGGGCGCCTCTTAAGCGGCGTATCACTATAGCCATGCTGCGGGTGACCAAGCTTCGGTCAGAGGAAGCCACGATCCCACTACCCACAGACGGTGGGGCCAGCAGGCGGCCGGCCCCACCGGCCAGTGGGTGAGTCACAAACAAGCAGCCCCTGGCAGGCGGCCGGGGGAGGCGGCCCGCCTGGTAGCAGGCGGCTCACCGTACCCTAGGAGTCTGAACCTCATCAAGATGACAAGACAGGACGTGGTGGCAGTGTACGGCAGGAGACGACGACACTGTAGCCTCTTCCCTCCTGGCGGTGCTGCCGTCAACAGAAGCACGCCTACAGTAAAAGGCAATCACATGGACCCGCAGACGGCGGGCCCCAGCAGATAGGCGGAGAGGATGGTACCCAAAGACGCTGACAGCTGGGGGCCATTCCGTCGGCATTACTACTGTACCCCTGGGGGTAGGCCTATATAAACCCCCCAGGGTCCTCCATGAGGAGGGGTTGGTTTGTTGAACTCTAGAAAGAAGGGAGACACATAGAGAGAAATAGGGAGAAACCCTAGCGATCATCCCGATTCCCTAGAGCGAAGGTAGTGAGCTAGCCTTGCTCTTCTTCCTCCTCTAGACGACACAGCTCAAGGAGCAACCTTGTAGCTACCCTAGTGACATTAGTCATGACACGGAGTCCCCACAGAGCAGGACTAGGGGTGTTATTCCACGGAGAGCCCCAAGCCTGGGTAATATTCATAGGCGTCCTAAGTTCTACCTTATCCCGCTTCCAGGGCCCGACGACGCTCTATTGTCCCCATGCATGATAAGCCACCCGTTGGCATATGTCGCACCACAACCCTGACACCCATCAAGGAGTGATGATGATGATGGGAAGCCTTTCTTGCTGCCGCCTCCTCCTCCTCCATAAAAAAGCTAGGGTTTCTGCCTCCCGCCGGCGCCGCCGCAGGTCCTCCTTCTCTCCGGTGGCCCTAGGGTCATGGGGGCGTGGTGGATCTTGGAAAGGGCCGGCGGGAGGGCTCTGTTTTTAGTTGTTTCTTTCAGTTCTGCTAGGGTTTCTGTCCTACTCAGGAAGACGAGACGACGGCGGCTCCCTGAAGATGGAATAAAGGTCTCCCCGCCTAGCCACCGTCACGGAGGTGCGTATAGCACCGTTGGTGGGCATGTGGAGGTATGTCTCCGGCGGATCTATCTTTGGTGGATTTGCTCGGATCTCGTCGTTGTTCGTCTACGTTCGTGTGTCTTTGAATTGGATATTTCTGATTTACATTATTCTTCATCTGCGGCGGTTGTTGTTATGGTGCGCTGGTCCTACGGGGCCTTAGCATGACGAATTCCCAATTGTCTACTACAACAAGTTGTGCCCGACTCCGGCGATGGAGGGGCGATGACGGCGGCGTGCCTTCGGCTCGCTTCTGTGTTGGTAGTCGTCGCTAGGTGGTCTACGGATCTGGAAGTAATTTTTATTATTTCTAATATTCGTTGTACTGCCCTGATTGAAGATGAATAGATTAGAAATTTTCTCGCAAAAAAAGGAGTGATGATGATGACACTTGAGGACAATTTCGACAACTTATGTGTATTCACGCGGGTAGCGAGGTTGAGTTGCCCTGTCTGGACTGTTGTAATGTTTTCGCCACTATATTCAATTGACCGAGCAACTTTGTGCCTTCTGAATTAATAAGATTAGGCAAAACTTTTTTTCCTTGGTTTAAAAAATAAAACCCCATGAATTTACATTAGTGTTAATTAATACGTTACAACCTACAAATGTGGCTTCTTTGATTAGAAGCATGTAACCGCACATTGTTTTTGTGGCTTCTTTGATCAAAAGCATGTAGCTACACATCGTTTTGAGATCACGACAATGTAGCAAGGTGCTTGATTAGAAAAAAAATGGTAACACAAACCGCGACATAGCCATGAGATACCGGTGCCAAAAATGGAGTGGGGAAACTGAAATCGATTTGTTTCTTGGAGGTATAGGTATGCAAATACAACATCATAGCTGGTCAAAACAACATTATCTAGACATTGCAACTTCCAAGCACGATAAGTGGTGAGGGATTTTATGTGGATCGTGACAGTCATACTTGAGGGAGTACATGGAATCCATAGTCGAGAGAACATCACGTCAGGATGCCGATAGGTCTAGAATACATAAAATAGGGACACATGTATACCCAGATTCAGGCCTCCAAGATGGATAAAAGCCCTACTTCATGCCTTGCACAATGTTGAGGGGTACTCGACGAGTTCGGATGATGATGGTGGTGATTCCGACGAGAAGTGCCAAAAATCTTCTACATGACGTAGGCTAGTCTAGGCAAAAGGGGTGTATCCCCCTCTACGGTGCCCTGGTGCACTTATATAGCTCTAGTTATGAAATACTCCAAGTCAGCTTGACGGCATACCAGGATATGAGTCAGTCGTGGTGTTAGTTCACAATTTGTCATTTAACATTTTTTTTATCATTTGCTATTTGTCGTAGAGTGTTTTCCTAATATGTAGTGTACTTTGATGGAAAGTTTTCTTGGTAGGTCATGCCACTTCTCCTTGGGTTGATATCTTGTTCTTGGGCTTTGTTGGGGGGAGGCGCACGGGAGTAGTGATGAGGCCAAACCCATATGGTTTGCCCGAGCCGCCCCTGAGTGTTGTGGGTGACGCGGGGTTACCTAAAACTGTTTGATGTTCCTTATTTTAGGTTATGGTCGACGACTACAACATATCCATAATCTTCCATCCGAGCACTTCTTCATTGTCAAGCGACAACTTGCTGTCATTCAAGATGATCTTGTTCATGATCACCTATGTAAGATGATTCCCGGTCATGGCGGGCATTAGTATCTTAGGATGTACAGAAAGCAAATATATCATGTAGTTGGATATCACTCTGAACTCTTGTATACGAGAGGTTGTGCTTTAGTAGTGAATTTTTTTTAATGAAAGACCTATGCTCGACTTTATAGATAAAGCCATACGCCACCAAGCATAAGTTCACACAAACAAACAAATAGCCCCCATGGGCCAAGTACAGAATGAGAATTAGTTTAAGGGATGACACAACAACAATATCACATCAGAAAGACACGCATGCCACTACCTATGAGCCAAATAAAATAGCACTGAGACCGGGAGACCACCAATGCATCCCTAGGACACCGCATCTTGATTCATGTGGCACATGGACATAGTCGTGACCCTTACAGGAGAGATCAGCAGCTCGGTGGCCTCCATGTCACAATCCATAATCAATTATTTCCACAACTGTAGCAAAGAGACGAGTTCAGAGATAGGATCAGCAGGTTTGTTAGGGAAAATATTCTCAATTGTAAATTTGTTCCTAATAGTCAAACAACCAAGAAACCAAACCAAAAGAGACGCCTAACTTGCCCGGAGAGGTTACCGGCAAGACACCGAACTTCCACAAAAGCATTAGGGGCCAACTGAACGTTCATCACTGACCGGATGCAGCATGATGTCTACTACGCAACCTTCTTCTTGTAGACGTTGTTGGACCTCCAAGTGCAGAGGTTTGTAGGACAGTAGCAAATTTCCCTCAAGTGGATGACCTAAGGTTTATCAATCCATGGGAGGCGTAGGATGAAGATGGTCTCTCTCAAACAACCCTGCAACCAAATAACAAAGAGTCTCTTGTGTCCCCAACACACCCAATACAATGGTAAATTGTATAGGTGCACTAGTTCGGTGAAGAGATGGTGATACAAGTGCAATATGGATGATAGATATAGATTTTTGTAATAAGAAAATATAAAAACAGCAAGGTAGCAAGTGGTAAAAGTGAGCATAAACGGTGTTGCAATGATAGGAAACAAGGCCTAGGGTTCATACTTTCACTAGTGCAAGTTCTCTCAACAAGGATAACATAATTGGATCATATTACTAGCTCTCAACATGCAACAAAGAGTCACTCCAAAGTCACTAATAGAGGAAAACAAATGAAGAGATTATGGTAGGGTACGAAACCACCTCAAAGTTATTCTTTCTGATCGATCTATTCAAGAGTCTGTGGTAACGTTCAATCTATAATAGAGTCCGTACTAGAATAACACCTTAAGACACAAATCAACCAAAACCCTAATGTCACCTAGATACTCCATTGTCACCTCAAGTATCTGTGGGCATGATTATACGATATGCATCACACAATCTCAGAAACATCTATTCAACCAACACATAGAACTTCAAAGAGTGCCCCAAAGTTTCTACCGGAAAGTCAAGACGAAAACGTGTGCCAACCCCTATGCATAGATTCCCCAGGTCACGGAACCCGCAAGTTGATCACCAAAACATACATCAAGTGGATCACATGATATCCCATTGTCACCACAGATAAACACGTGCAAGACATACATCAAGTGTTCTCAAATCCTTAAAGACTCAATCCGATAAGATAACTTCAAAGGGAAAACTCAATCCATTACAAGAGAGTAGAGGGGGAGAAGCATCATAAGATCCAACTAGAATAGCAAAGCTCGCGATACATCAAGATCGTGCCATCTCAAAAACATGAGAGAGAGAGAGAGAGAGAGAGATCAAACATATAGCTACTGGTACATACCCTCAGCCCCGAGGGTGGACTACTCCCTCCTCGTCATTGAGAGCGTCGGGATGATGAAGATAGCCACCGGAGAGAGATTCCCCCCCCTCCGGCAGGGTGCCAGAACGGGTCTAGATTGGTTTTCGGTGGCAACAGAGGCTTTCGGCGGCGGAACTCCCGATCTAGGTTAATTTCTGGAGGTTTCAGTATATATAGGAGGTGTTGGAGTCGGGGCCAAGCAAAGGGGGTCTATGGGCTGTCCACGAAGCAGGGGGCACGCCCCCACCCTCGTGGGCAGCCCGTGGGTCCTCTCGCCCCCGCCAGCACTCCGTGGGCTTCTTCTGGTCCAAAAATGATCTTCGTTGATTTTCAGGTCAATTGGGCTCCGTTTGATATTCCTTTTCTGTGAAACCCTAAAATAGGAGAAAAACAGAAACAAGAACTGGCACTGGGCTCTGGGTTAATAGGTTAGTCCAAAAAATAATATAAAAGTGCATAAATAAGCCCATAAAACATCCTAGAAGGATAATATAATAGCATGGAACAATCATAAATTATAGATACGTTGGAGACGTATCACAGCACCAGAACATAGCCGCTAAGTCACACTTAAATATAAAATGATTTGTGTCCTCTATGTGACCGCATAAAGCACATAATTCAGATCCCTAGCCATTCCTCTTTGAAATTTGGTCAGCAGCGTGAAGCTTGCCTCTCATAGCGTGCCACACATTCTTTTAACTTTAAACGGAGTCCTAGCTTGCCAAACATCCCGGTGCCGGGAAGTCACCATACCTTGGACCAACTCGGAATAAAGATACTTAACCGAAAAGCTGCCAGAAGTAGTATGGGACCAGGTCTCCATGTCCATACTATCCGAGAGCGAGGGAAAACAGCAGCAAGGCGATGCTAGTCAACCAGCTCTTCAGGAGACATGGCCTGACGTAAATCCAGGTCCCAGTTATTCTAAGAGAGCTCCAAGATGGAAATCTCAGGAGAGGCATAGTAAGAAAACACATGGAAGGACACACAGAGAGGACTTTCGCCACACCACCACTCAAGCCAAAAGCGAGTCGAGGCCCCATCGCCCACCACAAATTTAAGAAGGGAGCGAAACTCATTGCATACTTTTATCAGTCGACGCCAGAACTAAGAGCCACTAGAGCTGCGAGCAAGGAGTAGGCTGCAATTTGGGAAGTACTTTGCCTTAAGGATGTCATACCACAAAACCCCCGGCTCGGCATGTAAAATTCTCCACCACCACTTGATGATTAGACATTTATGTATAATTGAAGTGTTAGTAATACCCAACCCCCAAGGTTTTTAGGACAACACAACATATACAACTTAGCCAGCCAATATTGTTTCTTATTATGAGAAGTATTCCACTAGAACCCACTGTGGTGCTTGTCGTAGCACACATGGGTGCCCTCAGGCAGACGGTAAAAACCCACCAGGAGCATAGGTAAGGAGAATAAAAAGGCATTTGTGAGGCACACCTTGCCGGCCGTTGAATTATGCTGGTGTTACCATGGGGTAACGCTATTACCCACCTTCAAAATAGAGAGGGCAAAGTCGTGCACAACTTAAAAGGGGAAATAGGCAAGCTAAGGTAGACAAAATGGAAGGAGCCCAATTTGTAGTTAAGAAGATTAGCTACTCTAAGCTCCTTTGCAGGAGGCGAGCCAGTAATAATAACCTCACTCTTAGTAGTGAAAGTAAAGGCAGTGACGATGTACGAGAGAAGGATGCTCTCTCGAATGGCTTCTCAAAGCTCTACTAAAGTTGATAATATGCCTCTTCAAGGCCCATTGCCCTCTATGATTGTTGAATCGCTCCTATCTTGCGACATTGTGAATGTATTTCGTCCACCCATATTTAACATGATGGCTAATCTGGATAACTACATGCACTTGCCAAATGCACCATTGCTTGCTAATGTACCCCTGAAGCTATGTAACCTTCATAAGAATGGTAATAGCCTAATAGGTCATGCGCACCGGTACAACCGAACATGACATTGCTTTATTGTAACTTCTACCTCTTGAGCTTGCGTTGTATTCCCTCGAAGAGGAAAGGGAGATGCAGCACAGTAGCGTAAGTATTTCCCTCGGTTTTTGAGAACCAAGGTATCAATCCAGTAGGAGACCACGCGCGAGTCCCTCGCACCTACACAAACAAATAAAAACTTCGCAGCCAACGCGATAAGGGGGTGTCAATCCCTTTACGGTCACTTACGAAAGTGAGATCTGATAGAGATGATAGTTTATATTTTTGGTATTTTTAGTTTATAAGAACAGCAAATAAAAGCGGTAAAAGTAAAGTAGATGTAGATTGATATGTTGAGAATAGACCCGGGGGCCATAGTTTTCTCTAGTGGCTTCTCTCATGATAGCGATATTCTACGGCGGGTAAACAAATTACTGTCGAGCAATTGATAGAAAAGTGAATAATTATGAGACTATCTAGGCATGATCATTGTATATAGGCATCACGTCCGAGACAAGTAGACCGAAACGATTCTGCATCTACTATTATTACTCCACACATCGACCGCTATCCAGCATGCATCTAGTGTATTGAGTTCATAAGAACAGAGTAATGCCTTAAGCAAGATGACATGATGTAGAGGGATAAACTCAAGCAATATGATATAAACCCCATCTTTTTATCCTCGATGGCAACAATACAATACGTGCCTTGCTACCCCTACTGTCACTGGGAAAGGACACCGCAAGATTCAACCCAAAGCCAAGCACTTCTCCCATTGCAAGAACTATAGATCTAGTAAGCCAAACCAAACCAATAATTTGAAGAGACTTGCAAGGATATTATGAGCACACATAAAAAGTTCAGAGAAGAACCAAATATCTTTCGTAGATAACCTTGATCATAAACTCACAATTCATCAGATCTCGACAATCACACCGCAAAAAGAGATTACATCGAATAGATCTCCTCGAAGACCGAGGAGAACTTTGTATTGAGATCCAGAGAGAGAGAAAAAGCTATCTAGATACTAGCTATGGACCCAAAGGTCTGTGGTAAACTACTCACAACTCATGGTGAGGGCGATGATGATGATGATGAAGGCCTCGTGATGGATCCCACTCCGGTGGAGCTCCAGAACAGGCTCCAAGATGGGATCTCCACGGGAACATAAGGTACGGCGGTGGAATTAGGGTTTTCTCTCTGTTCATGGAGTTTCTGGGGTACGTAGACTTATGTAGGAAGAAGGAGGGCACCGGGGGAGTCATGGGGGCCCCATGAGGCAGGGGGTGCGCCATAGGAAGGGGGGCGCCCCCCACCCTCGTGGGCCCCTCGTGGCTCTTCTGACATAGTTCTCAAGTTCTTCGTGCGTGAGTTTCTCCAAAAATATCTCCCTCGAAGGTTTCATTCCGTTTGGACTCCGTTTGATATTATTTTTCTGCAAAACCCTGAAACAGGCAAAATACAGCAATCTGGACTGGGCCTTTGGGTTAGTCGGTTAGTCCCAAAAATGATATAAAAGTGAATGATAAAGCCCATTAAACATCCAAGACTTCATAAATAATAGCATGGAACTATCAAAAATTATAGGTACGTTGGAGACGTATCAAGCATCCCCAAGCTTAATTCCTGCTCGTCCTCGAGTAGGTTAATGATAAAGAAAGAATTTTTTATGTGGAATGCTAACCAATATAGTTTTTCAATGTAATTCTCTTAATTGTGGCACGAATGTTCAGATCTGAAAGATTCAAGATAAAAGTCTATATTGACATAAGAAATAATAATACTTCAAGCATACTAACAAAGCAATCATGTCTTCTCAAAATACTATGGCTAAAGAAAGTTATCCCTACAAAATCATATAGTCTGGCTATGCTCCCTCTTCATCACACAAAATATTCATATCATGCACAACCGCGATTTCAGCCAAGCATTTGTTTTCATACTCTATCTTTTCAAACCTTTCAATTTTCATGCAATACATGAGCGTGAGCCATAGACATAGCACTATGGGTGGAATAGAGGTGGTTGTGGAGAACACAAAAAGGAGGGAGATAGTCTCACATCGACTAGGCGTATCAACGGGCTATGGAGATGCCCATCAATAGATATCAATGTGAGTGAGTAGGGATTGCCATGCAACAGATGCACTAGAGCTAAATATGAATGAAAGCTCAACAAAAGAAACTAGTGGGTGTGCATCCAACTTGATTGCTCACGAAGACCTAGGGCATTTGAGGAAGCCTATCATTGGAATATACAAGCCAAGTTCTATAATGGAAATTCCCACTAGTATATGAAAGTGACTAAGCATGAGACTCTCTACAATGAAGAACATGGTGCTACTTTGAAGCACAAGTGTGAAAAAAGATAGTAGCAATTGTCCCTTTATTTATTTCTTTTTTCTTTTTTTGGGCCTTTCTTTTTTCTTTGGCCTTTTTTGTTACGGAGGGGCTTTATAGATTTAGCCTTTCCTCCCTTGGGACAATGCTCTAATAATGATGATCATCACACTTTCATTACAACTCGATATTACAACTCGATACTACAACAACAAAGTATGACTCTATATGAATGCCTCCGACGGTGTACCGGTATGTGCAATGAAACAAGAGTGACATATATAAAAATTATGCATGGTGGCCTTGCCACAAATACGATGTTAACTACATGATCATGCAAAGGCAATATGACAATATGATGCGTGTCATATGAACGGAACGGTGGAAAGTTGCATGGCAATATATCTCGGAATGGCTATGGAAACGCCATGATAGGTAGGTATGGTGGCTGTTTTGAGGAACAATATGGTGGCTGTTTTGAGGAAGGATATATAGTGGGTTTATGGCACCGACGAAAGTTGCGCGGTACAAGAGAGGCTAGCAATGGTGGAAGGGTGAGAGTGCGTATAATCCATGGACTCAACATTAGTCATAAGAACTCACATATTTACTGCAAAAATCTATGAGTCATCAAAAGACAGCAATCAACGCATGCTCCTAGGGGGGGCTGGTAGGAGTTAACCATCGCGCGCCCCCGACCTCCACACAAAGGTTGGCACTCTACAAATACATCATGCTCTAACTTCGTCACATAGCGGTTCACCATACGTGCATGCTACGGGAATCACTGACCTTAACACAAGTATTTCTCAATTTCATAATAACTCCACTAGCATGACCCTAATATCACTATCCTCATATCTCAAAACAATTATCAAGCATCCAACATCTCATCATATTCAATGCACTTGGAGTGAATTTTTTTACTACATTGACATTGGATGTCTATCATGTGAAGACTAGTTTCTTTAGCCTAAACATATTAACATGCTGTTTTTATAGACTCTCAACAGGATATAAGTGAAGCATGAGAGTTCAACAATTTCTACAAAATATTACCACCACCGTGCTCTAAAAGATATAAGTGAAGCACTAGAGCAAAAACTATTCAACTCAAAAGATATAAGTCAAGCACATAGAGTGTTCTAACAATTCCTAGGCCATATTTAACTCTCTCAAATAGGTGTGTCCAGCAAGGATGATTGTGGCAAACTAACAAGCAAATACTCAAATTATACAAGACGCTCCAAGCAAAACACATATCATGTTGCGAATAAAAATATAGCTCCAAGTATAGTTACCGATGGATGAAGACGAAAGAGGGGATGCCTTCCCGGGGTATCCCCAAGCTTAGGCTTTTGATTATCTTGAATTTACTTGGGGTGCCATGGGCATCCCCAACCTTGGTCCTTTGCTACTCCTTGTTCCATAGTCCATCAAAGCAATACTCAAAACTTGAAAACTTCACAACACAAAACTTAGACAAAAATTCTCGTGACCTCCGTTAGTATAAGAAAGCAAACCACTACTCAAAGGTGCTGCAATGAATTCACTCTTTGTTTAAATTGGTGTTAAACCTACTGTATTCAAACTTCTCTATGGTTCATATCCTCCAATACTACTCATAGATGCATCGGAATAAGCAAACAACACACGAAAAACAGAATTTGTCAAAAACAGAACCGTCTGTAGTAATCCGCAGGCTTCGCCTACTTCTGCAGCTCCAAATAATTCAAACTAAATTGGTAAATTAGCGGAATTGTTTTAAAAATCATCTGCAAAAAGAATCAACTAAAAGGCACGCTCCAGTAAAATCTGAAGACTACTTTAGCGAGCGCTAACTATTCTGTTTTTCACAACAAGATCACATAAACTTCACACAAGTCTTCCCAAAGGTTCTACTTGGCACAAACACTAAACAAAACATGAAACCACATCTAATGAGAGGCTAGATGCAATATTTATTCCCTAAGAAGAACAAAAAAATAATATAAAATTGGGTTGCCTCCCAACAAGCGCTATCGTTTTACGCCCCTAGCTAGGCACGAATAATTCAATGATGCTCACATGAAAGATGAGAATTGTAGCACACAAAGAGCATCATAAAGCATGTGAAAATCACATCTAAGTATAATATAGTTCCTATGCATAGGCATCTTATAGGAAAAAAATTACCAAGACAAGCAAGATCTACCATATGCAAGGAAGGAGATAGAAACAATAGCAATCTCAACATAACGAGAGGTAATTTAGTAACATGAAAATTTATACAACCATATTTCCCTCTCTCATAATAATTTTATGTAGGATCATGATCAAATTCAACAAAATAGCTATAACATAACATATTCTCAACACGATCCACATGCATGCAAAGTTGACACTCTTCCAAAATAATGGGATTAATATTAACTAAAGTCATGACCTCTCGAAACCCACTTTTATCAAAAACATCATAAGATTGAATATTCTCCAAATATGTGGGATCTAAAGTTGACACTCTTCCAAACCCACTTTCAATATTATTGCAAACATTATTATCAATCTCATATTTATCATGGGGCTTAAATAAATTTCCAAGATCATAAGAAGAATCACCCCAATCATGATCATTGCAACAAGTAGTGGGCATAGCAATACTAGCATCCCCAAGCTTAGGGTTTTGCATATCATTAACACAATTGACATTTATAATAGTATCATTGCAATCATGCTTTTTATTTAAGGATCTAACATGAATCACTTATTCTTTCAACAATTCCTCACAATTTTCGTATTCATAAATTTCAAGCAAAACCTCATAAAGATAATCTAGTGCACACAACTCACTAGCAATAGGTTCAACATAATTAGATGTCTTACAGAGATTAGCAAGTGGATGAAGATCCATACTTTAGCAAGCAAAGATGCAAGCTAATTGAGGGCACATAGAAACACAAGCAAACAAGAGGCACGCGAACGGTAAACACACGGCAAAAAAAGGGCAAATAAAATGGCAAGGGTGAAGTGGAGGAGAGGAAAACGAGAGGCAAATAAATGTAATGCGAAGGATAAGGGTTTGTGATAGGTACTTGGTATATGACTTTTGCGTAAGCCTCCCCGGCAACGGCGCGAGAAATTCTTTTTGCTACCTCTTGAGCTTGCGTTGTATTCCCTCGAAGAGGAAAGGGAGATGCAACACAGTAGCGTAAGTATTTCCCTCAGTTTTTGAGAACCAAGGTATCAATCCAGTAGGAGACCACGCGTGAGTCCCTCGCACCTGCACAAACAAATAAGAACTTCGCAGCCAACGCGATAAGGGGTTGTCAATCCCTTTACGGTCACTTACGAAAGTGAGATCTGATAGAGATGATAGTTCATATTTTTGGTATTTTTAGTCTAGAAGAACAGAAAATAAAAGCGGTAAAAATAAAGTAGATGTAGATTGATATGTTGAGAATAGACCGGGGGGGCATAGTTTTCTCTAGTGGCTTCTCTCATCATAGCGATATTCTACGGCGGGTAAACAAATTAGAAAAGCGAATAATTATGACACTATCTAGGCATGATCATTATATATAGGCATCACGTCCCAGACAAGTAGACCGAAACGATTTTGCATCTACTACTATTACTCCACACATCGACCGCTATCCAGCATGCATCTAGTGTATTGAGTTCATAAGAACAGAGTAACGCCTTAAGCAAGATGACATGATGTAGAGGGATAAACTCAAGCAATATGATATAAACCCCATCTTTTTATCCTTGATGGCAACAATACAATACGTGCCTTGCTGCCCCTACTATCACTGGGAAAGGACGCCGCAAGATTGAACCCAAAGCCAAGCACTTATCCCATTGCAAGAACTGTAGATCTAGTAGGCCAAACCAAACCAATAATTCGAAGAGACTTGCAAGGATATTATGAGCACACATAAAAAGTTCAGAGAACCAAATATCTTTCGTAGATAACCTTGATCATAAACTCACAATTCATCGGATCTCGACAAACACACCGCAAAAAGAGATTACATCAAATAGATCTCCTCGAAGACCGAGGAGAACTTTGTATTGAGATCCAGATAGAAAGAAGAAGCCATCTAGATACTAGCTATGGACCCGAAGGTCTGTGGTAAACTACTCACAACTCATGGTGAGGGCGATGATGATGATGATGATGAAGGCCTCCGTGATGGATCCCCCTCCGGTGGAGCTCCGGAACAGGCTCCAAGATGGGATCTCCACGGGAACAGAAGGTACGGCAGTGGAATTAGGGTTTTCTCTCTGTTCACGGAGTTTCTGGGGTACGTAGACTTATATAGGAAGAAGGAGGGCACCGGGGGAGTCACGGGGGCCCCACGAGGCAGGGGGCGCTCCCCCCACCCTCGTGGGCCCATCGTGGCTCTTCTGACGTGGTTCTCAAGTTCTTCGTGTGTGATTTATTTCAAAAATATCTCTCGCGAAGGTTTCATTCCGTTTGCACTCCGTTTGATATTCTTTTTCTGCAAAACCCTGAAACAGGCAAAAAACAGCAATATGGACTAGGCCTTTGGGTTAGTAGGTTAGTACCAAAAATGATATAAAAGTGAATGATAAAGCCCGTTAAACATCCAAGACTTCATAAATAATAGCATGGAACTATAAAAAATTATAGATACGTTGGAGACGTATCAGTAACCATTCTTGAAGCTTTTGTGAAGAGCACCAAGGAAACTACGGGTAGGGATGGAAGCAAATGATAACGTTATGCACCAACCAACAAAACTAGATTATGTTCTTGTTGGGTGTATAGGACCTGAAAAAGTGTTTTCTTGGAAGGACCTCAATTGTTAGTACAATGTTCATTCATGCACATTTGCTAGTATTTGTTAGGCACTTGAAATCATTTCATACCGCAAACGGGCAGATATTTTTTAATGTCTGTTCTAGGAGACCAATTTCGTACCGCAAAAATAGTTTATGATGATCCGTAAACCGATTTTACGGTACTGTGATATAGGGTATCTGCTGGAGTTGCTCTTACGGAGAACTGTGTGTTCCTTACCACCAACGTTGAGGCTTGTTTTATGATTAATGCAGGGCAGATGTGCATTTCTACCATGCCTTGGCATGCACCTTCCTGTCTTCGCCGGGTGGCAATATCCAGATGGTACTGTGCACACATTAAAAAAAATCTTATGTTGCAACACACGTATATTTTTGCTAGTCAAATCTTTACCTAATAGTAAAGGACGGAGACTTTCATAGTTCTCCATTCGTCGCCGTTTTATATCTGTTGATTTGGTTTTAAGTATAAAAAGCAAGGCTGAGATTAAAAATATGTCTAAAGTTGATGAAAATTACCCACCAATGCCAGCCATAAGTGAGGAAAAAACTATTGGTTTTTCTTGTCCGTCAAAGAGAATAATTTATCAACGTTAGGCACTATACGTCAGGGCAGTCTAACTCGCCTCTCAAGCCCATCTCGAGCCCAACTAAAACTGTGACACTCGGCAGAGGGACGCTCACATCGTCTCTAGCTGGCCTGTGTGGATTAGGTTGTGCATCTGGCGCAGTCGATGCACGTCCGGAACACTACGGCTCATGGTGGTAGCACGTGATGCTCTTAGCCAGTCGGTCCAAGGCGCGTGGGCACTCGGGGTGCGGTTGCTAGCAGGGCATGGTAGCGATGACTAGGAGCGGTGCGATGAATCCCTGCTGGTAGGCGTGAAGCTCGCGACAGTGCTCACAAGATGATGGCCAGTGGACGAGAGTGAGTGACGCGCATCTCCCGACATAGGGGCTTGACATACCAGCAGCAGCCGACAACATAGTGGGCGGCCAAGGCATGTCTTCAACATTACATCTTGCGGTGGCATGATAGCATGATGGTGTGGGTCTGCGACTAGACGATGGCTAGTGGGTGTGGCTCGTGCGACGCGATGGTGATAGTACGCGATGCTCGCGGCATGCCAAGCCAAGCATGGTTGACAGCAGCAACGGACGATGGTGGTGACGACTAGGAGTGATGCGGAAACTCCTGCTGATAGGTGTGAAGCTTCCGTCAGCGCACACATGGGGAAGGTCGACAGACGAGAGTGTGCGATGCACATCTGCCGGCAAGGGCTAGGCAAACCAGCGATAACCTGCAACGTAGTGGTCGGCAGCATCACACCACGAGGCTAGAACTAGCAGTGGCGCGAGCAAGCACGATAGTATGAGGAGCCAAAGCACGGCGGCGTGCTTGCCAAGCACTGGCGTCTGCTCCTTCGTGCCAAGCCAAGCGCGTGGTTGGCAGCAGCAGCGGACGATGGTGGTGACAACTAGGACTGATGCGGAAACTCCTACTGATAGGCGTGAAGCTTCCATCAGCGCACACATGGGGAAGGCCGACAGACGAGAGTGGGCGATGCACATCTGCCGGTAGGGGCTCGGCAAACGAGCGGTAGCCGGCAACGGAGTGGTCGGCAGCATCAGACCACGAGGCTAGAGCTAGCAGTGGCGCGAGCAAGCACGATAGTATGAGGAGCCAAAGCACGGCGGCATGCTTGAGCAGCACTAGCGTCTGCTCCTTTTTATCCCCCGTTGCAATGCTTGGGTATTTTTGCTAGTTAGTACTCATGTTATTCTCGTTGTGCATTGCCCCCATTCCAGCTTCTGTATAGGCATCGAATGATTGCCTACCCATTTGAAACTATGGTACCATCATTTATTGCACTCAACGAATTCACTGAAATACAACTCGTGGGGTACCTCGTGTATTTCCCATTCAGTTCACCATCAGATGCCCAGCTTTGTGGAGATGCGTTCTTCCGGAGTTTCCCCCCTGGTCGCGTTCGTAGGACGACGGAGACCCCGAAGAAAGGATGACGACTTGATCACGATGACTTGAAGCAGATAAATTAAGACATCAACAAATTGGATCAACCTCTTCTAAAGGGCAGCCAGGACCAAGAAAACTCGTTAGAATTTCGTAACCAAATCCCTCCCCCCTTTCTTTCGCTCCTAAATCTCGGGACGAGATTTCTTGTAGTGGAGGAGAATTGTGACTCCCGGGTAGTCAAGCTACAGTAACCCTCTAGTAATGATGCCACGTCACCTCGATTACTGTTACTAATCTCGCGTAGTTCCAAAACCGATTCAAATTTAATTAAAAATCAAGCAAACAATAAAAGTTTTCAAATATTAAAACTAAAATATTCGGAGTGAACCAAATAATGCATAGGTTATTATGGTGCAGAACTTAAATCCAAATAAAATATTTAAATGCACTATACTGATTTAAACGGTAGCAAAAACAATTATTTAATGCCTTTGGTATTTTGTAAAATAACAAATTGTTTTAGTTCGGGGGTAAAACTATTATGACAGTGGGTTATCGTGGAACATTATTTTAGGAGCAATTGTCAAATTTCCCTAAACTAAAAAAATAATGTGTAACTAAAATAAAACAGAAAAGGAAAATGAGAAAAGTAAAACAAACAAAAAAATGGGGGGAAAGGAAAACCTCCCCCGCCCTGCTGGACCGTGGCCCATCTCGCCATCCGGGCCAACCAGGCCGGCCCAGCCGCCCCTCCTTAACCCCCACCCCGCAAACCCTAGCCCACAGACCCCATTCCCCACTCCCCACGGTCTCTCTCTTCCCCGCTCCTCCCCCGACCCGATCTGGATCGGGATCGAGCGCCCGTCGCCGCTCTCCGCCCGACGGCTCGCCGGCGTCGCCCCACCTGCGCCACTCCATCGCCACCCCGACGCCAACTCGTCGTCGCCCCCGCAGCTCTAGCCCTCCCCGAGCACACCCTAGCACCTCTATAGGGCCGGTGAGGACCTCCCCATCCGTTCCCGTCTCTCCTCCCCGCGGTGACCGCGCTGCCGCTCGCGATCACCCGCGCTGCAACCGCCCGCAACTCACGCCTCGCTCGCTCGACGTCGACCACGCCTCGCAGGGCCGTGCGGCACCCGCGACCTGCCTCGCCCAGCGTGCGCATGCCTGGCCACGGCCACTCCCCGCGCGACTCTGCCACTCCCTCCGACTATGGCTGCCGCTCTGCACGTGCCCAACCTCCCGCCTCGGCTCCTTGTCGCCTATTAGCGTGTCGCCGTCCCAGGGCACGGCTCCGGCGGCTCCCCCGGCTGCCGCCCAAGAAAAACCGACCGCGGCTCCTCCGACAGCCCCCCCGCACCGTCCCGCCGGCATCGCATCGTTGGCCGCGCCAACGTCGAGCGCCCGGGCTCGCCCCGCCAGCCTGCTCCGGCCGCGGCCACGGCCGCCGGCGTCGGGCGGCACGCCCGCCCCCTTCGCTCGCTGGCCGCGGCGCCGCTCGGGCGCCCCGTCGGGTTTCGCCCTTTAACCCGGCGCCCAGCACCCAAACCCACTATGGCCCCAGGCCTATGACAGCCGGGGCCCGCCCCCAGAAACGTTTAGAAAAAAAAGAGAAAAAAATAAAAAATAATAATAAATAGATAAATAATTATATTAATTAATTAATTAATTAATTAACAAATTAATTAAGTTAATTAATCACATTTAGAATAATCTAATCAGTAATTAGCCTAATCAGTAATTATCTAAAACATAATTAATCTAACTAAATTGTTAGTTAGATTACAGCCAATGACACGCGAGCCCCACGCGTCGGCTTGACCAGTCAACCCACTGTTGACTGCTGACGTCATGCTAATGTCAGCATGCACTATTGTGGATAATGTTCTATTAAATTAATTAATTAAATTCCAGAAATTAATAAAAACTTTAGAAAATCATATCTTTTAAACCGTAACTCGGATGAAAATAATTTATATATGAAAGTTGCTCAGAACGACGAGACGAATTCGATTACGCAGTCCATTCGTCCGCCGCACATCTCTGTCATTCCGAACATGCAACATTCCCCTCCGTTTCATTTGCCCGAAAATGCCTAACACCGGGAATACTTTCCCGGATGTTATTCCTCTTCGCCTGTATCACCGAGCACCGTGTTAGGTCACACGTAGCACCGCCTTTTGTCATGTTATGCTTTGTGATGCTATTGTTTGCTCTGTTATTTATTTGTTTCCCCTTCGTTGCTTATTTTCGGTAGACTCCGATACTGTGATAGACCCTGAGACCATTGATGCTTCGGTGTTCGACTACGGCTACGCTTCCGAAGATTCCTTTCGTCTGCAGAGCTTCCAGGCAAGCCCCCCCTTTGATCACCAGATATCGCCTATTCTTCTCTCTATTGCTTGCATTAGAGTAGTGTAGCATGTTACTGTTCGGTTGCTCCTATTCTGTTGCATAGCCTGTCATTGCTGCTACAACTGTTGATACATGTACCTGCCATCCTAATGCTTAGTGTAGGATGCTAGTATTCCATCAGTGGACCCACATCCTTGTCCGTCTGCCATGCTATACTATCGGGCCGTGATCACCCCGGGTGGTGATCACGGGTATATACTATATACATACACTTTACATGATACATGATGTGACTAAAGTCGGGTCGGCTCATTGAGTACCCGCAAGTGATTCCGATGTGGGGGCTGAAAGGACAGGTGGCTCCATCCAGGCAGTGGTGGGCCTGAGTTCCCGACGGCCCCCGAGTGGATCTTTGTGGCGGAGCGACAGGGGCAGGTTGAGACACCCAGTGGAGAGGTGGCCTGGCCCTGGTCGTTGTCCGCGGTTATTTCATAATAACACGCTTAACGAGTTTGGATATTTGATCTGAGTCTGGCCATTTGGTCTATACGCACTAACCAGCTACGTGGGAATAGTTATGGGTACTCGATGTCGTGGTATCAGCCGAAGCCTTCTTAACGTCAGCGACTTAGCGGCGCGCGCCGGGTTGGACCGCGTAACGCTACTTCCTTAGTAATGGAGGTTGCTAGGTCTGCTCACCGGCCGCGTACGCAACGTGCAGGTGTGCGTTGGGCGATGGGCCCGGACCCCTGCGCGCCTAGGACTTAGACCGGCGTGCTGACCTCTCTGCTGTGCTTAGGTAGGGCTGCGACGTGTTGATCTTCCGAGGCCGGGCATGACCCTGGATAGTGTGTCCGGCCAAATGGGATCGAGCGTGCTGGGATATGTGGTGCACCCCTGCAGGGAAGTTAATCTATTCGAATAGCCGTGTCCCTCGGTAAAAGGACGACCCAGAGTTGTATTCCGACCTCATGACAACTAGAACCGGATACTTAATAAAACACACCCTTACCAGTGCCAGATACAACTCGGTGGTTGCTCTCTCACAGGGTGATGTGCGGGAGGATCGCCGAGTAGGTTTATGCTATACGATGTTACTTGGTGAACTTACCATCTACTCCCTTCTACTGCTGCAAGACGGAGGCCGGGAGAAACGAGGATACTTGTTACTTTCCAGCTACCCTCATCTTCTGCTGCAAGATGGATGTTCGAGAAGCGTAGTCTTCGATTGGATTAGCTATCCCCCTCTTTTTCTGCTTTCTGTAGTTCAGTCCACATATATTACCCCCTTTACACAGATATCATTGCATATGTAGTGTAGATCCTTGCTTGCGAGTACTTTGGATGAGTACTCACGGTTGCTTTTCTCCCCCTTTTCCCCTTTTGTCCCTTCATCTCGGATGACGCAACCAGATGGTGGAGTCCAGGAGCCAGAGGATCCCGATGATGATTCTACATGGAGTTCGGCTTCGAGGAGTAGTTAGGAGGTCCCAGGCAGGAGGCCTTGCCTTTTCGATCGTTGCTACTTTTGTGCTAGCCTTCTTAAGGCAAACTTGTTTAACTTATGTCTGTACTCAGATATTATTGCTTCCGCTGACTCTTGTGTTTTCGAGCTTATGTATTCGAGCCCTCGAGGCCCCTGGCTTGTAATATAAAGCTTGTATTATTTTAATTTGTGTCTAGAGTTGTGTTGTGATATCTTTCAGTGAGTCCCTGATCTTGGTCGTACACATTTGCGTGCATGATTAGTGTACGGACAAATCGGGGGCGTCACAATCAGATGAACCACTGTGTCAAGGATTCACTCAATCCTGTATGTTATTCCCTTTGTCCATCGGTACGGTACTTGCCCGAGATTCGATCGTCGGTATTCCCGATACCTTGTTCAATCTCGTCATGGCAAGTCTCGTTACTCGTTACGTAATCCATCATCCCGTGACTAACTCCTTAGTCACTTTGAGCTCATTATGTTGATGTCTTACCGAGTGGGCCCAGAGGAACCTCTCCATCATACGGAGTGACAATATCCCAGTCTCGGTTCGTACCAAATCAACAGACACTTTCGGAGATACCCGATGCGTACCTTTATAGCCTCCTAGTTACGTTGTGACGTTTGGCACACCCAAAGTATTCCTACGGCATCCGGGAGTTGTACAACCTCATGGTCTAAGGAATAAATACTTGACACCGAAAAGCTTATGCATTACGAACTATACGATCTCGTGCTATGCTTAGGATTGGGTCTTGTCCATCACATCATTCTCCTAATGATGTGATCCCGTTATCACTAACATCACATGTCCATGATCAGGAAACCGTGATCATCTGTTGATCAACGAGCTGGTAACTAGAGGCTTACCAGGGACTCATTGTGGTCTATATATTCACACATGTATCGTTGTTTCCGTACAATACAATTCAAGCATGAATAACAGACAATTATCATAAACAAGGAAATATAATAATAACACTTTTATTATTGCCTCTAGGGCATATTTCCAACAGTCTCCCACTTGCACTAGAGTCAATAATCTAGTTACATTGTGATGAATCGAACACCCATAGAGTTCTGGTGTTGATCATGTTTTGCCCGTGGAAGGGGTTTAGTCAACGGGTCTGCGACATTCAGATCCGTATGCACTTTACAAATATCTATGTCTCCATCTTGAACATAATTCCGGATGGAGTTGAAACGGCGCTTGATGTGCTTGGTCTTCTTGTGAAACCTGGGCTCTTTGGTAATGGCAATAGCACCAGTGTTGTCACAGAAGAGAGTCATCGGGCTTGACGCGCTTGGAATGACTCCAAGGTCGTTGATGAACTCCTTCATCCAGACTCCTTCCTGCGCTGCTTCAGAAGCAGCTATGTACTCCGCTTCACATGTAGATGCCGCCACGACGCTTTGCTTGCAACTGCACCAGCTGACTGCCCCTCCATTCAAAATATACACGTATCCGGTTTGTGACTTAGAGTCATCCAGATCTGTGTCGAAGCTAGCATCGACGTAACCCTTTACGACGAGCTCTTCGTCACCTCCATAAACGAGAAACATATCCTTAGTCCTTTTCAGGTACTTCAGGATGTTCTTGACCGTTGTCCAGTGCTCCATACCGGGATCACTTTGGTACCTCCCTACCAAACTTATGGCAAGGTTCACATCAGGTCTGGTACACAGCATGGCATACATGATAGAACATATGGCCGAGGCATAGGGAATGACACTCATCTTTTCTCTATCTTCTGCCGTGGTCGGCGACTGAGCCTTGCTCAGTCTCATACCTTGCAAAACAGGCAAGAACCCCTTCTTGGACTGATCCATATTGAACTTTTTCAATATCTTGTCAAGGTATGTGCTTTGTGAAAGACCAATGAGGCGTCGTGATCTATCTCTATAGATTTTGATGCCTAATATGTAAGCAGCTTCTCCAAGGTCCTTCATTGAAAAACTCTTATTCAAGTAGGCCTTTACATTTTCCAAGAATTATATATCATTTCCCATCAGCAATATGTCATCCACATATAATATGAGAAATGCCACAGAGCTCCCACTCACTTTCTTGTAAATACATGCTTCTCCATAAGTCTGTATAAAGCCAAACGCTTTGATCACATCATTAAAGCGAATATTCCAACTCCGAGATGCTTGCACCAGCCCGTAAATCGAGCGCTGGAGCTTGCATACCTTGTTAGCGTTCTCTGGATCGACAAAACCTTACGGCTGCATCATATACAACTCTTCCTTGAGGAAGCCATTAAGGAATGCTGTTTTGATGTCCATTTGCCATATCTCATAATCATAGAATGCGGCAATAGCTAACATTATTCTGACTGACTTCTGCATCGCTAGGGGAGAAAAAGTCTCGTCGTAGTCAATCCCTTGAACTTGTCGATAACCTTTAGCGACAAGCCGAGCCTTATAGATGGTCACATTACCATCTTCGTCTGTCTTCTTCTTAAATATCCATTTATTTTCTATGGCGTGCCTATCATCAGGCAAGTCCACCAAAGTCCATACTTTGTTTTCATACATGGATTCTATCTCGGATTTCATGGCTCCAAGCCATTTATTGGAATCTGGGCCTGCCGTCGCTTCTTCATAGTTTGAAGGTTCACCGTTGTCTAACAACATGATTTCCAGGACAGGGTTGCCGTACCACTCTGGTGCGGAACGTGCCCTTGTGGACCTTCGAAGTTCAGTAGTAACTTGATCTGTTTCTTCATGATCATTATCATTAACTTCCTCCCTTGTCGGTGCAGGCACCTCAGGAACAATTTCCTACGCTGCGCTACTTTCCGGTTCAGGAGGGGTGACTATCACCTCATCAAGTTCTACTTTCCTCCCACTCACTTCTTTCGAGAGAAACTCTTTCTCCAGAAAGGATCCATTCTTGGCAACAAAGACTTTGCCTTCGGATCTGTGGTAGAAGGTGTACCCAATCGTTTCCTTTGGGTATCCTACGAAGACGCATTTTTTTGATTTGGGTTCGAGCTTTTCAGGTTGAAGTTTCTTGACATAAGCATCGCAACCCCAAACTTTCAGAAACGACAGCTTCGGTTTCTTGCCAAACCAAATTTCATATGGTGTCGTCTCAACGGAGCCCTATTTAAAGTGAATGCGGCAGTCTCTAAAGCATAACCCCAAAAAGATAGCGGTAAATCGTTAAGGGACATCATAGATCGCACCATGTCCAACAGAGTACGATTAAGACGTTCGGACACACTGTTACGTTGAGGTGTTCCGGGCGGTGTCAATTGTGAAACAATTCCACAGTTCCTAAGGTGCGCGCCAAATTCATGACTTAAATATTCACCCCCACGATCTGATCGTAAAAACTTTATTTTTTTGTCACGTTGATTCTCAACCTCATTCTGAAATTCCTTGAACTTTTCAAAGGTCTCAGACTTGTGTTTCATCAAATAGATATACCCATATCTACTCAAGTCATCTGTGAGGGTGAGAACATAACGATAGCCTCCGCGAGCCTCAACACTCATTGGACCGCACACATCGGTATGTATGATTTCCAACAAGTTGGTTGCTCGCTCCATTGTTCCGGAGAACGGAGTCTTGGTCATCTTGCCCAAGAGGCATGGTTCGCACGTGTCAAATGATTCATAATCAAGAGACTCTAGAAGTCCATCTAAATGGAGCTTCTTCATACGTTTGACACCAATATGACCAAGGCAGCAATGCCACAAGTATGTGGGACTATCATTATCAACTTTACATCTTTTGGCATCTACACTATGAATATGTGTATCATCACGTTCGAGATTCATCAAAAATAAACCATTGACCAGCGGGGCATGACCATAAAACATATCTCTCAAATAAATAGAACAACCATTATTCTCCGATTTAAATGAGTAGCCATCTCGCATAAGACGAGATCCAGATACAATGTTCATGCTCAAAGCTGGTACTAAATAACAATTATTAAGGTTTAAAACTAATCCCGAGGGTAGATGTAGAGGTAGCGTGCCTCCGGCGATCACATCGACCTTGGAACCATTCCCGACGCGCATCGTCACCTCATCCTTCGCCAGTCTCCGCTTATTCCGCAGCTCCTGTTTAGAGTTACAAATATGAGCAACTGCACCGGTATCAAATACCCAGGAGCTACTACGAGCGCTGGTAAGGTACACATCAGTAACATGTATATCATATATGCCTTTGACGTTGCCGGCCTTCTTGTCTGCTAAGTATTTGGGGCAGTTCCGCTTCCAGTGCCCCGTTCCCTTGCAATGAAAACACTCAGTTTCAGGCTTGGGTCCATTCTTTGGCTTCTTCCCGGCAACTGGCTTACCGGGCGCGACAACTCCTTTGCCGTCCTTCTTGAAGTTCTTCTTACCCTTGCCTTTCTTGAACTTAGTGGTTTTATTGACCATCAACACTTGATGTTCTTTCTTGATATCCACCTCCGCCGATTTCAGCATTGAATACACCTCGGGAATGGACCTCTCCATCCCCTGCATATTGAAGTTTAACACAAAGCTCTTGAAGCTAGGTGGGAGCGACTGGAGGATTCTGTCAACGATCGCTTCATCTGGGAGATTCATTCCCAGCTGAGACAAGCGGTTGTGCAATCCAGAAATCTTGAGGATGTGCTCACTGACAGAACTATTTTCCTCCATCTTACAGCTGTAGAATGCGTCGGAGACGTCATATCTCTCGACTCGGGCATGAGCTTGGAAAACCATTTTCAGCTCTTGGAACATCTCATATGCCCCGTGGAGCTCAAAACGCTTTTGGAGCCCCGACTCTAAGCTGTAAAGCATGCCGCACAGAACTAGGGAGTAATCATCACAACACAACTGCCAGGCGTTCATAACGTCTTGGGTCGCCGGGAGAACGGGTGCATCACCCAGCGGTGCTTCAAGGACATATGACCTCTTGGCAGCTATGAGGATAATCCTCAGGTTACGGACCCAATCCGTATAGTTGCTACCATCGTCTTTCAGCTTGGTTTTCTCTAGGAACGCGTTGAAGTTGAGGGAAACTTGAGCGTGGGCCATTTGATCTACAAGAGATATTGTAAAGAATTTAGACTAAGTTCATGATAATTAAGTTCATCTTAATCAAATTTTAATGAACTCCCACTCAGAATGACATCCCTCTAGTCATCTAAGTGATACACGATCCGAATTGACTAGCCCGTGTCCGATCGTCACGTGAGACGGACTAGTCATCAACGGTGAACATCTTCATGTTGATCGTATCTTCTATACGACTCGTGTTCGACCTTTCGGTCTTCCGTGTTCCGAGGCCATGTCTGTACATGCTAGGCTCGCCAAGTAAACCCTAAGTGTATTGCTTGTGTAAATCTGGCTTACACCCATTGTATGCGAACGTTAGAACCTATCAAACCCGATCATCACGTGGTGCTTCGGAACAACGATCCTTAGCAACGGTGCACAGTTAGGGGGTACACAATTCTTGAAATTTTAGTGAGAGATCATCTTATTTACTACCGTCGTTCTAAGTAAACAAGATGCATAAACATGATAAACATCACATGCAATCAATTAAAGTGACATGATATGGCCAATATCATCTTGCTCCTTCGATCTCCATCTTCAGGGCACCATTATCATCTTGTCACCGGCTCGACACCATGATCTCCATCATCATGATCTTCATCATCGTGTCTTGAAGAAGTCGTCACGCCAACTATTACTTCTACTACTATGGCTAACGTTTAGCAATAAGGTAAAGTAATTACATGGCGTTTATTCAGTGACACGCAGGTCATACAATAATTAAGACAACTCCTATGGCTCCTGCTGGTTGTCAAGTTCATCGACATGCAAGTCGTGATTCCCTATTACAAGAACATGATCAATCTCATACATCACATATATCATTCATCACATCTTCTTGGCCATACCATATCACATAGCACATGCTGCAAAAACAAGTTAGACGTCCTCTAATTGTTGTTGCAAGTTTTACGTGGCTTCTATAGGTTTTCTAGCAAGAACGTTTCTTACCTACGCCAAAACCACAACGTGATTTGTCAACTTCTATTTACCCTTCATAAGGACCCTGTTCATCGAATCCGATCTGACTAAAGTAGGAGAGACAGACACCCGCCAGCCACCTTATGCACCTAGTGCATGTCTGTCGGTGGAACCAGTCTCACGTAAGCGTACGTGTAAAGTCGGTCCGGGCCGCTTCATCCCACAATACCGCCGAATCAAGACTAGACTAGTAACGGCAAGAAAGTTGAACAAACTCAAACACCCACAACTGCTTTGTGTTCTACTCGTGCAAGATGCTACGCATAAGACCTAGCTCTGATACCACTGTTGGGGAACGTAGTAGAATTCAAAAAAATTCTACGCTTTCACCAAGATCCATCTAAGAAGACATCTAGCAACGAGCAAATAAGAGTGCATCTACATACCGTTTTGTAGATCACGAGCGGAAGCTATCGAAGAAGCGTGGATGAAGTAGTCGTACTCTTCACGTTCTTCGTCATCGATGATCTAGCGCCGAACGGACGGCACCTCCGCGTTCAACACACGTCCGGTACAGCAACGTCACCTCCTTCTTGATCCAGCAAGGGGGGAGGAGAGGTCGTCGGAGATCCAGCAACATGATTATGCGTCCAAAACATATCTATAATTTCTGCTTGCTCCATGTCACTTTTGGGTGATATTGCTATGATATTCATACACTTCCATACACTTTTGATCATATTTGGACTAACTTACTAATCCAGTGCACCCCAGTGCCAGTTTCTGTTTTCGGCTGTTTTTGTATTTCAGGTTTTCACGTTTCGAGAACTGCCCAGAAAAATCCAGAAAAATTATATAAAAAATCAGCGTTCCGGAAACAACACTGCGTCCGAAGGGCAGCCTGGGGGGGGGCCACCAGGGCTCCAGGCGCCCTGGCGGCGCCCCCCCCCCCCCGGGCCGCGCCGGGTGGGCGCCTGGGCCCCCCGAAGCCCGTCCGGTGCCCCCCTTTGGCATATATTTAGAGGGTCCTCCGAAACCCTCAGAGAAGGAACTCTTTTCGCGATCCCATCTCTGTTCCGCCGCCGCCGCCGCTTCCAAGATCGGGAGCACCAGGAGAACTCTTCCTGGCACCCTGCCGGAGGGGAGGATCACCACCGGGAGCTTCTCCACCACCATGGACGCCTCCCGGATGACTCGTGAGTAGTCTCCCTTGGACCATGAGCCCATGACCAGTAGCTATGTGATGTTCTCCTCCCGTTCTTGTGCTTCACTAATTAGTCCTCGTGAGCTGCCCTACATGATCGAGGCACCTATGTAATCCTTATGTTGTTGCTATGTTGAGTTTGCTGGGATCCGATGGATTATGAGATTATGTTCAGATTGATCTTGAGTAATATATTTGATTCACGTCTTTTATATTTATGTTCATAAGTAATTCTTGCATGTTCCCCGTTGTTATTTATTGCTTTGGCCAAGTAGTAGGTAGTGACTCCAAGAGGGAATGTTATGCTCGATTGTGGGTTCATGCCCCTCGATGACTAGCTTGAGTGACAGAAACATGAGTCTAGGGGATGTGCTGTTGCCACAAGGGGGAAAACAACGGTGCTTGTGCCCGCGGGTGCAAGGATTGTTTACTTTACGCAAAGTTCTTTTAATGCAGTTGTCTGTTGCATTGAGTTTACACTATGGGTGGGACTCGCAACTTAATACCAGCGAGATGTTCTGGATAGATATCTCAAGGTGGATGATTAGTAGTAGGCATTGATGGATTTCGGTCTACTTACTTTGGCGTACCTCCCATGCTTTGAACCTCAACCTTTCTTGCAATGTAGTCAGCATTGGTTTGCGTTCGTGGTCCTGTCAATTGCCCAGCTGTAATTTGTTTACCTCACATAGCTGTTTTATCGTCTTTTGGGAGAGAGACATCACTAGTGAACATCATGAGACTCCGGTCCTTATTACCATCATTGATCACACCCGCTATTTACTTTTCGTTATTATTTACTATTGCAAAAACGCTATCTATCACTACTATCATTGCTTTTAACCCTTTGTGAACTACAAGGCCGGAGGGATTGACAACCTCTTTGTACTCGTTGGGAGCAAAGTTATTTGTATCTATGTGCAGGTCCATGTTGATTGCTAATTGCGCCGTTAGCAGTTGACACCTACCTGTTGAACCTAGGAGTCTCTGGGGATTCGATCCTTGGCATCTTTGCTAAGGGAAAACACTTCTACTTACTGCATCTTACACCTTCCACTTGGGGTAACCAACGAGGGGTTCGAGGCCCATCACATGACGGCGTGGTGGTGGATGCAACGGGAATTCCTGCAGGGCTTCGCCGGCGCCCTGCGGAGGAGGGGGAAGGTGTGACGGGAGGGGAAGAGGCGCCAGGGACTTGGTTGCGGCTGCCCTCTCCCCCCCCCCCCACATATATATAGGGGGCCAGGGGTGCGCCAAGCCCTGCAGATGGGATCTGCAGGGGGGCGGCGGCCAGGGAGGCAATCTTGCCCCCCAAGGCAAGGGGGGCGCCCCCCCCCCTAGGGTTTCAACCCTAGGCGCATGGGGAGGGGGGCCCATGTGGTGCGCCAGCCCACCAGGGGCTGGCCACTTCCCCCTCGCAGCCTAGGGGCCCCACCGGGATGGGTGGCCCCACCCGGTGGACCCCCGGGACCCCTCCGGTGGTCTCGGGACACTCCCGGTGACCCCCGAAGTTCACCCGATGGCCGAAACTGGACTTCCTATATATCATTCTTTATCTCCGGACCATTCCGGAACTCCTCGTGACATCCGGGATCTCATCCGGGACTCCGAACAACTTTCGGGTTTCCATGTGCATGTATTTCTACGACCCTAGCGTTACCGAACCTTAAGTGTATAGACCCTACGGGTTCGGGAGACACATAGACATGACCGAGACCACTCTCCGGTCAATAACCAACAGCGGGATCTGGATACCCATGTTGGTTCCCACGCGTTCCTCGATGATCTTCATCGGATGAACCACTGTGTCAAGGATTCACTCAATCCCGTATGTTATTCCCTTTGTCCATCGGTACGTGATGGGCCTCGAACCCCTCGTTGGTTACCCCAAGTGGAAGGTGTAAGATGCAGTAAGTAGAAATGTTTTCCCTTAGCAAAGATGCCAAGGATCGAATCCCCAGAGACTCCTAGGTTCAACAGGTAGGTGTCAACGGCTAACGGCGCAATTAGCAATCAACGTGGACCTGCACACAGATACAAATAACTTTGCTCCCAACGAGTACAAAGAGGTTGTCAATCCCTCCGGCCTTGTAGTTCACAAAGGGTTAAAAGCAATGATAGTAGTGATAGATAGTGTTTTTGCAATAGTAAATAATAATAAAAAGTAAATAGCGGGTGTGATCAATGATGGTAATAAGGACCGGAGTCTCCTGATGTTCACTAGTGATGTCTCTCTCCCAAAAGACGATAAAACAGCTATGTGAGGTAAACAAATTACAGCTGGCCAATTGACAGGACCACGAACGCAAACCAATGCTGACTACATTGCAAGAAAGGTTGAGGTTCAAAGCATGGGCGGTACGCCAAAGTAAGTAGACCGAAATCCATCAATGCCTACTACTAATCATCCACCTTGAGATATCTATCCAGAACATCTCGCTGGTATTAAGTTGCGAGTCCCACCCATAGTGTAAACTCAATGCAACAGACAACTGCATTAAAAGAACTTTGTGTAAAGTAAACAATCCTTGCACCCGCGGGCACAAGCACCGTTGTTTTACCCCTTGTGGCAACAGCACATCCCCTAGACTCATGTTTCTGTCACTCAAGCTAGTCATCGAGGGGCATGAACCCACAATCGAGCATAACGTTCCCTCTTGGAGTCACTACCTACTACTCGGCCAAAGCAATAAATAACAACGGAGAACATGCAAGAATTACTTATGAACATAAATATAAAAGAGGTGAATCAAATATATTACTCAAGATAAATCTGAACATAATCTCATAATCCATTGGATCCCAGCAAACTCAACATAGCAATAGCATAAGGATTACATAGGTGCCTCGATCATGTAGGGCAGCTCACGAGGACTAATTAGTGAAGCACAAGAACGGGAGGAGAACATCACATAGCTACTGGTCATGGACTCATGGTCCAAGGGAGACTACTCACGAGTCATCCGGGAGGCGTCCATGGTGGTGGAGAAGCTCACGGTGGTGATCCTCCCCTCCGGCAGGGTGCCGGGAAGAGTTCTCCTGGTGCTCCCGATCTTGGAAGCGGCGGCGGCGGCGGAACAGAGATGGGATCGCGAAAAGAGTTCCTTCTCTGAGGGTTTCGGAGGACCCTCTAAATATATGCCAAAGGGGGGCACCGGACGGGCTTCGGGGGGCCCAGGCGCCCCCCCGGCGCGGCCCAGGGGGGGCGCGCCGCCAGGGCGCCTGGAGCCCTGGTGCCCCCCCCAGGCAGCCCTTCGGATGTAGTGTTATTTCCGGAACGCTGATTTTTTATATAATTTTTCTGGATTTTTCTGGGCAGTACTCGAAACGTCAAAACCTGAAATACAAAAACAGCCGAAAACAGAAACTGGCACTGGGGTGCACTGGATTAGTAAGTTAGTCCAAATATGATCAAAAGTGTATGGAAGTGTATGAATATCATAGTAATATCACCCAAAAGTGGCATGGAGCAAGCAGAAATTATAGATACGTTTTGGACGTATCAACATCCCCAAGCTTAATTCCTGCTCGTCCTCGAGTAGGTAAATGATAACAAGAATAATTTCTGTGGTGACATGCTATTAACCATATAGGACTTTTTATAGTCATATGACAAAAGCTTACTGAGACAATGAATCTATAGTAATTAAGTTGCCTCATGAGAAAATCACAAATGACTGAAAGTTTTACAACATGAAACTGAAACATCAAAAAGATTTACAATGAACATGATGTGCAAATATGATAAAGTAATATCTAGCTTGCCCCCTTTAGTGATGCAAAACATAAATGCAGGGGCACCTTCAAGGTTTAAGTGATGACTAGATACAATGATTTCAGAATAAACGATATCACAATCATGCAAAAGACAATGCTACTTTGGGACAATGCACATTACACTCAGAATGACAATCATGCTCTCAGTAGTTGGTGCTTTAACATAAAAGTAAAAGAATGGTTAAGTGCTAGAGCTTTTTATTTTGAAAACATGGAAGCAATTTTGTCAACGGTAGTAGTACTTCATATGTGTCATGCATAAGACATCCTATAAGTTGCAAGCCTCATGCATCGAATACCAATAGTGCTCGTACCTTGTCCTAATTATCTCGGATTTCCGTGGGTTATCATTGCATTACATATGTTTCAACCAAGTGTCACAAAGGGGTACCTCTATGCCACCTGTACAAAGGTCCAAGGAGATAAATCGCATTTGATTTCTCGTTTTTGATAGATCTCAACTTGAGGACATCCATACCGGGACAACATAGAAAATAGATGATGGACTCCTCTTTAATGCATAAGCATATTCTCATGAGAGATTGAGGATCAACGTCCAAGCTAAAACTTCCACCATGATACATGGCTTTGGTTGGCGGCCCAATGTTCTTCTCAAACAATATGCATATTCATTCAACCCACGGTAAATCACCCTTACTTCAGACAAGACGAACATGCATAGCAACTCACATGATATTCAACAAAAGTGTGACAGTTGATGGCGTCCCCAGAAACATGGTTACCGCTCAGCAAGCAACTTATGAGAAATAAGATACATAAGCAACATATTCTTTACCACAGTAGTTCTTAAGCTACTTTCCCATGAGCTATGCATTGCGAAGTTAGTTTGCTTATTACAGGTGGAGGTTAGCAAAAAGACTGGGAGCGACCAACTAAGAGAGCAATGACGGTCATAATCATGCAGAGCGACAAAGCAATATTGAATCAGGCATGGTAGTTATATCGCTACTCAAAAACAAAAGATCATCAAGGCTTGACAGACTTTCTTTACAGTCTTAAATATGCGTGAGCATACGCCAAGTCAATCAAAATAAATTCTCGAAGGAAGATATTACTAAACCATACCATATCATAGGCAAACAAATCAAGTTGGTACTCCAATAGCACATTCGGAACCCCCTAGCTATTTGAGATTAACCATAAGAAAACCTGAACTACTAAGCACCATTATGCAAGTAGCATCTTTATCATAGACACATTAACCAATGCAACGGAAGCAAACTCTCTTAATAAGGTGAGCATGATAATTAAAGAGAGTTCAAGCAACCAACTAAACAAAAGCTCTTTGAAAAGATAAGCATGAATACTAAGAGCAGAGCATGATAGTAGCTATTTAAAAGACAAAGAACACACACAGCATAGATAGACATGAAAATTCTATGTTATGTTCTAGGTAGAAGTGGAGCGTGTTTCTCTCCCACATAAAGGAATGCTGAGTTCCGACTCGTTATGAAAAACTAAAAAGAAAACTAAAAACAAGACGCTCCAAGTATAGCACATAACACATGAAGTGATAAAAATATAGCGGAATGAAAGACGAACTGATAATGTTGATGGAGAAGGGGATGCACGGGGGCATCCCCAAGATTAGACGCTTGAATCTCCTTGAATATTTATTGGGGGTGCATGGGGGCATCCCCAAGCTTGAGTGCTTGACACTCCTTAATCTTTTTATCATCTTCCCTCGCACACTTGAAAACTCCCTTCATACATAACTCATCATAATCTGATTAGCGAGGTTAGTACCCTTAATAAAATAATTATACCTTGCTGGAAATAAGGATATTCTTGAAGTTCTACTGTTTCTCAAGATTGCCAAAAGGTTTTTGCAAAGAAAAAGCAAGTTCTTGATTTGCAAAGTGAAGGAAAGGCAAAACAGGACAGAATCTGTGAAAAACAGAACAGCAGGTAGTAATCAATCTCTTCGGGCTACTTCTGCAACTCAAATCAAAAAACTCAGAACAGATGCACGAAAGACAATTATATAGAGAACGCTGTCGAAAAAATTCATACCAAAAAGATGATCTGGTGATTTTATACGAATTTTTCTATCCAAGGACAGAATCTGTTTCCTGGACAGCACCTCACAACTTTTGAACTTTCTAGCAATCAGAGGCTATACTTGGCACAAATATGAAAAGCAAAGATACAATGATGATGCTACAGCAGTAAACAACATCAAGACACAACAAAAGCAAAAAATTTATTCATGTGGGCTGCCTCCCAAAAGCGCTTTCTTTTATGCCTTTAAGCTAGGCATAATGCATAGAGATCAAGTTTTATCAAGAGTAAAAGAATAGCTAGCCCGTACAACGGACTCAAAAGGTAACTTGATCTTCTTTCGAGGGAAGTGTTACATCCCTTTCTTGAGAGGAAACTGAAATTTAATATTACCCTCTTTCATGTCAATGATAGCACCAACGGTGCGCAAAAAGGGTCGTCCCAAAATAATTGGACATGAAGGATCACATTCAATATCCATAATAGTGAAATCAACGGGCACATAATTATCATTGACAACAATAAGAACATCGTCGATCCTCCCCAAAGGTTTCTTTATGGAAGAATCAATGAGACGAACACCAAAAGAACAAGAATCATAAGGTTTCAATTTAAGCATATCATATATTCTTTTGGGCATAACAGAGGTACTAGCACCAACATCACATAATGCATAACAAGAGAAGTCATTCAAATTAATTTTTATCATAGGATCCCAACCATCTTCTAGTTTTCTAGGTATGGAGGCTTCTACTCTAAGTTTCTCCTCCCTAGCTTTGATGAGAGCATTAGTGATATGCTCTGTGAAGGCAAGGTTAAGCGTGCTAGTACGGGGGTCTCTAGACATCTTGTGAAGGAAATCAATAACTTCGGTAAGAGTGCAATTATCAAAATCAAGGTCACGAGCATCAAGTAAAGTGGTAGTGGTGTCCTTAAGGTTCACTTGTTTGGTGGTTTCTATAGTCATAGCATCACCATTAATAGGTCCATTGGGACCAGGAGTACATTGGGTGCTAAGAGTGTGAACATCCTCAATAACTTGGATAGTAGCAACAGTCGTGGGTAGGAAGGCTCTTAATTCTTTCCTCTTCCTCCCTTTCTCTAGCCCATCTTTCTTTAAGCTTAGCCATCATCCTAATGTTTTCATTGATTTGCACTTGAGTAGCATTAATAGGGATGACTTCCCTCTCCTTAAGAGGAGAAGTTTCAATTTTTAGCAATTTTACCTCATTGGCTAAGTGGTCTACCTTAAAAGAAAGATCATCTAGTTTATGTAGTTTCTCTTCTACATTCTTATTAAAGGCTTTTTGGGTAGTAATGAAATCTCTAAGCATGGTCTCTAGCTCAGTATTGGAGTTCTTGGTACTAGGATAAGCATTGTTGTTCCCAGAAGAGTTAGTGGGGAACGGTCTAGGATTGTTACCAAAGTTACTCCTATAAGCATTGTTGTTAAAATTGTTTCTAGAGATAAAGTTCACATCTACTTGTTCTTGAGCAATCAAAGAATTTAAAGGAACATCACGAGGATCAACAATAGATTGCTTCGAAAGTAGAGACATGATCAAGTCAACTTTTTCATTAAGGGAGGAAATCTCCTCGATAGAGTTTACCTTCCTACCTGTTGGAGCGCGTTCGGTGTGCCATTGGGAATAGTTGGTCATCATCTCATCGAGAAGCTTCGTGGCAGCACCAAGTGTAGTTGACATAAAAGTTCCTCCCGCGGCCGAGTCTAACAAGTTCCGCGAGGTAAAGTTCAAGCCTACATAAAAAGTTTGGATAACCATCCAAGTAGTCAAACCGTGAGTAGGGCAGTTCTTGATAAGAGATTTCATACGTTCCCAAGCTTGGGCAACGTGTTCATTATCCAATTGCTTAAAATTCATGATGTTACTTCTCAGTTGGATAATTTTAGCAGGTGGATAGTATTTTCCAATAAAAGCATCTTTGCACTTGTCCCAAGAATCTATGCTATTTCTAGGCAAAGACTGAAACCAAATTTTAGCTCCTCCTCTCAAGGAGAATGGAAAAAGCTTAAGCTTAACAATATTACCATCTATTTCTTGGTACTTTTGCATATCACAAAGTTCAACAAAGTTGTTTAAGTGTAAAGCAGCATCAACTCCAGCACCGGAGAATTGTTCTCTCATGACTAAGTTCAGTAAAGCAGGTTTAATTTCATATGAAGGTGCTGAAGTAGCAGGTGTAGTGATAGGTGTGCTGATAAAGTCATCGTTGTTGTGACTAGTGAAGTCACACAACTTGGTGTTCTCGGTGGAACCCATAGTAGCAAGCAAGCAAGATAACTATTTTTGTGATTTTCGATAAAAAGGTACTAAAAGCAAAAATGAAAGGTAAACTAACAAGATTAAAAAGCAAAGGTAAAAGATAGCATGCAACTCCCCTATCCTGAAGAGTGGAGTCCCCGGCAACGGCGCCAGAAAATACTCCTTGATGGGCCTCGAACCCCTCGTTGGTTACCCCAAGTGGAAGGTGTAACATGCAGTAAGTAGAAGTGTTTTCCCTTAGCAAAGAGGCCAAGGATCGAATCCCCAGAGACTCCTAGGTTCAACAGGTAGGTGTCAACGGCTAACGGCGCAATTAGCAATCAACGTGGACCTGCACATAGAGACAAATAACTTTGCTCCCAACGAGTACAGAGAGGTTTTCAATCCCTCCGGCCTTGTAGTTCACAAAGGGTTAAAAGCAATGATAGTAGTGATAGATAGTGTTTTTGCAATAGTAAATAATAATGAAAAGTAAATAGCGGGTGTGATCAATGATGGTAATAAGGACCGGAGTCTCATGATGTTCACTAGTGATGTCTCTCTCCCAAAAGACGATAAAACAGCTATGTGAGGTAAACAAATTACAGCTGGGCAATTGACAGGACCACGAACGCAAACCAATGCTGACTACATTGCAAGAAAGGTTGAGGTTCAAAGCATGGGCGGTACGCCAAAGTAAGTAGACCGAAATCCATCAATGCCTACTACTAATCATCCACCTTGAGATATCTATCCAGAACATCTCGCTGGTATTAAGTTGCGAGTCCCACCCATAGTGCAAACTCAATGCAACAGACAACTGAATTAAAAGAACTTTGCGTAAAGTAAACAATCCTTGCACCCGCGGGCACAAGCACCGTTGTTTTCCCCCTTGTGGCAACAACACATCCCCTAGACTCATGTTTCTGTCACTCAAGCTAGTCATCGAGGGGCATGAACCCACAATCGAGCATAACGTTCCCTCTTGGAGTCACTACCTACTACTCGGCCAAAGCAATAAATAACAACGGAGAACATGCAAGAATTACTTATGAACATAAATATAAAAGAGGTGAATCAAATATATTACTCAAGATCAATCTGAACATAATCTCATAATCCATCGGATCCCAGCAAACTCAACATAGCAACAGCATAAGGATTACATAGGTGCCTCGATCATGTAGGGCAGCTCACGAGGACTAATTAGTGAAGCACAAGAACAGGAGGAGAACATCACATAGCTACTGCTCATGGACTCATGGTCCAAGGGAGACTACTCACGAGTCATCCGGGAGGCGTCCATGGTGGTGGAGAAGCTCCCGGTGGTGATCCTTCCCTCCGGCAGGGTGCCGGGAAGAGTTCTCCTGGTGCTCCCGATCTTGGAAGCGGCGGCGGCGGCGGAACAGAGATGGGTTCGCGAAAAGAGTTCCTTCTCTGAGGGTTTCGGAGGACCCTCTAAATATATGCCAAAGGGGGGCACCGGACGGGCTTCGGGGGGCCCAGGCGCCCCCCCGGCGCGGCCCAGGGGGGGCGCGCCGCCAGGGCGCCTGGAGCCCTGGTGCCCCCCCCCCCAGGCTGCCCTTCGGACGCAGTGTTGTTTCCGGAACGCTGAATTTTTATATAATTTTTCTGGATTTTTCTGGGCAGTTCTCGAAACGTGAAAACCTGAAATACAAAAACAGCCGAAAACAGAAACTGGCACTGGGGTGCACTGGATTAGTAAGTTAGTCCAAATATGATCAAAAGTGTATGGAAGTGTATGAATATCATAGCAATATCACCCAAAAGTGGCATGGAGCAAGCAGAAATTATAGATACGTTTTGGACGTATCAGTACGGTACTTGCCCGAGATTCGATCGTCGGTATTCCCGATACCTTGTTCAATCTCGTCATGGCAAGTCTCTTTACTCGTTCCGTAATCCATCATCCCGTGACTAACTCCTTAGTCACTTTGAGCTCATTATGATGATGTCTTACCGAGTGGGCCCAGAGGAACCTCTCCATCATACGGAGTGACAATATACCAGTCTCGGTTCGTACCAAATCAACAGACACTTTCGGAGATACCCGATGCGTACCTTTATAGCCACCCAGTTACGTTGTGACATTTGGCACACCCAAAGTATTCCTACGGCATCCGGGAGTTGTACAACCTCATGGTCTAAGGAATAAATACTTGACACCGAAAAGCTTATGCATTAAGAACTATACGATCTCGTGCTATGCTTATGATTGGGTCTTGTCCATCACATCATTCTCCTAATGATGTGATCCCGTTATCACTGACATCACATGTCCATGATCAGGAAACCGTGATCATCTGTTGATCAACGAGCTGGTAACTAGAGGCTTACCAGGGACTCATTGTGGTCTATATATTCACACATGTATCGCTGTTTACGTACAATACAATTCAAACATGAATAACAGACAATTATCATGAACAAGGAAATATAATAATAACACTTTTATTATTGCCTCTAGGGCATATTTCCAACATAATAGTCTACTGAATACAAATTTCTGCCACAGATATGACATGTTTTGTATATTTAGCATCTTTTGTAAGTTCATGACAGAAGTCAGAACTTAATTTAACTAATGTCATGTAGTCTCTGTATCCAATTAGTATGTCTTCTTCAAAAATCACATGTATTTTGTAATGTCTTATGTCAATGATATTATAAAATTAATTGTTACTCACTATTTATATTGATTTTTTTTACTTTATTACAATTTATGTTATCACTAAGTGATGTTAGTTTCACTAACACACATTTTTTGTATAATGTCTTAAATATTATGTTTCACGTTTAGCTAGTATAATACATAAATATACAACTCATTTTATTTGTTAATACAAATACTTATTGTGTTATATTGAAATTATATTTTTGCAAAGAGTTTTATTAAGTTTATTTAAGTTTAAGATATGTATTTTTCTGTTTCATTGTTTACCCAGAATAAACCGAGAAATGTCACATTACTCAAGGTACAACCCAGTGTATTATAATGGTTTTATATGTGTCCATATCCATACTATCTTAAAATAACAAAACTCTCTAGAATGTTTTAGAATGTATGAATCTAGCAACCAGAATTCAGATTAGGTGCAACTCAGGAGAGCTTATCCAGAGTAAAGAGTATGAAGTGTCAATAAAAAAATAATCCTCCAATCACATTTCTTATTCCTGGAAACACACTGTATTCGGTATGAACTAAGTTAATACGATCAAGCATGGCTAGGGTAGGCATGGATGTTCACAATGCATCTTGCGGAACTCCACCACAGGAAACACTTTGATAAAAACGAGCTAAGGTGTGAGTAGCTCCATTAACTTCCCTACTAAACTTCCTCACTTCCACCTAGCAATTATATGGAAGGTAATAGGGAAAATATTTCATAAGGAATCAAAGATTGCTCTATTATTAGAAGACTGGTGTTTGGGGCGCTACCCTGTGCCGCCGCTTAAGAGGAAGCTGTGCGCATTTTTTCATTAAAGAAAATACATTGAGTCCTCGCCTCCGTCTAAAAAAACATCTCAAAAAAAAATCCTTACCTTCATCTAAAAAAATAAATACCACCGTAGCCTACCAGTGCCACTTCGCATAACCTTTCAATTAAAAAATACCATAGGTCCTCACCTCCATCTAAAAAATACATTTTAAAATTAATCTACACCTTTATTTACAAAAATTAAAAGATTTTTCACTGCAGCCAACCAGCTTGCGCCACATGGCATAGCTGGTTGGCTGCCCTTTATGCGTAGCTTAATGGTTTTAATGAAGCCATGTCATTATGGGCGGAACAAAAAATATTATCATGGAAGTGACACTTCCATGGCCAATATTGTGAAAGAACACATATCATCATCGATGTGGTGGTGGTGAATCTAGCATGACATTGGAGGGTAGGCTTACAACATAAAGTTCCCAAGTTTAATTAGCAAATGCATTGTAATTATTGCACTTAAAGCACCAGAATATACTTGTCAAGTGGTATATTTAGTTTAATTATGATTCTGGAGGGTATGCTTACGCCTATTGAAGCCTCCCTAGTGGAATCGCCACTGGATGTGGTGGACACCTACTTTTATGACAGAACATTATGATAGAAGTTGGGTTTTTATTCTGGGCGGGCCGGTAGCTCACCTACATGATGTTCTTTGGCCATCCATGACGTAACAAATCGTGGTAGAAGTGAGGCTGAGCAATTTTTGGGGATTTCTTGGTATACGGTGTGTGGCAGGGGGCGAGCGATGCACGGGTGGTTTGCGGATTTCTTTCATACGCACGCGTGTGCGAACGCTTTACTAAATCTGAGAGAGAGTCCTTCGCAATACTGAACCTGAGAGATCCCTCACACTTATTAACCCGAGCGACCCCTCACACTACTGAAACCGAGCGGTAGTGTAGGAGGCCCCGGTTGATCCTTGTTGTTCATATGCGCGATTCATTGCGATCTTGCGTTGTATTGTAGGAGGCACCGTTCGATACATGTTTGTATGCGTGAGTGTAGTAGTTGTGAGGAGCCCCCGCGCATGATACGTAGCATCGAGACGAGCCGATTGTTGCATCGAGCCCCCTTGCGCGATACGTAGAGTTGACCAAGCTGATTGGATCGATATATAGTCCTCATTGTTGCCTTGCGCGCGTACGGCCAACCCCAGGTGGCGGGAGCCTGATGAACAGGACGCAGTGGAGGCCAGGGCATAGGTGATTGATGTTGAATGAGCAGGACCCCGAGGAGGAGTTCTGAGGTACGCCAAACCCTAGCCGGTTGGGGCTCGATGAATATGACCCGATGAAGGCCGTAGGTAGTTGGCGCTAGATGAACAAGATCTTGTGGAGGCGGTTTCGTTGTACGCCACACCCCAGTTCGTGGGGTGTCGATGAACATGACCATGTTTCAACCGTAGACCATTGGCGCTGAATGAACAGAACCTCGTGAATATACTTCTATGGTACATCTCACTCCATCTGTTAGGGGTTGGATAAACAGGACCATGTGGAATCTATTTCACCTCAACCGACTGGCTCCCAATGAACATGACTCCATTTTAGCTGTTCTGCCCAGCCGGCCTACTCCTGATGAATAGGACACTATTTCAACTCTTCCGCCAGACTAGGTTGGCTCCTGAATAGAACAAGATCCCAGTCCCCATTGTTGCGCACCACCACCATCCTATGGAGCCATCTGTTATGGCTGCTCCGTTGATGCATACGTTGCCTCTCGATGTACACGATCCCAGACAATATAAGCGTTACGCATTCGAGACCCCGGCCGTATATCCGTTTGTGGCTATATTTTTCCATGTGGTTTTACATACTTATACATGATTTAGACGGGACTGCATTACCTGCTAGTACTATAAATGATTTAGACGATCAGACAGATGACACTTTGTACGCTTCAACCTGATGGGTCCTAGTCTTTACCTAATAATAAAGAAAATAAGGTTTATGTCCGTCCGTCAGATCATTTTGCAAAAAAGCCCCTATACTTTCTTGAAATCAACCCGTAGTCCAAACATAAGTCACCCGAACCGTTATTTTACCGTTTTACAAAAACGCCCCTGTATTTTCCTGAAATCAACCCGCACTCCGGACTTAAGTCACCCGAACCGTTATTTTACATTTTTTCGAAAACACCCCTGACCTTTTAGGTAATTCATCCACGGGTCATATTTAACTCAAACAAATGATTTTCTAAATCATCCATATCTTTTAGACCGTGACCCCGATTTAAACATGTTATATATGAAATTTGATTAGAAAAATATGTAGAATATGAATATGAGATTATTTAAATCTTTTATGTATTTATAAATATTATTTTAGCAGATATTAAAGTCAAACAAATGATTTTCTAAATTATCCGTATCTTTTAAACCGTAATTCCGATTTTAGCATGTTATATATGAATTTTTATTAGAAAAATATGTAGAATATGAATATGAGATTATTTTAATTTGTTAAATTTTTCTAAATATTAGTATAGACTATATTATAGTCAAACAAATTGTTTTCTAAATCATCCGTATCTTTTAAACCGTAACTCCGGTTTTAACTATTATATACGCAATTTGATTACAAAAACGTGTGAAATCTGAATATGTGTGAACACTGAGGAAGGCATCGCGTCCTTCCGTAACGAAGTAACATGAGGCGGCCAGCCATGCGGGAAGGGAGGTAAAAGAGCGACGCCTTAAGATTAACCATATTCAAACATGTTTTGATTTTGTGTGAACACTGAGTCCACCACCGACGAGGGTGTGAGGATAAGCGGCATCACAAATATGATGCCTCGCTAAAATAAAGGAGATGGGCCTATTTGTGGTGTTTAGTGATGGTTGTTGGGTTAAGAATACGTGTTGTGTTTTTTCTCCCGTTGCAACGCACAGGCTCTTTTGCTAGTAATCTTTACCTAACTAGTAATCTTTATCTTTACCTAATAATAAAGAAAGTTCGGTTTCAGCTCGTACGTCGTTTGTGGTAGTTTTGCAAAAAAGCCCTTATCTGTTAGGTAATTCAACCCGCACTCCTTTTTTAAAGTGAGAAAAGGTTTCACCCTGGATTGTAAAAAAACATGAACATACATGAGGGCGGACTCTCCTCTCTCCCTCGCCTCCAGATCCCAGCCGCCAGGAGGCTCGTGACCCACGCGACCCTCAATCCGTTGTCGTGCTGTCCGGCGGACACCGGCGATTGCATCAACCGGCACCACCATTCCGCTTCAGCCCCTCCTCTCCCCAGCGCGCCCCAACTCCTCACGAGCTATCCCTGCCTTACGAACCAAGTCTTGTGCCTGCCAATTAATAGTCCCACTCTGCTCTATTATATCAAATGCAACCAATTTAGATACATTCATGCATTACAAGATCAACAAGCCAACAAAAAGAGGATGAGATGTTCATGTTTACCCTAGAGAAATAAAGAAAGCGACCTGACGCATGTATTATATGCGTCACCAATCGAAAATGAGCAGAGAGGAGAGGCGCATGAATCCAAAGAAAAGCACCATGGGTTACAAGCCTAATATAATAAAAAGAAAGATCTCAGCTTAATTGCCATTTGAGATAATAATCCTAAAGAAGGAGAGAGAGAGAGAGAGAGAGGAACTGAAGATACAGAGAAAATTGATGCCCATATTGATTCGTGGTACAGAGACCAGCTCATGGAAGAGAAAACCGGGGCCCAGGGGCTTTCACCGGAGGTAGCTTCGGCACTCCCACATCCGTGGCCACCGGCAGAGGAGCAGCACCACCAGACGGCCCCCGCGCGTGGTGGCCGGCCGCCAGATCTGGCGCAACCGAGCCAATTGCACACCTGCCCCGCAACCCCGGTTGCCCCAGCCACCCTCCGGGAGGAGGGGCTCCACCACCACCACTGCACGGGAGGTGGCTCCGCCTCGGCCCCAGTGCGCCGACGAGCAGGCCATCGCCGCCCGCCCCAGCCGTAGCCAGAAAGCACACCGATGCTGTCAGCTGGGATGTGGCTCTGGCCAGCCACCGCGGCCAAGAACAGGATAGCAACACTTGGGTGGTGAGGTGGATGGAGAAGAGGAGAGGAAGAGGAGGAGCAACGATGGGTTGTCAGGCAGCAGGAGGAAGATGGAGGCAGAACGGCGCTAGGGTGATGAGGAATGGCGATGTGTTGTGGATAAGAAGGCGCGCAGTGGGCGGTGACATCGGTGGGAATTTGGTGCCTGTTGCTTTTTTTTCCTTTTTGTTAATCAACTGTGGACTGGAAGCTGCTGGATGCAGACGTGCCCATCCGAGCGGATGGTGCACATGCGTGTGTCTAGGATGTAGTACTAATCAGATCAAGATGAGTGGTAAGTACTGTGCTATTTGGTACAGTATTGTTTTGATCTATTCGTCGGCGTATATCAATCAAGGGATCGGTGTTATTCAGTGTGATTCTGCTTTATTTCATTGCTGCAGGATTCAAAACATTAGTACAATTTTGGTAGTTTTTCATTCATATTTCACCCATTGTTTTGTCCAAAAATCCAAATTTTGGATTGTCCATTTCGCATGAGATCTTCCGATTTTTTTTTTCCAAAATTCACTCATTTCATTCAAGGGTGGTAATGTTTTCAAAATAAAACATAAAACCTACAAAACTATGGCTAGATGGTATGCGTGCTAGCACTGTTTTTCGGATGAGCATCAATTATAATTACTTCTTGTTGTCTGTTGTTACCATCATAGTTTAATATTCATGCCAACCATACCTTACAAATACATTATTAGATAGACTTATTAAAAGTGAGTGAAACATCGGAAAGAAATACTTTTTTTAAGGGAGAAGATATTTGTGGTTCATGGGTACTCAGTGGAGGCAGGGGGTGCCAGCAGGGGCCCCGGCCGAGGCCAACATGTAGATTTTTCCACTACATGAGTGATTACCTGCTGCTAATATTGTGTTTTATGGTGATTTTGTTGACTTCCTCAACAT
>LR738709.1:602316205-602348279 GCA_902687465.1 Secale cereale
CCCCCCCCAATTAAGTTTTCCTGGCTCACCACTGCCAGTACTTGCTGACCACCAACATATACCTCAAATCTGGTTGTCATCGATGACGTTGATGTGATAGGGAGCAGAGAGGAGGAATGAAGAGTAGAGAGAGTGCGACAACAATGCATCTTTCTTGCGTCCCGTTTCGCCCCGCACGCCAACTGGAAGGGGGTTATGGCACACACGGCGAACTCAAAAAATATGTTTCACATCCGATTTATAAATTATTCTTTTTTTGCGAGATCAATAGTAGTTTATAAATTATCCTTTTGATTACACCTTTTCTGGTGTAGAAATTATTGTAACGTCACTAATTGAATTTATTGGGCTAGGGTGTGAGGTATTTTTTTCTCCCGTTGCAACGCACGGGCTCTTTTGCTAGTAAATATATAAAGTCGACCGGAAAAATCTTGTACGACCGGGTCGTACCAAGTCCATCGTGAGACCCACTTCCTGGCTGCTAGTAGCTTCGTCTATACACAACGGAATTCTTGCGCGTAGACTTACGAGGCATCCCGCAAAGACTTCTAAATTCCTGAGAAATTGCGTGCCCATCGGCCAGTGAATAGCAGGTGGTCATGACACGGGCCATGGTCGTGGAGTGCTTCGCCCGCGCGTGCGGGCTGGTCATCGTCAACACCGTCTGCATCGGCGGCACAACCATCCTCCTCTACGCGCTCGTCCGCCTGTCGCGGAAGCCCCACCACAGCAAGGGCTCCATCGTCGGGTTCACGGTCTTCTTCCTCGTCTGGTTCTGCGTCCTCGCCGGCTTCTACACGGTCTTCTGCGGCGTCCTCTTCCCGTGGTCGGCCCTGCGCCGGTGCCTGGGCTCCACCAACCGGGCGCTCCTGCGGCTCCTCCGTTCCGCGGGGCGGCTTCTTTGCTTGCCGTGCCGGTGCGCGCGCGCCAGGCTACGGCGCCGAAGTGGCAGCAGCGCTCTGCCGCAGTTTCTGGACCAGATACAGGGCCACATGCCCGCGCTGGCCCGGGAGGCGCCGGTGCACGGAGGCGCGCGGGCGACGACGGCGTATGACATCCTCTCGTACGAGCAGCCGGAGTGCGGCGGCGGCACGCCTGAGTGCCCAGTCTGCCTCGGGGAGGTGGAGAAGGGGGAGACGGTGAAGCGGCTGCCGGCGTGCCTGCACATGTTCCACCAGCAGTGCATCGACCCGTGGCTGCACGAGCACGCGACGTGCCCGGTCTGCCGGTGCATCGTCTTCGCGCCATTGCCGGCCCAAATGGTATGACCGTATGAGCGACACCGGTGATGAGGGACAGCCGAGCGCACAACTCAAACCCTTGTCCCAGGTCTCTCGGGACGGGCGTGGGATTGCTGGGACGGTGACCCTGGATCAGATTGGCGTGGCGCTTTGTTCGGCTTCGATCGATGTTGGTTGCTGTTGGGTGTTGGTAGCCGGCGTTTTCCGGCGTGTTCAAGAGATTCACGTGCCACGTCCTGTGCCTGTGGAGTTGGAGCTGCAAAAGAGGTGCCTTGGAGCGTGAGGATGACATGGGACAGTGTTCGGTTGTAAAGGCCTGGTCGGCCTAGGACCGAGTGCTTTTCTCCAAGGTTTGTTGGCCTAGTAGGCGTTGTCTAATCCCTTGCGTGGGTGGTCAACTGGGCTTCATTAATATTCTTTTATGCTCAAGTCTTGCTGGCTCGTGGAGAAGTGATAATGATGACGCTTGGGAACAACCTCGACAATGCTTTTCTTCTCGACAATGTGTGTATGAGCATAATTGGTTTGCTACCAATATTTGGCATTGCAAATATTTGGCAAGCCAACATTTGGCAAAATCAAAAGTTGCCAACATTTGGTAACCTTTTGTGAGATTGGCAACCGAAATTGGCAAGCAATCAATCTCTGACCAACATTTGGTAGTTGCCAAAATTTGGCATGCCAACTTTTGGCATCAAAGCAATTATGCTCTATATTCATGTGTGTATAGCTAGGTTGACCGAGTTATCCTATGTGGACTGTTGTCATGGTTTTCACCCGATTTTGCCAATTAACTTAGCAACCCTACACCTTCTTAATTGATGACGAATTGTTTCCCACATGTGCGCCGGCGGAATGGTTCCGCCGGACGCGCGCGAGCCACTCGATCGAGGCCATCGTACGCCTGGCGCGAGACCACAGCCCCCGCCGTATCTTCTTTCTCCGATCCCCTTTCTTTCTTAGCCGCGTCCACGCACGGGGGTGGTTGCGCTCCTCGTCTTCCTCCAGATCCCGTCGTCGCCATGGATATGTCCGTCACCTTGGCTGCTCCCTTCGCCATGGCCGCGCGTGATGAGGCCAAGCACCAGGATGCCTCTGACAAGCCAGGGGTGCTACAACCAGCGTCCAAATATGCTACGACTGGTGAGCCAAAGTGCTACAACGGGCATAGTTTTTTGCTACTACGAACGGTGACCGCGGTGACCACACCTGCAGATGCTACAACTGCTCTGGCTAGATGCTGGAACCGGCATGATTTTTGCTACTGCGGGGTGGTGACCGCGGTGACCACGTGCCCACAGATGCTGCAACCCGCTCTCGCTAGATGCTGGAACCGGCAACATAAAATGTTGGAACCACGGTGTTCATTTGCTGGAACCGGTGAGGTGATTTGCTACAACCGAAGACGCTAATGTTCATGACTTGCACAACAAGTACAACTGGAGGTGACAGCCATGATGTTCCTTTGCTACAACCGTGACCACATTTTGCTACGACTGTCGTGGATTTAGCACGGCAGATGTCCGGGTTAACGGACTTAGGTGTGAGGCCATCGCTCGGGTTAGCTTAAAGGGGTTAAAGCAAACGAAGGACACAAGGAATTTTATACTAGTTCGGCCCCTTCGATGAAGGTAAAAACCTACGTCTAGTTTGGTGTGGTATTGCTTGGGCTTCGATGACCCGGGAGCAAATCCGCTTTGCCTGTGTCTCGAGCTGTTGTTTCTTGTCCTGAACCGTCGCCGGGTCGTCCCTTTATATAGGAGGCGACGCCCGGTCCGGTTTACAGAGTCCCGAGGCCGGCTCATAAACATGTCTGCCTCGGTCTCTACTCTTTCTATCTTACATCCCAAGTTACATGGTATGACGGTTTACAGGTCATGGGCCTTATACATGGGCCCTAAACCTTTGTCGGTTATAACCTCCTGCTACATACCTTACTGGGCTTCTGATAATATAATTTTACTAGCGTAATCCGGACCTTCGTAGTCGGTTTATACCTGCTAGTCATATCCCTGACATTAGGCCCCAGATTGATTTGAACTTGTTCATATCAGTCTTTGAAGTCTTGTACGAATTTCCTTTCTACAACTTGTATGCTTCATAAACCGGCCATGACGTCATCTCCTGAAATCGCTTCAATCTATCGTGACATCATCTGCGCATTTAACACCCGCATCTGTTTGTTACCTTTCTTTATTGCCGCACCGAAGATCGAGGCGACAGCTAAATCTTTATCCGACTTCTGGCCTCCTCGATTCCCGCGCTTACCGTTTTATCCCCTTGGCCTATAAATACAGCCGAGGCACATCTCTTTTCCCCTTTTGCTTCTTCTTCCTCCGTCTCCAGCGCTCGAATCACCGCCGCTGTTCTTCGAGCTCGCCGTCGTCCACAAGCCTGGCCGCTGCATCGACCTGAACGCGTCCAGAGAACTCGCCGCCGTCCTCTGTTTCCTCGGGTACGCTATCTTCTTCCCCATAGATCTTAGTTCTAGGTTTTCTTTTGTAGCTCGCCGCGAACCCTCGTTTTCTCGTAGTTCATCGCCGTAGATTAGTCTTAGCTGTAGATATGAGACCTGTCAGGTTCGACCCTCATTCGTGCGCTTCCGCTCCATCGTTATACTTTAGCTTCTCCAGCACTTCTAGTTTAGATTGGATCTGTAGAGAACTTCTGTTGCCTTCACTGAATATGACTTGTATTATCTTGTCTTTTTCCAGCGTTGTAGATCCATATTTCACCTCTGCTTCATGTAAAAGCTGTTTTCCATACTTTAGATCTGTAGATTGCCCGCCTATACCGCCGGTTTAGTCGTAACTCGCGCTTCATATGTTTGCCCCGACGGTTTAGATTTTTCAGCCTTCTTCCACAATTGACGGTTTAACTTTCTCCTTCTATTGCCATAAACCGGTAGTTGTCTCGTTCATACCTGCTTCCGGGTTAGTAGGTACCATTAGTCCCTTGTTTAAACCGACAATTGAATCCATATCTTCATAGAATGCGCCGGTTTATATCTAGCAGTTGGTAAACCGGGTCTTGTATTATTTTTTCCAGTGTTTCTTTCTTGAAGAAATGGCTTCCACAGGAAAACAATTTGTTGCCTGCAACTGGGTTCCGTCCCGGATTACGGAAGACGATTTAGTAGAAGCGGCCTCTATTGGTGTTCTGGGCTCTAAAGAGATTCTGCATTGGCGGGCCCCTGAAAATGAGTGTCCTCCTGAGCCTAAAGAGGGAGAAATCATAGTCTTCTATGATCATCTGGCCCGAGGGTTTAGCCCTCCCGGTTCAAAGTTCTTCCGTGATGTGTTAGCCGCTTTTCAACTCCACCCACAGGATATAGGCCCAAATTCTGTATCGAACATCTGCAACTTCCAAGTCTTCTCGGAAGTATACCTTCAAGAGGAGCCATCAGTGGATTTGTTTCGAGATTTCTTCCATCTGAACCACCGGAATGAGTTTTCTGATGGGCCTCGTACTGAGCTTGGCGGGGTGAGCATCCAGAAAAGGAAGGACGTCAGTTTTCCTCACGCCACTCTTCACAGCCACCCTAAGGATTGGAAGCAGACATGGTTCTACTGCAAAGACACTTCGCCAGAAGGAGAAACCCCACTGCCGGGTTACCGCGCTTACCGTCTGGCGTCAACTCATCCTTTACCACAGCGTCTGAGCGCCCAAGATCGGGCTCGATATGCCCCTCAACTTTCCAAGCTTAGGGACTTCGTGGCGAACGGTTTAACCGGTGTGGACTTTGTTCGATGCTGGTTATCTTGGAGCATTCTTCCCTTAAGCCGGCACTCAAGCTTAATGTGTGAATATACTGGCAATCCGGATGATCCTCAGCGTCACACCGACATAGTACTTCCTGACAACGAAGTTATTGAGTCCGCAAAGAAGATGTTGAACATCCCTCTGGAAGACTGCAGCAGGACCGGTTTAGCTTCTTTCTGCAAAAACAACAGGCCACCGCCGGTAAGACTATTTTGCTCCTTTCTTTCCATCTTAACCTGTTCATATCAGTTGTCTTCAACATGTTATCATTCCTTTGCACAGGCCAACGATCCTTTCTGGAAGAAGAAAGCTCAGGATAAACCGGCGAAGCAATCACGCAGGAAAACCTTTGCCGTAAAGAAGAAAAAAGCTGCTGTCGCTTCCGGTTCAAACCCTGAAGAGGATGATCCGGCTTCTGAGGTACTAATTGACCCTTATGTCTTTTGATCTCCCTTTGTCTGGATTTATGTTAATAATTTCTTTCCTCAGGACCTGACGGAGGGAAGTAAAGCGGAGGGAGTTGAGGTAATTTCTCTCTCATCTGATTCAGAACTGTTGCCATCCAAGATCCGCCGGGTATCCCGGAAATATCCATTTTCTCACCCTTATGCTCAACTGGATCCCAACTTTCTTTTGAAGAAACAGCAGCATGAAGCTCGCCGGACCACGCGCCATAGCGGACATGTGGTTGAATCGTCCGGAATACCCCTCACGCCAGCTCGCAGACGCCGCTCAGAGGTTTTTCTCACTCCAACCCTCCTTCATCCAAAAGCAGACCTTATTCACAAACCTCTTAAACCGTCTGATCCCAACTACCAGGAAGCTCCTCTATCTTCTTCCGGCGAGTCGACCGCTACTCAAGTCCCAGTGCTCAAGACCATTCATGGGTAAGTCATCTTTTCAAACGTCCAGTTTATCTTTCCGTTTTGACTTTGTGACTCTCACGACTGCTTTGACCTTTTATTAGAATGCCCAATCCTAGCAAAAAGGCAAAAGCAAATAAACCGGCTGTGGAGACCACTACTGCTGAACCGGCCGAGGACCCTGAAGCGGCCATCCCTCCAGAGGACAACGTTGAAATTCAGCTCGATGATCCCGCTCCTATGGATCATGAAGATGTTACTGCTCCGGGAGGTGATGACATGGAGAACACGGCTGAACCGGCAATCCCTGTCCGGGTTAGTCCTTCCCGGGCTAGCCCGGCTCCTGTCAGTCCGGTGCGCACTGCCAATCCTCTTCAGCCAACGGCCACCTCAACGGCGGACGTTGAAATAACTGGGATAGGATTCTCTGCTCCCACACAGCCTGGTGCCTTGGCTAGGCATACTGCCAAGGAAGAGAAACTTCAACAAGATAAAGGCAAGTGGAGCACAGATTTATCAAGTTATGCTCGGCTGAGTGCCCAGGAACTCCATTCTGGGTTTTTGAACCGGCTCTTCACCAGCCGTGACTATGAAGCCAGCTTAGTCAACATGATGAAGGATAAATATGAGGTGACTTTCTTTCCCCTTGCTTTCTGTTTCTGCTTTGTACTTTGCAATCCTATATTTAGGCCATAGTAGCCCCAAGTGCCGGTTTAGCTTCATTGTAGGTGAACCGGGACTTTACTTATGTCTGAGAATGAATGTACATTAGCCCCCAAGTGCCAAGGTCATAACTTATTTATGTGCTTGGGACTTGTCTGAAAATTTTTGCTTTTTGTACTTCAATTGCACATTAGCCCCCAAGTGTCAAGTGCATAACTTGTTATGTGCTTGAGACTTTGATTGATCTGTCCTTCTAACCCGTTTGATTTCCTTGCAGGCTGACTTGAACCGGAGGGCTTCGGAGGAAACTGAGCTCCGGAATAGCTTGGCCTTCCATGAGACTGCTTCAAACAAAGCTAAGGAAGAACTTGTCCTTGCTTTACTAATATGGAAAAACTGAAGAAAGATTTTGAAGCGGAGCGGTCCATATGGGAGGTGCAGAGGGACGCTCTAGAAAAAAGAGCGAAAGATGCTGAAGCTGCTCTCAATCCGGTTATGCAGGAACTATCCGGGTTGAAAGAGCAAATAGACACCATGACTTCTGCTATCTTCGGTGAGTATCTGACTTCGTATATTTGTATCCTTGCAATCTTTGTGCCGCTCCGGTTTAACTCGCCAATTGCATACAGGGAGGCGCATAACTCATCTTGGAGATGATGTCCGGAAAAAGCTCAAGGCTGCCTATACCCTGGTAGAGTAGCTCTACTCCGGCGCCCAAAGGGCTATCAGTGCCATGTCGCACAATAAACCGGCGCCGACCACCATCCAAGCCACCCTAGAAAAGCTATCTGACTTACCTGCGCGTCTTGTTGAGGTGAAGAAGTCTGCTGCACGAGCTGGTGATGGGCCTCTAACCCCTCGTTGGTTACCCCAAGTGGAAGGTGTGAGATGCAGTGTTGTGGAAGTTTTTCCCTTAGCAAAGATGCCAAGGATCGAATCCTCAGAGACTCCAAGGTTCAACAAGTAGGTGTCAACTGCTAACGGCGCCAGATATTAGCAATCAACGTGGACCTGCACACAGATACAAATAACTTTGCTCCCAACGAGTACAGAGAGGTTGTCAATCCCTCCGGCCTTGTAGTTCACAAAGGATTAAAAGCAGATGATAGTAGTGATAGATAATGTTTGCAATAGTAAATAAAAGCGAAAAGTAAATAGTGGATGTGATCAATGATGGTAATATGGACCGGAGTCTCATGATGTTCACTAGTGATGTCTCTCTCCCAAAAGACGATAAAACAGCTATGTGAGGTAAACGAATTACAGCTGGGCAATTGACAGGACCACGAACGCAAACCAATGCTGACTACATTGCAAGACAGGTTGAGGTTCAAAGCATGGGCGGTACGCCAAAGTAAGTAGACCGAAATCCATCAATATCTACTACTAATCATCCACCTTGAGATATCTATCCAGAATATCTCGCTGGTATTAAGTTGCGAGCCCCACCCATACTGTAAACTCAAAGCAACAGACAACTGCATTAAAAGAACTTTGCGTAAAGTAAACAATCCTTGCACCCGCGGGCACAAGCACCGTTGTTTTCCCCCTTGTGGCAACAGCACATCCCCTAGACTCATGTTTCTGTCACTCAAGCTAGTCATCGAGGGGCATGAACCCACAATCAAGCATAACGTTCCCTCTTGGAGTCACTACCTACTACTTGGCCAAAGCAATAAATAACAACGGAGAACATGCAAGAATTACTTATGAACATAAATATAAGAGAGGTGAATCAAATATATTACTCAAGAACAATCTGAACATAATCTCATAATCCATCGGATCCCAGCAAACTCAACATAGCAACAGCATAAGGATTACATATGTGCCTCGATCATGTAGGGCAGCTCACGAGGACTAATTAGTGAAGCACAAGAACGGGAGGAGAACATCACATAGCTACTGGTCATGGACTCATGGTCCAAGGGAGACTACTCACGACTCATCCGGGAGGCGTCCATGGTGGTGGAGAAGCTCCCGGTGGTGATCCTCCCCTCCGGCAGGGTGCCGGGAAGGGTTCTCCTGGTGCTCCCGATCTTGGAAGCGGCGGCGGCGGCGGAACAGAGATGGGATCGCGAAAAAAGTTCCTGTTCTTAGGGTTTTGGAGGACGCTTTAAATATATGCCAAAGGGGGGCATCGGGGAAGCTTCGGGGGGCCCAGGCACCCCCCCGGCGCGGCCCAGGGGGGGCGCCGCCAGGGCGCCTGGAGCCCTGGTGCCCCCCCTCCCGGCTGTCCTTCGGACGCACGGTAGTTTCCGGAACGCTGATTTTTTATATAATTTTTCTGGATTTTTCCTGGCAGTTCTCGTAACGTGAAAACCTGAAATACAAAAACAACCGAAAACAGAAACTGGCACTGGGGTGCACTGAGTTAATAGGTTAGTCCAAATATGATCAAAAGTTTATGGAAGTGTATAAATATCATAGCAATATCACCCAAAAGAGGCATGGAGCAAGCAGAAATTATAGATACGTTTTGGACGTATCAACATCCCCAAGCTTAATTCCTGCTCGTCCTTGAGTAGGTAAATGATAACAAGAATAATTTCTGTGGTGACATGCTATTAACCATATAGGACTTTTTCATAGTCATATGACAAAAGCTTACTGAGATAATGAATCTGTAGTAATTAAGTTGCCTCATGAGAAAATCACAAAGGACTGAAAGTTTTACAATATGAAACTGAAACATCAAGAAGATTTGCAATGAACATGATGTGCAAATATAATAAAGTGATATCTAGCTTGCCCCCTTTAGTGAAGCAAAACATAAATGCAGGGGCACCTTCAAGGTTTAAGTGATGACTAGATACAATGATTTCAAAATAAACGATATCACAATCATGCAAAAGACAATGCTACTTTGGGACAATGCACATTACACTCAGAATGACAATCATGCTCTCAGTAGTTGGTGCTTTAAAAGAAGGTGGAGACTCAACATAAAAGTAAAAGAATGGCCTTGTGCTAGAACTTTTTATTTTGAAAACATATAAGCAATTTTGTCAACGGTAGTAGTACTTCATATGTGTCATGTATAAGACATCCTATAAGTTGCAAGCCTCATGCATCGAATACCAATAGTGCTCGCACCTTGTCCTAATTAGCTCGGATTTCCATGGGTTATCATTGCATTACATATGTTTCAACCAAGTGTCACAAAGGGGTACCTCTATGCCACCTGTACAAAGGTCCAAGGAGATAGATCGCATTTGATTTCTCGTTTTTGATAGATCTTAACTTGAGGACATCCATACCGGGACAACATAGAAAATAGATGATGGACTCCTCTTTAATGCATAAGCATATTCTCATAAGAGATTGAGGATTAATGTCCAAGCTAAAACTTCCACCATGATACATGGCTTTGGTTGGCGGCCCAATGTTCTTCTCTAACAATATGCATATTCAAATCAACCCATGGCAAATCACCCTTACTTCAGACAAGGCGAACATGCATAGCAACTCACATGATAATCAACAAAAGTGTAACAGTTGATGGCGTCCCCAGAAACATGGTTACCGCTCAGCAAGCAACTTATAAGAAATAAGATACATAAGCAACATATTCTTTACCACAATAGTTTTTAAGCTACTTTCCCATGAGCTATGTATTGCAAAGTTAGTTTGCTTAGTACAGGTGGAGGTTAGCAAAAGACTGGGAGCGACCAACTAAGAGAGCAATGACGGTCATAATCATGCAGAGCGACAAACCAACATTGAATCAGGCATGGAAGTTATATCGCTACTCAGAAATAAAAGATCATCAAGGCTTGACAGACTTTCTTTACAGTCTTAAATATGCGTGAGCATACGCCAAGTCAATCAAAATAAATTCTTGAGGGAAGATACTACTAAACCATACCACATCATCGGCAAACAATTCATGTTGGTACTCCAATAACACATTGGGAACCCCCCAGCTATTTGAGATTAACCATAAGAAAACCTGAACTACTAAGCGCCATCATGCACGTAGCATCTTTATCATAGACATATTAACCAATGCAATGGAAGAAAACTCTCTTAATAAGGTGAGCATGGTAATTAAAGAGAGTTCAAGCAACCAACTAGACAAAAGCTCTTTGAAAAGGTAAGCATGAATACTAAGAGCTGAACATGATAGTAGCTATTAAAAGACAAAGAACACACACAGCAAAGATAGTCATGAAAATTCTATGTTATGTTCTAGGTAGAAGTGGAGCGTGTTTCTCTCCGACATAAAAAAAAGCTGAGTTCCGACTCGTTATGAAAAACTAAAAAGGAAACTAAAAGCAGGACGCTCCAAGCATAGCACATAACACATGAAGTGATAAAAATATAGCGGAACGAAAGACGAACTGATAATGTTGATGGAGAAGGGGATGCACGGGCGCATCCCCAAGCTTAGACGCTTGAGTCTCCTTGAATATTTCTTGGGGGTGCACGAGGGCATCCCCAAGCTTGAGCGCTTGACACTCCTGAATCTTTTTATCATCTTCCCTCGCACACTTGAAAAATCCCTTCATACATAACTCATCATAATCTGATTAGCGAGGTTAGTACCCTTAATAAAATAATTATACCTTGCTGGAAATAAAGATATTCTTGAAGTTCTACTGTTTCTCAAGATTGCCACAAGGTTTTTGCAAAGAAAAAGCAAGCTCTTGGTTTGCAAAATGAAAGAAAGGCAAAACAGGACAGAATCTGTGAAAAACAGAACAGCAGGTAGTAATTGATCTGTTCGGGGTACTTCTGCAACTCAAATCAAAAAACTCAGAACAGACGCACGAAAGACAATTATATAGAGAACGCTGTCGAAAAAATTCAAACCAAAAAGATGATCTGGTGATTTTATACGAATTTTTCTATCCAAGGACAGAATCTGTTTCCTGGACAGCACCTCACAACTTTTGAACTTTCTAGCAATCCAAGGCTATACTTGGCACAAATATGAAAAGCAAAGATACAATGATGATGCTACAGAAGTAAACAACATCAAGACACAACAAAAGCAAACAATTTATTCATGTGGGCTGCCTCCCAAAAGCGCTTTCTTTTATGCCTTTAAGCTAGGCATAATGCATAGAGATCAAGTTGTATCAATTGAACCATCATCAAGATCATCAAAAAGCTCTTCAATAATACAACTAGTCTTAAGAGGACTTTCAAACAAAGGCCTCATAGAGATACTTCTAGGTAGAAGACCAAAAGGATAAAAGTCAAGGGAAGATTCATTTATAAATTCATCACATAGAGGTGTTTCTTCCAAAGTCTTTACAGTTTCAACCCCTTTGGCAATAGATGGATTACTTTTAGAACGGGGAGCCTTTGGAACGTGAACGAACTTAGGCTCCCGCTTTGCCGGAGTTTCTACCTTTTTGGTTTTGATTGAGGAGAAGGTGGTTCCTAGAGTATTAAAGATATCCTCAATCTTGTCTATCCTAGAAGGGTCCAAGTCATGGAATTTGACGGTCTCCAAAATTTTGAAAATTTTATGCATGGAGCTATCAAGTCTATTCAAATTCCCTTGGACCTTATGATCCAACTCATTCATCTTATTAATGCTTGGCATCTCTAGCTCTATCTTTTCAAGTTTTTTCATAATGTGAGCTAGGTTGATGTCCTCTCGAATGCTAACAACAGGGAGATTCCCAACAAGATTTTCAATAATACTAAGAGACTCCTAGACTAGGGCCTCTAGAAAAGTCCCATTGATAGCAGTATCTAGAATAAACCTATTCCAAGAAGTAATTCCAACATAAAAATTTCTAAGCAAGATAGTAGTAGGTTGCTTCTTGGTGGCTCTTTTTGTGAATCATTAATTCTATACCAAGCATCTTTCAAACTTTCCCCACCTCTTTGTTTAAAGGTGAGAACTTCTGCCTCGTCAAAGACAAAAGGACCCGACATAATGACAACTAAAGAATGAGATAACTATTTTTGTGATTTTCGATAAAAAAATACTAAAGCAAAAATTGAAAGGTAAACTAACAAGACTAAAAAGCAAAGGTAAAAGATAGCATGCAACTCCCCTATCCTGAAGAGTGGAGTCCCCGGCAACGGCGCCAGAAAAACTCCTTGATGGGCCTCTAACCCCTCGTTGGTTACCCCAAGTGGAAGGTGTGAGATGCAGTGTTGTGGAAGTTTTTCCCTTAGCAAAGATGCCAAGGATCGAATCCCCAGGGACTCCTAGGTTCAACAAGTAGGTGTCAACTGCTAACGGCGCCAGATATTAGCAATCAACGTGGACCTGCACACAGATACAAATACCTTTGCTCCCAACGAGTACAGAGAGGTTGTCAATCCCTCCGGCCTTGTAGTTCACAAAGGATTAAAAGCAGATGATAGTAGTGATAGATAATGTTTGCAATAGTAAATAAAAGCGAAAAGTAAATAGTGGATGTGATCAATGATGGTAATATGGACCGGAGTCTCATGATGTTCACTAGTGATGTCTCTCTCCCAAAATACGATAAAACAGCTATGTGAGGTAAACGAATTACAGCTGGGCAATTGACAGGACCACGAACGCAAACCAATGCTGACTACATTGCAAGAAAGGTTGAGGTTCAAAGCATGGGCGGTACGCCAAAGTAAGTAGACCGAAATCCATCAATATCTACTACTAATCATCCACCTTGAGATATCTATCCAGAATATCTCGCTGGTATTAAGTTGCGAGCCCCACCCATAGTGTAAACTCAAACAACAGACAACTGCATTAAAAGAACTTTGCGTAAAGTAAACAATCCTTGCACCCGCGGGCACAAGCACCGTTGTTTTCCCCCTTGTGGCAACAGCACATCCCCTAGACTCATGTTTCTGTCACTCAAGCTAGTCATCGAGGGGCATGAACCCACAATCAAGCATAACGTTCCCTCTTGGAGTCACTACCTACTACTTGGCCAAAGCAATAAATAACAACGGAGTACATGCAAGAATTATTTACGAACATAAATATAAGAGAGGTGAATCAAATATATTACTCAAGAACAATCTGAACATAATCTCATAATCCATCGGATCCCAACAAACTCAACATAGCAACAGCATAAGGATTACATATGTGCCTCGATCATGTAGGGTAGCTCACGAGGACTAATTAGTGAAGCACAAGAACGGGAGGAGAACATCACATAGCTACTGGTCATGGACTCATGGTCCTAGGGAGACTACTCATGACTCATCCGGGAGGCGTCCATGGTGGTGGAGAAGCTCCCGGTGGTGATCCTCCCCTCCGGCAGGGTGCCGGGAAGGGTTCTCCTGGTGCTCCCGATCTTCGAAGCGGCGGCGGCGGCGGAACAGAGATGGGATCGCGAAAAAAGTTCCTGTTCTGAGGGTTTCGGAGGACGCTTTAAATATATGCCAAAGGGGGGCATCCGGGAAGCTTCGGGGGGCCCAGGCACCCCCCCGGCGCCGCCCAGGGGGGGCGCGCCGCCAGGGCGCCTGGAGCCCTGGTGCCCCCCCCCCCCGGCTGTCTCCTTCGGACACACGGTAGTTTCCGGAACGCTGATTTTTGTATAATTTTTCTGGATTTTTCCTGGCAGTTCTCGTAACGTGAAAACCTGAAATACAAAAACAGCCGAAAACAGAAACTGGCACTGGGGTGCACTGAGTTAATAGGTTAGTCCAAATATGATCAAAAGTGTATGGAAGTGTATAAATATCATAGCAATATCACCCAAAAGAGGCATGGAGCAAGCAGAAATTATAGATACGTTTTGGACGTATCAGCTGGCTCTCTCATGGCGTTGACCCGGGCCAAAGCATGGGTCCCCGATTTTGATCCGGCGAAGGCCATGAACGGCTACCCCAGCATAAAAAGGACGGGTCAGCCTTCTCTGCTGAAGATCTCCGTTATTTGACCAAGGACATGCGCCCTCTTGTCAGTAAGCTTGCCGATGAACCAGATTTGACAAGGTATCATCCGGCTTACGATCTAGAAAATTCGCGGGTGGAGCGGCCGGTTTACGACACTGAAAATCTGATCCCACCAGTTCGTAACCACACTTTCGCTCCAGATATTGACCCTTCAGATCTTATCAATGATGAAGTGTATTTCCGTGCCCTCTCCAAGATTGACTGGAGCGCTCCTGATTTCCAGCAATTGCCTGAAGTCGACGAAGATCCGGATCAAGTTGACCCTCAACCTTCGCAGCATGCTGAAGAAGAGGCCTAAACCGTCTCGGTTTAACTTTTAGATGATGAATATTTTGTCAGAGACTTTTGATCCATTCGGGCCTGCAAGTGCCTTGTAATAGAATAGTTGAGACGCTGCCTTTGTCCCACTGTTATGGTACTATTTGGATTGGCATCTCCCAATTTAATCTTCTGTTTGCAATGCTTTAACAACTTAATTACATGTGCCTGCATGAACGAAGCTAAAAGATGTCCTGGCGGTTTACCACCAGACGGATTATACTGCTCTGATATATATATCAAAGGAATAGCTTTTGAACTGTATATAAAACACAAACATATACCATACCTCTGATTAAGTGTGCTTGTCGACCTTAACCCGGTAAGAATAATTGAAAGCGCAGGCGCTGATGAGGCCCTTGGCTCTCTTGTTTGGCTTAGCCTGATGGCCGATCCGGGTTACGATGAATGCCGGTTTAACTCTCGCTGGTGCTCATGACCCAGACTTTAACTTTGTAGATATATGGTCAACCTTGTAGTTGTCCAGTCTCGCATCAATGGACTTGGTTAAAAACCAATGATCATGACGACCAAGATTTGTGAAATCATAAAAAATATAAATAAGGTTTTTTGGGCAAATAAGACCATGTAGTCGAGGATTTTTACGAGCTGCCAGGCTCTAAATTCGAGGCTTTTTATGAGTTGCCAGGCTACTGTCATTAACCATTTTAGCAAAGCCTGTCAAGATGCTCTGCAATCCTTAACCAAATCATCGATGACAAGCTACCCAATGTTTCAAAATCTTGTAAAGATTTTGTTTTTAGGTAATCAACTCGATGATCGTCAATTTAACATGGCCAAGTTCAGGGTCCTGAAGGATTGACTTGTGGCAGGTTCGACGGGTCATACCAGGTTTACCTGGACGGCGTGATTTACTTGAGGCAGGCAGGTTAATCCGGGGTTTTAGGTGCATGCACCGGGCTTCCAAGCCATGTTCACTACAAGGGTATTCAACTCTCTGCGAGCCCCACGGAAGTGTGTGAGCCGTTTTGCTCATCGGGGCATATGTTTGAGCTAGGTTAGGCACCAACACTCTCTTTTACCCCTCATCATCATGTGGAAATTGCCAAAGCAAACAGAGCAGTGCTCTTATGATGGGCTTCATACCGCCGCCGGCTCAAGAGGCCATGGAAAACTCCCTTGCCCGCGGAAGCCCCCATGTGATTATTGTTTGATAAGATGGTTGATTCCTTGATGTATCAAGGGCGCCGGTTTAGGAGGCCATGGTAAGCTTCTGTAGAAACTCCCATGTGATACTCCTTTGAAGAACACGGCTGATTCCTTGATTCTGTCAAGGGCGCCGGTTTAAGAGGCCATGGAAGGTTTCTTTCGAAGCCCCCATGTGATACTCTTGTGTATAAAAGACACGGCTGATTCCCTGATTCTATCAGGGGCGCCGGTTTAAGAGGCCATGGAAGGTTTCTTTCGAAGCCCCCATGTGATACTCTTTTTGCGAAGAAGATGGCTGATTCCTCGATGTCCCGGGGGCGCCAGTTTATTTTATTAATTATAATATATACATTGTACATAAAGCGGAGCCAATGGCTCAAGTATAGTAAGGCCGAAGAAGAGCGATGTTCCACGGCCGCTTGGTCTCTTCCTGTGCCGTACATGAGTCCTTATGTTCTCGAACGTCGACAAGGTAGTATGATCCGTTGTGTAGGTTCTTGCTGACCACAAAGGGTCCTTCCCAAGGTGGGGATAGCTTATGCATATCTCTCTGGTCTTGGATGAGCCGGAGCACCAGATCTCCCTCCTGGAACGTTCTGGTCTTAACCCGACGGCTGTGGTAGCGGCGCAGATCCTATTGATAAATCGCTAATCGCACTGCTGCCGTGTCCCGTTCCTCGTCTAGCCGGCCCAAGCTGTCTTGCCTTGCTTGTTCATTATCCGCTTCAACATAGGCCGCCACGCGTGGTGAATCATGTCGGATATCACTAGGGGGGACCGCTTCAGCACCGTATAGCATGAAGAAAGGCGTGTACCCTGTAGATCTGTTAGGCGTAGTGTTGATGCTCCATAGGACAGAAGGCAACTCCTCTACCCAACAACCCGATGTTCTTTGCAAAGGAACCATAAGCCGGGGCTTGATGCCTCTCAAGATCTCTTGGTTGGCTCTCTCAGCTTGGCCGTTGGACTGAGGGTGAGCTACTGATGACACATCAAGGCGAATATGTTCTCTTTGACAGAACTCCTCCATCTCTCCTTTAGATAGGTTGGTGCCATTATCAGTAATAATGTTGTGTGGAAAGACAAACCGGAAAATCACCTTTTTGATGAACTTAACCGATGTTGCCGCATCACACTTACTGACAGGTTCTGCTTCAACCCACTTTGTAAATTTGTCCACTGCTACCAACAGGTGGGTTTTCTGATCTTGGGATCTTTTAGAGGGTCCAACCATATCAAGCCCCCAAGTCGCAAATGGCCAAGTAATTGGAATCATCCGTAGCTCCTGCGTTGGTACATGAGCACGCCGTGAAATTTTTTGGCAAGCGTCACATTTTCTGACCAAGTCCTCTGCGTCGGCGTGAGCCGTCAGCTAGTAGAACCCATGAAGGAAAGCTTTAGCTACCAAGGACTTTGAACCGGCGTGATGACCACAATCTTCTTCGTGAATCTCTCGAAGAATATCACAGCCTTCCTCTAATGATACGCACCGCTGAAATGCTCCGGAAACGCTGCGGTGATGAAGTTCTCCATTGACGATAGTCATCGACCTAGACCGCCGGATTATTTGCCGGGCCTCCAGTTCGTCCTCTGGCAACTCACCTCGGCTCATATACGCCAAATAAGGGAGTGTCCAATCTGGAATGACGTGAAGCGCTGTGACTAACTGTGCTTCCGGATCAGGAACGGCCAAGTCCTCCTCTGAAGGTATCTGTACTGACGGATTATGCAATTCATCCAAGAAGATATTAGGTGGAACCGGTTTACGTTGAGAACCCAGCCGGCTCAATGCATCGGCCGCTTCATTTTTCCGCCGGTCTATGTGGTCCACCTGATATCCCTTGAAGTATCCCGCGACTGCATCCACTTCTCGCCGATAAGCCGCCATGAGCGGATCCTTTGAGTCCCACTTACCAGATACTTGTTGTGCCACCAGGTCTGAGTCACCAAAGCACTTAACCCGGCTCAAGTTCATCTCCTTGGCCATCCGCAAACCATGGAGGAGAGCTTCATACTCAGCAGCATTGTTAGTACAAGGGAACATTAATCGGAGGACATAACAGAACTTATCACCTCGTGGGGAAGTTAACACGACTATAGCCCCAGAGCCCTCCAGTTGCCTTGAACCGTCAAAGTAAATAGTCCAGTATGTATGATACGGCTTCTCCTCAGGCGCTTGCAACTCTGTCCAATCATTGATGAAATCCACCAGTGCTTGGGACTTTATAGCAGTACGGGGCACATATTTTAATCCGTGTGGGCTAAGCTCAATGGCCCACTTCGCCACTCTGCCAGTGGCTTCTCTGTTCTGGATTATATCCCCCAATGAAGCTGAACTGACAAGAGTGATTGGGTGACCCTCGAAATAGTGCTTCAACTTCTGGTTTGCCATGAACACGCCATATACCAATTTCTGCCAGTGTGGATATCTTTGTTTCGACTCAATGAGGACCTCACTGATGTAGTAAACCGGACATTGAACCGGATATTCCTTGCCTGCCTCTTTGCGCTCCACCACAATGGCTACACTAACTGCACGGGCATTGGCGGCTACGTACAACAATAGCGGCTCCTTGTCAACCGGGGCAGCAAGGATCGGCGGTTCTGCCAATTGCCGCTTTAAATCCTCGAACGCAGCGTTTGCAGCATCGCTCCAGACAAACCGGTCCGTCTTCTTCATCATCTGGTAAAGCAGGATTGCCTTTTCTCCTAAACGACTCATGAACCAACTCAATGCTGCAATACGGCCCGCCACGCGCTGGACATCATTGATACACGCCGGTTTAGCCAAGGATGTGATCGCCTTGATCTTCTCCGGATTAGCTTCAATCCCTCAGTTTGACACTAAGAATCCAAGGAGCTTGCCTGCTGGAACACCAAAAGCACACTTCTCCAGATTGAGCATCATCTTGTAAACCCGGAGGTTGTCAAACGTTTCTTTTAAGTCCTCTATCAGCGTCTCCTCCTTCCTGGATTTTACCACGATGTCGTCAACATATGCGTGGACATTTCTTCCAATCTGCCCTTGTAGGCAGTTCTGCACACAACGCTGATAAGTTGCTTGGGCACTCTTGAGCCCAAAAGGCATGGATACATAGTAGAAGGCTCCAAAGGGAGTTATAAAAGTTGTCTTCTCCTGGTCCTTAACTGCCATCTTGATCTGATGATAACCTGAATATGCATCCAAAAAGCTTAGCCGCTCACATCCCGCTGTAGCATCGATAATCTGATCAATACGGGGGAGAGCAAAAGGATCAGTTGGGCAAGCCTTGTTCAAGTCTGTGTAATCCACACACATCCTCCAGGTCCCATTTTCCTTGAGCACCAGCACCGGATTAGCCAACCACTCTGGATGAAACACCTCAACTATGAAACCTGCGGCCAAGAGCCTAGCCACTTCTTCACCTATAGCCTTGCGCCTCTCCTCATTGAAGCGGCGCAAATACTGCTTGACCGGTTTAAACTTCGGATCAATATTAAGACTGTGCTCAGCGAGTTCCCTCGGTATACCTCGCATGTCAGAAGGCTTCCATGCAAAGATATCCCGGTTCTCACGGATGAACTCGATGAGCGCGCTTTCCTATTTGGGGTCTAGGTTAGCGTTGATGGTGAACTGCTTGGATGAATCGCCTGGAACAAAGTCAATCTGCTTGGTTTCCTCTGCCGATTTAAACTTCAATGCCAGATCATGCTCTGTAGTTGGCTTCTTCAACGGGGACATATCTGCCGGGTCAACATTGTCCTTATAAAACTTCAGCTCCTCCGTAGCACAAACTGCCTCAACATATGCCGCATCTCCTTCCTCGCATTCCAACGCGATCTTACGGCTTCCGTGAACCGTGATGGTTCCCTTGTGACCCGGCATCTTGAGCTGTAGATAAACATAACACGGTCTAGCCATGAACTTGGCGTAAACCGGTCTCCCAAACAAGGCATGATATGGGCTCCTGATCTTTACAACCTCAAAGGTCACCGTCTCCGATCTAGAGTCCTGCTCATCCCCAAAGGTAACTTCCAGATCGATTTTTCCGACTAGGTAAGCCGATTTACCGGGAACCACCCCATGGAAAACTGTGTTGGACTGTCGGAGCTTCTTATCTGTTAACCCCATACGTCGGAAAGTCTCATAGTATAAGATATTGATGCTGCTGCCTCCATCCATTGATGGGGAACGTAGTATTTTAAAATTTTCCTACGATCACGCAAGATCTATCTACCAGATGCATAGCAACGAGAGGGAAGAGTGTGTCTACGTACCCTCGTAGACCGGAAGCGGAAGCGTCAAGTGACGCGGTTGATGTAGTTGAACTTCTTCGCGATCCAACCGATCAAGCACCGAACGTACGGCACCTCCGCGTTCAGCACACGTTCAGCTTGATGACGTCCCACGAGCTCTTGATCCAGCTGAGCTTCACGGAAGAGTTTCGTCAGCACGACGGCATGGTGACGGATATGATGTATCCACCGGCGCAGGGCTTCGCCTAAGCACTGTGACGGTATGACCGAGGTGTGTTTCTGTGGAGGGGGGCACCGCACACGGCTAGAACAATTCAACTTGTGTGTCTTTGGGTGCCCCCCTGCCCCCGTATATAAAGGAGCAAGGGGGGAGGCCGGCTGGCCCACCTATGGTGCGGCTAGGGTGCAATCCTACTAGGAATAGGATTGCAATCCTATTCCTAGTAGGAACTACCAAAGAAGGGAGAAGGGGGAAGGAAAGAGAGGGAGAGGGAGAGGGAAAGAGGGGCCACGCCCCCCTCCCCTTGTCCTATTCGGACTCCTCCTAGGGAGGGGGCGCGCCACCTCCTGGCTGCTGCCCTTTCTCTCCCCTATGGCCCACCAGGGCCCACCATTCCCCCGGGGGGTTTCGATAACCCCCCCGGCACTCCGGTAAATTCCAAAACTTTCCAGAACACTTCCGGTGTCCGAATATAGTCGTCCAATATATCAATCTTTATGTCTCGGACATTCCGAGACTCCTCGTCATGTCCGTGATCTCATCCGGGACTCCGAACTACCTTCGGTACATTAAAACTCATAAACTCATAATACCGATCGTCATCAAACGTTAAGCGTGCGGACCCTACGGGTTCAAGAACTATGTAGACATGATCGAGACTCATCTCCGGTCAATAACCAATAGCGGAACCTGGATGCTCATATTGGCTCCTACATATTCTACGAAGATCTTTATCGGTCAAACCGCATAACAACATACGTTGTTCCTTTTGTCATCGGTATGTTACTTGCCCGAGATTCGATCGTCGGTATCTCTATACCTAGTTCAATCTCGTTACTGGCAAGTCTCTTTACTCGTTCCGTAACACATCATCTCGTGACTAACTCATTAGTCTTTTGCTTGCACGGCTTATTGTGGTGTGTGTTACCGAGAGGGCCCAGAGATACCTCTCCGACATTCGGAGTGACAAATCCTAATCTTGATCTATGCCAACACCACGAATACGTTTGGAGACACCTGTAGAGCATCTTTATGATCACCCAGTTACGTTGTGACGTTTGATAGCACACAAGGTGTTCCTACGGTATTCGGGAGTTGCATAATCTCATAGTCATAGGAACATGTATAAGTCATGAAGAAAGCAACAGCAGTAAAACTAAACGATCATAGTGCTATGCTAACGGATGGGTCTAGTCCATCACATCATTCTCCTAATGATGTGATCCCGTTTGATCAAATGACAACTCATGTCTATGGCTAGGAAACATAGCCATCTTTGATCAATGAGCTAGTCTAGTAGAGGCATACTAGGGACATACTGTTTTGTCTATGTATCCACACATGTACTAAGTTTCCGGTTAATACAATTCTAGCATGAATAAAAGACATTTATCATGATATAAGGAAATACAAATAACATCTTTATTATTGCCTCTAGGGCATATTTCCTTCAGTCTCCCACTTGAACTAGAGTCAATAATCTAGATTACAAAGTGATGATCCTCACACCCATGGAGTACTGGTGTTGATCATGTTTTGCCCGTGGAAGAGGCTTAGTCAACGGGTCTGCAACATTCAGATCCGTATATATTTTGCAAATCTCTATGTCTCCCTCCTTGACTAGATCGTGGATGGATTTGAAGCGTCTTTTGATGTGCTTTGTTCTCTTGTGAAACCTGGATTCCTTCGCCAAGGTGATGACCCTCAACCGTAAGGGATCTATTGCAGCGTTTTCGATAAGTAAGAGTGTCAAACCCAACGAGGAGCAGAAGGTATTGATAAGCGATTCTGAGCAAGAAATTACTGCAAGCACTGAAAGATAACTTTTAGGGGTTTTCTCGGTATAAGCTACAGGAATGTAAAGGCAAGTAACGTAAAAGGTACTGAGAGTAACAAGTGGCCCAATCCTTTCTTAGCAAAGGAGAGGCCTAGCAACTAAACTTATAAAGACTAAAGCGTTCCTGAGGACACACGGGAGAGGTAGTCATGTGCTTTCGCCATATTCCGTATCGATAGTATGTTATGTGTTGATAAGTGTTGGTGGGTGGATCTATGCTAGTGCACTCTCTAGACTAAGATGAATGCACTCTTATGATTAAACACCTTGCAAGCATCCGCAAATACAAGATAGAATTTAAGGCAAAAGCCTAACCATAGCAATACGATCGAGGATCCATTATTCCCTTATGCAAAAGCGTGCGAACTGGGGTTCAGGTTTCTGTCACTCTGGCAACCCACCATAAGCATTCTTTATACACAATGTATTCTCCTAGGTCCTTAATAAGGCGAAGTGTTGGGTGTTCGACTCACACAACACCACTAGTAGAATGACAACGCAACTTAAGTATCAAACAACACATATTACTTCAACAGCATATGACTACTAACAACAAGACTTTCCCATGTCCTCAAGAACTAAGGTAACTACTCACAAGACATAAAAGAGATCATGGTCAGTGGGGATAAATATGTGATAAACAATCTGGACATAATAATATTTCTCCAACAAAACTCAATAGCATTCACCACAAAGTAGTAATTAACACCGATAGAGTAGAGAGGATAGGTAGTACGAGTTACAAGACGAGTTGCGATGGTAAGATGAGATTTGGATGAAGATGGAGATGGTGATGGTGTTGGGGATGATGTTGATGATGATCTCGATGATGCCCGTGACGATGGTGATGACGATGGCGACGATCTCCCCTTCCGGGAGGTGATCTCCCCGGCGGAATCTGCCCGCCGGAGATGCCCTTTTCTTCTCTGTAGGTTTCCGCCTCGAAGCGGCGGTGGAACTCCGTAAAAAGTCCCGTGCCTAGGGTTTTCGGAGAACGGAGAACATATATGCAAAAGGGGGCGACCAGAGGTGGGCCAGGGGCTCCAGGCCCCCCCCCCCCGGCGCGGCCAGGGGGGCGCGCCCCCAGGCCGCCTGGGCACCCTGTGGCCCCCCTCTGACTCCCCTTTTGCGTTTCTTCATGATTTATCTGAAAAACATCTCCCGTCAATTTTCAGGTAATTTGGAGGTATTCTTCTTCAGCAACTCAGCGTCCACTTTTTCCTGCTGAATCCTGCGTGTGCTGTTCCGGCATCGGAAAGTTGCAATCTGTGTAAAATAGACCAAAACAACATAAGAACATTATTATAACGTGAAATATATCAATGAATAAGGATAAATCATGATACGAAATAGTGATGCATTTTGGACGTATCAACACCCCCAAGCTTAGACCTCGCTTGTCCCCAAGCGAATATGAACTCGGTAAACATGTCCACAAGTTTAGAGAGTGAAGTGTCGATAAATAGAATACGGACAAGATGCATCATAGTTTCTTTACCAACTCAAATATCCTCAACAGCAATCTTCACTAATAAGGCCCTTATGAAAGAGTGTTAACACTTATATTCGAAAGTAGGACTAAGGAAACTCATTATATCATGGCAAACATGTCCTTTGGTCAAAGAACAACAAATAGTTTTAACTTTTGCTCTTATATTTTGATGCGATCAATTGAAGCTTTTTGAAATAACACGTTAATAGGCAAGAAGTGAAAGTGTTAACACAGAGGAAGATATTTGCCTTAGCTGGGTATGACAAACAACTTACTTATCGAATGGTAATGTCAACAAGGATATGATATGACAAATCTTAATGCAGCTTTATATGAATGAATCCTTATCAACATCAAACGTCTGCTCTCTTTGAGAAATAGAAGGAAATAGGGGTAACTGACTCAGCTTAAAATTAAAGGATAGGCCCTGCTCTAGGGTAGTAGGGAAAACTCATGTGATATCCTTAAATCAAACAGAATGAAAACAAATTTTGAGAGGTTCATGATTTGTCAACGAATGCTAATAAGTAACCCAATTACTTCTTGAGATGGACAAGTTTCGAGGAACGGCTCCCGCACGAGGACGATAACATCCTCTTATTCTCCTTTGTTTATCACTGCCAAAGTTTTCTGATTTCTCATGAACAAAGCGTGAAGGAGGGTTTGTTTGTTATATTATTTTTAAGCCGGGCGTACTCAATGTCAGTTCCTTCTCGTATTATGGGTTTGCACATTATACATGCAATCCCGGGGTGAAGCTTGTCCAACTCAAAAAGATCATGAATTAGCTACTACTTCCTCATGAGCTAGAACAGAGGCACAAAAAGATTTTGAACATTTAAGGATAACACATAAATTATATACTTTTAGGAGGTGGTAGTGTAATACCACGAATAGGAAGGTATGGTGGACTCATATGGAAAGTATTGGCTTAAGGGTATGGATGCACAAGCAGAATTCCGCTTAGTACAGGGTTAGGCTAGCAAAGGTTTTGAGAGAGCAGACAATTGATGATGACTAAGATGCAAAGCAATATAAAGCATGAACATTGAAATAAGCATAACACATCAAGTTGTCTTCCTTGTCAACATAACACTTCAAGCATAATAACATAAAGGTTTTGGCTATGTTGATACTTTAAGAAAATCATGCTTGTTGTTATGACCAAAGCTATGTTTGCCAAGATTAAATAAAGTTTTCACAGCCATACCTGACATAAGGTTAATACTCCCCATAAGAATCATCATATAAGGTCGATTGCGTGAAGAGAATACCGAGTGCAGCAAAGGAACCGATAAACTTCTCATTAATATTCCATCATAAACGACTCCACACTCACGGATGCAATTCTTCACCGAAGGAGCAATAGACCTCAATGCACACACCTATCTCATATAACAACCTCCCTAGACATGTTACGACTCTACTTGACTCTAAAAGACAAAAAGTAAAGATAAAGATACCGGGCACTCCCCCAAGCTTGGAACAAGCCAAGGGAATGCCATTACCCCAGGAGATTTCACTCATCATCCTTGTTGGCGTTGATCAAGTAGTCCTTGGCGAAACTCTTCCATGGAAGGGGTTCTCCAGTCTCATATGAGAAGCGTGTCTCTTGGATCCTGCATTCAGCACCCAAACCCATGCGCAGAAACCTTAGTTCATACTCACAGTTCTGGTTATGTAGATCATTAATTTGCCCTTGAAGCTCTATAATTCTTTCTTCAGGCGCGGTGATTCTTTCCCACATCTCCTTCATCTCCTTCAGGAAGTAGTTCTTCAGCTCGTTGGTGATGTCAAAGTTAGCTTCAACACCACGCTCGATCATCTTCTTGTACTCGAAGACTTCTTGCTCCACTTCTTCCAGCCTGGCCTGGGCGCTCCCCTCCTTAATAGGTCCCTTCAGATCTTCTTGATGAAGGACGCCGTCCTTCATCTGAACAACCTGAGGGTGCTTCTTCACCTCAGCGAGGTAAGGGTTGATGACGTTGACGACGAACGTGTCCTTGGGGGAACTTGGAGAAGCCATGGCACCTAAATGTAGCTGAAAGATTTCCTGGCAGAAACAGATCGAAGAGAAAACAAACGAAATCGCAAGATACGTTGCCGGAACAATCCGGGCAAATATATAGGAAAATTTTATGCACAGAAAGGAAGGTAACGGACCAAAGCGGGGTCGGAGACGGGCTCCCGGGTGTCCAGGCGGCCTGCCGGCGCGGCCCAGGGGGGGCGCGCCAGGGGGGCGCCTGGACTCCCTGGAGGTCGTTTCTGGCTCCACTTCGGTTCGGAATTTTACTAATTTTTCAGAAACTCGTAATACGGAACTTTTATGGCGGTTCGCGATGTTTCCTTACCGTACTACATACCTTTTCTTTATTCTGCTTCTGCTGGCGTCTGAAACAGGGCTGCAACATGTTCTTCGTGGGTTGTTGTGTATATTATATTCACATCAACATCGACAGGGTCTCCTGCTATGTAATGTTTAAGTCTTTGCCCATTCACAACTTGAGGTTTGGTGCCTTCAAAATTATTAATCTTAATTGCACCAGACCGATAAACTTCTTCAATATGAAATGGTCCTTCCCACCTGGAAAGTAGTTTACCTGGAGAAAACCTGAAACGGGATCTAAACAACAAAACTTTATCACCAACATTAAATTCACGTTTCAGAATCTTCCTATCATGCCATCTTTTTACCTTTTCCTTGAACATTTTAGTGCTCTCGTAAACTTCACTCCTCCATTCATCTAGAGAAGTCAAGTTCATGAGACGCTTCTCACCAGCTAGTTTTGGGTCAGCGTTAAGCTCTCTAACAGCCCAGAAAGCTTTGTGTTCTAACTCTAATGGCAAATGGCAAGCCTTGCCATATACCATTTTATAGGGGGACATGCCCATGGGGTTTTTGTAAGCAGTTCTATATGCCCACAAAGCATCTCCAAATTGTTTGACCAATCCTTTCTATTTCTGTTTACTGTTTTCTGCAAGATCAACTTAATCTCTCTATTGGTGAGCTCAACTTGCCCACTAGTTTGAGGATGATAAGGTGAAGCAATTATATGATTAACATCGTATTTAGGCAAAGCTTTTCTAAAAGCTCCGTGCGTGAAGTGTGATCCCCCATCAGTCATGAGATACCTTGGTACACCAAACCTAGGAAAAATTACATCTTTAAGCATTTTCAAAGATGTTTTGTGATCAGCACTTTCAGTGGGGATTGCTTCAACCCACTTGGTCACATAATCAACAGCTACTAAAATGTGAGTGTATTTGTGCGAAGAAGGAAAAGGACCCATAAAATCAAAACCCCAACAATCGAAAGGTTCAATTACTAGTGAGTAATTCATAGGCATCACATTCCTTCTACTAATGTTACCAACTCTCTGACATTTATCACAAGCTAAAACATAATTTCTAGCATCTTTAAAGAGAGTAGGCCAATAAAAACCTGATTGAAGAACCTTATGTGCAGTCCTCTCACCGGCATGATGTCCTCCATAGGGACTATCATGACACCGTCTGAGAATGTCCTTCTGCTCATGTTCTGGAATGCATCTTCTCACGATCCCGTCGGGACCTTCCTTGAAAAGATGTGGGTCATCCCAAAAGTAGTGCCTCAAATCATGAAAGAACTTCTTCCTTTGCTGAAATGTTAGACCTGGAGGCAAATACTTTGCAACAATAAAATTAGCATAATCTGCATACCAAGGATCGAAAAGAGATTGTACTTTCACAATGGCAAGTTGCTCGTCTGGAAAACTATCGTTAACTGGGATGGGGTCGTGCGGTATATCTTCCATCCTTGAAAGATTGTCCGCCACCGGATTGTCTTCCCCTTTCCTATCAACAATCTGCAAATCAAATTCTTGAAGAAGGAGTACCCATCTGATAAGCCTTGGCTTGGCATCCTTCTTTGTCATAAGATACTTAATAGCAGCATGATCAGTATGAATAATAACTTTGGAATCAACAATATACTGCCTAAACTTATCACAAGCAAAAACTACAGCTAAGAATTCCTTCTCAGTAGTAGCATAATTTCTTTGAGCACTATCAAGGGTTTTACTAGCATAATGTATAACATTCAATTTCTTATCAACTCTTTGTCCTAAAACAGCTCAAACAACAAAATCACTTGCATCACACATAATTTCAAAAGGTAAATTCCAGTCAGGTGGTTGTACTATAGGAGCAGTTATTAAAGCTTTCTTAAGGACTTCAAAAGCTTCCTTACAATTTTCATCAAATACAAAAGGAACGTCCTTCTGGAGAAGATTAGTGAGGGGTCTTGAGGTTTTAGAAAAGTCTTTAATAAATCTTCTATAAAAACCTGCATGAACGAGAAAACTGCGAATACCTTTGATGTCCCTTGGATAGGGCATCCTCTCAATAGCTTTGATCTTGGCCTTGTCCACTTCAATTCCCCTTTCGGAAATCTTGTGACCAAGAACAATTCCTTCATTAACCATAAAGTGGCACTTCTCCCAGTTGAGTACCAAATTTGTCTCCTCGCATCTCTGCAAAACTTTATTAAGGTTGTGAAGACAATGGTCAAATGAAGTTCCATAGACGGAGAAATCGTCCATGAAGACTTCCATAATTATCCCCGCAGAAACCATGAAAAATAGCAGATATACACCTTTGAAAAGTAGCAGGGGCATTACATAAACCAAAAGGCATACGTCTGTAAGCATACGTACCAAAGGGACAAGTAAAAGTGGTCTTCTCTTGATCGACAGTGTTAACATGAATCTGAGAGAAGCCAGAATAACCATCAAGATAACAAAAGTGGGTGTTTTTGGATAACCTTTCAAGCATTTGGTCGATGAACGGCAACGGGTAGTGATCCTTCCTGGTTGCCTTGTTCAACTTCCTGTAATCAATACACATTCTATATCCAATAATAATTCTCTGAGGTATTAATTCATTTTTATCATTAGGAACCACAGTTGTACCTCCTTTCTTAGGAACACAACGTACCGGACTTACCCACTTACTATCAGCTATAGGGTATATAATACCTGCGGCTAGAAGCTTGAGAATTTCAGTTCTCACGACATCCATCATCTTCGGGTTCAACCGTCGTTGATGATCAACAACTGGTTTAGCATCAGGCTCAAGGTTGATAGTATGTTGACAGATAGATGGACTAATCCCCTTAAGGTTATCAAGGGTGTAGCCAATTGCGCCTCGGTGTTTACGAAGTACTTCCAATAATTGCTCCTCTTCATATCCTGAAAGGTTAGAATTGATAATAACAGGATATACTTTCTTTTCATCTAAATAAGCATACTTGAGCATATCGGGAAGAGGTTTAAGATCGAACACCGGGTCTTCTTTTGGTTTTGATAAAATTCCCAAACGTTCAACCGGAAGGTTGTGCTTCAGGATAGCAGGCTGTCTCAAGAATATTTCATCTAGTTCATTTCTTTCCTGCATATGCAAATCATTCTCGTGGTCCTCCATGTATTGCTGCAAAGGATCATCAGGGGGAATAGCAATAGAGGCAATACTTTCAATAATTTTATCATCACTAGGTAAATCAGTACCACGAGGTTGTTTAGAGAACTTAGAAAAATTAAATTCATATGGCTCACCATCGAATTCAATAGAAACTTTACCTTTCTTGCAATCTATTATAGCTCCACAAGTTTTAAGAAAAGGTCTACCAAAAATAATGGGACAAAAATTGTTCCTGGCCGAACCAAGTACCAGAAAGTCGGTAGGGTACTTTACCTTTCCACATAGGACTTCAACGTCCCTCACAATTCCGATAGGAGAGATAGTTGTTCTATTTGCAAGATGAATAGTAACATCAACTTCTTCAAGTTCACAAGGGAAAATCTCACCGATGATTTCTTCATAAAGTGAATAGGGGATAGCACTTGCACTCGATCCCAAATCGCATAGCCCATAATAATTGTGATCTCCTATTTTAACAGATACCACTGGAGTACCTGAAATTGGGCCTTTATTCTTGGCTGTGACAAGGTTAATGGAAATAGCACAAAAATTTATATTGGAGTCCAAAACATCATCAGTAGCAAGGTCTTTAATCAATGCAACTTGAGGATCGACCCTGATCTGATCATCAGGCTCATCAACTCTTCTCTCACTTTTATTTATTATGCCTGTCACAAGAGAATGCTCCTTTATCCTCGTGGGAAAAGGAGGCTGTTCATATATAACTGTAGGCAAAATAGGGTCAGCAACACAAATATCAATAGGTGGTTCTTTAAAAGGTTCATGGTGCTGGTCTCTCTTCTTTTTAAAAGAATCAACGTGAGAGGCAAAATTCTTACACAAATCAATCACTAGATAGGAATCAAGACCAATCTTAGAGCAAAAAGTATTGAAGTAATCAGTTTCCACATAGTTCTCAATATAATCATGTTCATAATTTATAGCGGGTTCAATACCTTTATCAATTTCCCAATCTTCGGTATTCCTCTGAATTCTTTCAAGGAGATCCCACCTTTCTTCAACACTCTTCTTCTGAAACACCCCACTAGAGGAGGCATCCAGCATCTCCTTATCCTGACGAGAAAGCCTGGCATAAAAATTTGTAAGTATAATTTCCTTGGGAAGCTTATGAATAGGGCATTTGAGCATTAGGGACTTCAGTCTCCCCCAAGCTTGAGCAATGCTTTCTCCGTCACGAGACCTAAAGTTATAGATATAATTCCTGTCTCGATGAACTTCATGAAGAGGATAAAACTTAGTATAAAAGAGAGACATAAGCTCCTGCCAGTCCAGCAAGTGTGAGTTATCGAGAAGCCCATACCAATCTGAAGCTTTATCTATAAGTGATACGACAAACAATTTCCTCATGACAAACTCCCTCGATACACCTGCAAGCTTAAATAATGAACATAGTCGTGACAAATATAGCAAGTGTTCACCGGGATGTCTGTCTCCTGCATAACGATTAGCCAGAACATAATCGATAATGCCAGCTGGTATTTTATAAGGCACAATTTCAGCAGGGGGAGGATCAACCACCACAGGTGTGGGGCGTCTTCCCGCAAGCAACGATCCAATGATAGGGTTGTCCATAAGGACAAAGAGCAGCAATAGCAAAAATAAAGACAGAATTATAAAAACTTTCTTACCAGTTTCACTTTACCAATAGCGCTACGCTCCCCGGCGACGGCGCCAGAAAACGGTACTTGATGACCCTCAACCGTAAGGGATCTATTGCAGCGTTTTCGATAAGTAAGAGTGTCGAACCCAACGAGGAGCAGAAGGTATTGATAAGCGATTCTGAGCAAGAAATTACTGCAAGCACTGAAAGATAACTTTTAGGGGTTTTCTCGGTATAAGCAACAGGAATGTAAAGGCAAGTAACGTAAAAGGTACTGAGAGTAACAAGTGGCCCAATCCTTTCTTAGCAAAGGAGAGGCCTAGCAACTAAACTTATAAAGACTAAAGCGTTCCTGAGGACACACGGGAGAGGTAGTCATGTGCTTTCGCCATATTCCATATCGATAGTATGTTATGTGTTGATAAGTGTTGGTGGGTGGATCTATGCTAGTGCACTCTCTAGACTAAGATGAATGCACTCTTATGATTAAACACCTTGCAAGCATCCACAAATACAAGATAGAATTTAAGGCAAAAGCCTAACCATAGCAATACGATCGAGGATCCATTATTCCCTTATGCAAAAGCATGCGAACTGGGGTTCAGGTTTCTATCACTCCGGCAACCCACCATAAGCATTCTTTATACACAATGTATTCTCCTAGGTCCTTAATAAGGTGAAGTGTTGGGTGTTCGACTCACACAACACCACTAGTAGAATGACAACGCAACTTAAGTATCAAACAACACATATTACTTCAACAGCATATGACTACTAACAACAAGACTTTCCCATGTCCTCAAGAACTAAGGTAACTACTCACAAGACATAAAAGAGATCATGATCAGTGGGGATAAATATGTGATAAAAAATCTGGACATAATAATATTTCTCCAACAAAACTCAATAGCATTCACCACAAAGTAGTAATCAACACCGATAGAGTAGAGAGGATAGGTAGTACGAGTTACAACACGAGTTGCGATGGTAAGATGAGATTTGGATGAAGATGGAGATGGAGCTGGTGTTGGGGATGGTGTTGATGATGATCTCGATGATGCCCGTGACGATGGTGATGACGATGGCGACGATCTCCCCTTCCGGGAGGTGATCTCCCCGGCGGAATCTGCCCGCCGGAGATGCCCTTTTCTTCTCTGTAGGTTTCCGCCTCGAAGCGGCGGCGGAACTCCGTAAAAAGTCCCGTGCCTAGGGTTTTCGGAGAACGGAGAACATATATGCAAAAGGGGGCGACCAGAGGTGGGCCAGGGGCTCCAGGCGCCCCCCCGGCGCGGCCAGGGGGGGGGGCGCCCCCAGGCCGCCTGGGCACC
>LR738709.1:602348289-602411649 GCA_902687465.1 Secale cereale
GGCGCGGCCAGGGGGCGCGCCCCTAGGCCGCCTGGGCACCCTGTGGCCCCCCTCTAACTCCCCTTTTGCGTGTCTTCGTGATTTATCTGAAAAACATCTCCCGTCAATTTTCAGGTAATTTGGAGGTATTCTTCTTCAGCAACTCAGCGTCCACTTTTTCCTGCTGAATCCTGCGTCTGCTGTTCCGGCATCGGAAAGTTGCAATCTATGTAAAATAGACCAAAACAACATAAGAACATCATTATAACGTGAAATATATCAATGAATAAGGATAAATCATGATACAAAATAGTGATGCATTTTGGACGTATCACAAGGCTATTGCTCCAGTGTTGTCACAAAAGATTTTCATTGGACCCGATGCACTAGGTATTACACCTAGATCGGATATGAACTCCTTCATCCAGACTCCTTCATTTGCTGCTTCCGAAGCAGCTATGTATTCCGCTTCACACGTAGATCCCGCCACGACGCTCTGTTTGGAACTGCACCAACTGACAGCTCCACCGTTCAATAAAAATACATATCCGTTTTGTGACTTAGAGTCATCTGGATCAGTGTCAAAGCTAGAATCGACGTAACCGTTTACGACGGGCTCTTCGTCACCTCCATATACGAGAAACATATCCTTTGTCCTTTTCAGGTACTTCAGGATGTTCTTGACCGCTATCCAGTGATCCACTCCTGGATTACTTTGGTACCTCCCTGCTAGACTTATAGCAAGGCACACATCAGGTCTGATACACAGCATTGCATACATGATAGATCCTATGGCTGAGGCATAGGGAATGACTTTCATTTTCTCTCTATCTTCTGCAGTGGTCGAGCATTGAGTCTTACTCAACTTCATACCTTGTAATACAGGCAAGAACCCTTTCCTTGACTGATCCATTTTGAACTTCTTCAAAATCTTATCAAGGTATGTGCTTTGTGAAAGTCCAATTAAGCGTCTTGATCTATCTCTAAAGATCTTGATGCCTAATATATAAGCAGCTTCACCGAGGTCTTTCATTGAAAAATTCTTATTAAAGTATCCTTTTATGCTATCCAGAAATTCTATATCATTTCCAATCAATAATATGTCATCCACATATAATATTAGAAATGCTACAGAGCTCCCACTCACTTTGTTGTAAATACAGGCTTCTCCAAAAGTCTGTATAAAACCATATGCTTTGATCACCTCATCAAAGCGTATATTCCAACTCCGAGATGCTTGCACCAGTCCATAGATGGATCGCTGGAGCTTGCACACTTTGTTAGCACCTTTTGGATCGACAAAACCTTCTGGTTGCATCATATACAACTCTTCTTTGAGATATCCATTCAGGAATGCAGTTTTGACATCCATTTGCCAGATTTCATAATCATAAAATGCGGCAATTGCTAACATGATTCGGACAGACTTAAGCATCGCTACAGGTGAGAAAGTCTCATCGTAGTCAACTCCTTGAACTTGTCGAAACCCTTTCGCAACAAGTCGAGCTTTGTAAACAGTAACATTACCGTCTGCGTCGGTCTTCCTCTTGAAGACCATTTATTTTCGATGGCCTGCCGATCATCGGGAAAGTCAACCAAAGTCCACACTTTGTTCTCATACATGGATCACATCTCAGATTTCATGGCTTCAAGCCATTTTGCGGAATCTGGGCTCATCATCACTTCCTCATAGTTCGTAGGTTCATCATGGTCTAGTAACATGATTTCCAGAACTGGGTTGCCGTACCACTCTGGTGCGGAACGTACTCTGGTTGATCTACGACGTTCAGCAGAAACTTGATCCGAAGTTTCATGATCATCATCATTAACTTCCTCGCTGATTGGTGTAGGAATCACTGGAACAATTTTCTGTGATGTACTACTTCCCAATTCGGGAGAAGGTACAATTACCTCATCAAGTTCTACTTTCCTCCCACTCACTTCTTTCGAGAGAAACTCCTTCTCTAGAAAGGATCCATTCTTAGCAACGAATATCTTGCCTTTGGATCTATGATAGAAGGTGTACCCAACAGTCTCTTTTGGGTATCCTATGAAGACACATTTCTCCGACTTGGGTTCGAGCTTATCAGGTTGAAGCTTTTTCACATAAGCATCGCAGCCCCAAACTTTAAGAAACGACAACTTTGGTTTCTTGCCAAACCATAGCTCATAAGGTGTTGTATCAACGGATTTAGATGGTGCCCTATTTAATGTGAATGCAGCTGTCTCTAAAGCATAACCCCAAAACGATAGCGGTAAATCGGTAAGAGACATCATAGATCGCACCATATCCAATCGGTAGGATGGGACTATACCTCCTACGTGTCGAGGCACGACTTAAAGGTATAAGCCCATCCTAGAATGATCTCAAGTTTGGTATCTTTGCACGACTCATGTAAAAGAGGGATTAAATTGCAAAAGAAGATAGTTGGCTTACACTCGCCACTTCACACAATACATTACATAAGCCAAACATCGTTCAAAACATCACAACCCGACTACGGGCAAAGATCCAAAAGAAAGATACCAAAACAACATAAAGCCACAGGTCAGGATCGAATCCTAGTAGAAACCACTACTGATCGTCGAAAACGTCACAAGCATACGGCCACTCTCTTCATCGAACTCCCGGTGAAGAACTGATCCATCTCCTGCATCATTCTCGGTTGAACCTGAATCTGGTGCTGTAGTATCTGTGAGCCACGAGGACTCAGCAATCCCATAACCATGGGTATCAAGACTAGCAAAGCTTTATGGGTAGGTAGAGGTAAAGTGGTGAGGTTGCAGCAGCGGCTAAGCATAATATGGTGGCTAACTTACGAGTACAAGAATAAGATGAGCATCTACGCAAACGGTCGCAAAAGTAGTGATCGCTAAAGATCCTAACTACATACGAGTCATACATAACCCCACTGTGTTCTCTTGTCAAAGTGAAAAGAGACAGTCACGGTTACTCACACAGTTGTGTGTTTTACTTCGGATCATCTGTCAAGTTTTCTACAACCGGACATTAACAAATTCCAATCTGCCACATAACCGCGGGCACGGCTTTCGAAAGATCATAACCCTGCAGGGGTGTTCCAACTTAGCCCATCACAAGCTCTCACGATTAGCTGAAGTGATAAATATAATATCATCACTCCTTATCTTAGGGAAAATCCGATCAGGCTCGGCTTCCCGGTAGCACAAGTCATTTCGACAATGGTAAAACAAGTCCAGCAAGACCTCCCGGCGTGCCGACACCCTGATAGTAGCCGCGCGTATCTCGTCTCAGGCCACAACCGGATGGGTGATGCTACAGGAGCCAATCCTCGAGTTTCCCCGTGGTGGCCCCTGCAGGCTCCCCGTTTGGGACCAACACCATCAGCACTGGCCCCCCTGCTATGTAGAAAGAATCCTCAGGTGGCGCTAACTCCCTATGCAATTTAATTAATTAATTAAGTTGTTATTATGAGCAAATTAAAACCAAAGTTGGGCCTTGCTGGAGGAGTTTTATTCAAAGTCGAACTGTCAAGGGGTCCCCATTTCACCCATCGTGTAAGGAACGCAAAATCAAGGAACATAATGCCGGTTTATCGGCGCCTAAGGTGGCATGAGTGGAACAAAACACCGAGCAAAAGGCCAAGCCTTCCACCCATGCCCAGTATATAGGTGTGTTAATAATAATTATAGATATTGTGATATTCCAACAACAAGTTCCCTCCTGGAACGAACTTCATCTTCACCTGCAACTAACAACGCTATAAGAGGGGCTGAGCAAGCGGGTAACATAGCCAAACAGTGGTTTTGCTAGGAAGGTTTCAAATGTTAGAGGTTTCATGGCAACAAGGAGAGGCTGACATAAAAGATGGGTAGCACGACATGTAACGATAGCATCGAGACAACTAAGCATGGCAATGGTAGTAAAGGTATCCAAGGGTATGATCATCTTGCCTGGGATTCCACAAGGGAGAAGAACGGATCCACGAAGTAGACGGAGCAACACAGACGAGAGAATCCTCACAACTCCGGAACGAAACCGAAGCTATCAAGAGAAGCAAACCGGAAAGAAACAAACAACACGGTAAACACACAAGCATAAACATGGCATACGATGCACATCCAAGCATGATGCTTGTCCGGTTTAAATATGCATGGCATGGCAAAGTGCACAAACAACACTACAAGTTAAGTGGAGCTCAATATGCAACGAGTTGCATATTGACGAAACACCACATTTATTTATTTAGTGATTTGTTTAATTACAAGACAAGATTAAATGTTTTTAACATAGCAAGAGGTGAAGCATAATAAACTACACTATTTAGGCATTTTAAAAGAGGCCGGAAAAATAACAACAACATATCCGGAAAAATCCTCAAGAGCATGTTTAGTAGTTATAAAAGCAACAACAATCACACATTTAATGTTGTTAACATGATGCGGATGACATGATCAAGTTTTAAGCAAGTTTTATTAAAAGTCGACATGAAGATATGAAGCACTTGTCACCGTGGTGGAAGGAAAGGGTGCCACGGCAACAATTCCGAAAATGATGCCACGGCAACATCTCGGTTCCGGTAACACGTTGAGAGTCCGGTGCAAAAGGAAGATGGCGTGAGCGAGTCAAACTAGACGAAAGGTGGGGCGATCCCGTCACCGGGTTCCCACGAGTCGGCGACGAGGCAACCGAGGAGCATGACAAAAGATGAAACGGACACGGAGCACACACGGGAAACATTTCATACAACCACATTCATCACACTGGTCATCGTCTCGGGGTTATACCTTAGGAACAAACGTTCTCGGAGCGGTTCGAGATCGTAGTGGAAGAAGGCGTTCACGTTCGGAGAGGAAGTAGTCGTTCCGTCGGCGGTAGTGGAAGTAGTTGTACTCGCGGTCTTCGACGACGGTAGTCGTACACGGTCGTAGACGTTCACGGAGCTCGTAGCCGTAGAGGTACACGGGGCGACGGTAGACGTTCGGGCGATGGTAGACGTTCGGTTATTCGTAGAGGTACACGTGTAGTCGAACTTGGCGGTTCGTCGGCGACTCGAAGGGGTACTCGGCGGTCTCGATCCGTAGATGTACGGGTCCAAAATTAGATATGCTTGCTATTACATGGTTACTTGAGATAACAATAACAGCAACAAAACAACAAAAAGGAAAAAAAAGGCTGCGGGTCGGCGAGGATGGACGGAGGGAGCTCTTGCTGGCCGGAGGCAGCAGCAAGGAGGCGCACTGGAGGCGCTGTCGCCTGACGAGGAGGACAGGGCTGCGGGCGTCAGGCGCGAGGAGAGGAGCCGGAGCCGAGGCCCTCGGCCTTGCTGGTTCGCGGAAGGCGCTGGGGAGCTGGACTCACAGCTCCTGGCCGGTCGGGCGGCGAGCGAAGGCCGGCCGCGGCTGGAGTTGCGCGGTGCGCCGATGCTGGAGATGGAGAGGAGGCACTGGCCTCGCGGCAAGGACGGAAGGGGCGGCCGGAGGGGATCCTCGCGGCGGCCGGCGGCGGCTGGTGAAGGGGGGCGCACGGGGGAAGGTGGTCGCGGCTCCCGTGGAGGAAGGAGGTCACGGCGCGTGGCCAGGAGGGAAGAGGCGAGGTGGAGCGGCGGCCTTGGCGCAGTGCTGGGCTCCTGGCGTCGGAGGAGGGAGGCCACGGCAGGCGCTCGGGGCGGAGCGGTGCTCCAAGGCACGGGAACGACGCGGGGATCGGGCAGAGAGGCGAGGTGGGGAGCTCCCTGGCCGCGGGCTCGGAGCCTGGCCGGTCGAGCGGGGAGGGCGCTGGGGCTCGGCTCGCGGGGAGAGGAGAAGAGGGAGATGGAGCGATGGGGCTCGAGGGAAAGAGAGGGTGACGGCGGCGGCTCGTGGGAGAACAGAGGGAGGAACGAGCGGGTCGCGAGGGAGCTAGGGTTAGGAGTGCTGCGGTTGGGCCTGGGGAGGCCTGGGCAGCGCCTAGGGAGGAGATGGGCCGGCTGCTGGAAGGCCTGATGGCCAGGGAGGACTGGGCTGCCGGCTGTGGCTGGGCCCCCTTCTTTTAATGATTCTTTTAGCAGAAAAACGAAAGAGAAGGAAAAAGAAAAAGAGGAGGGGGGTTAGGGCAAGAATTAGGACAAAGGTTAATTTTTCTCGGGCTCGTAAAATGAGCACGGTCCGAGAAAAATATAAAAGGCCAGATCGGAAAAAATAATTCAAACATATTTGAATTTAATTCAAATGGGTTTGAACTAAGATTTGATTATAGAAGTGTCCAAAAATGTTCGAATTTTCGGAGGAACCTCGAAACCACGAAAAGAATTATTGGCAAGGTTTTTGAAGGAAACTCGAAGTAGGAAAAGCATGGGGAAATTATGCACGTGTGTTGCGGGTAATTCCAAACAATGGAATATTTATTATATAGCTCCCTAAATATTGGGATGATATGTTTTAAAGAGAAGACATTCTTCCCTCGATTTAAATGGACCGAAGGCCCACACAATTTATTTGGTTGAGATGCAAAATAAATATGACATGATGGCATGATGACATGATGCAATGCAAAAATAATAATACAAGCACAAACGAAACACACGGGCAACCCGGAACATCTGGAATCTTCTGGGACGTCGGTCTTCGGGCGTCACACCATATCTGCTCAAATCATTAGTGAAGGTCAGAAAATAACGATACCCGCCGCGAGCTTCAACACTCATTGGCCCACATACATCAGTATGTATGATTTCCAACAAATCTGTTGCTCGCTCCATAGTTCCGGAGAACGGAGTTTTAGTCATCTTGCCCATGAGGCATGGTTCGCAAGCACCAAGTGATTCATAATCAAGTGATTCCAAAAGTCCATCACTATGGAGTTTCTTCATGCGCTTTACACCAATATGACCTAAACGGCAGTGCCACAAATAAGTTGCACTATCATTATTAACCTTGCATCTTTTGGTTTCAATATTATGAATATGTGTATCACTACAATCGAGATCCAATAAGAATAGACCACTCTTCACGGGTGCATGACCATAAAAGATATTATTCATAAAAATAGAACAACCATTATTCTCTGATTTAAATGAATAACCGTCTCGCAACAAACAAGATCCAGATATAATGTTCATGCTCAACGCTGGCACCAAATAACAATTATTTAGGTCTAAAACTAATCCCGAAGGTAGATGTAGAGGTAGCGTGCCGACGGCGATCACATCGACTTTGGAACCATTTCCCACACGCATTGTCACCTCGTCCTTAGCCAATCTTCGTTTAATCCGTAGTCCCTGTTTCGAGTTACAAATATTAGCAACCGAACCGGTATCAAATACCCAGGTACTACTACGAGCATTAGTAAGGTACACATCAATAACATGTATATCACATATACCTTTGTTCACCTTGCCATCCTTCTTATCCGCCAAATACTTGGGGCAATTCCGCTTCCAGTGTCCAGTCCCCTTGCAGTAGAAGCACTCAGTTTCAGGCTTGGCTCCAGACTTGGGTTTCTTCGTGGGAGTAGCAACTGTCTTGCTATTCTTCTTGAAGTTCCCCTTCTTTCCCTTGCCCTTTTTCTTGAAACTAGTGGTCTTGTTAACCATCAACACTTGATGCTCCTTTTTGATTTCTACCTCCGCAGCCTTGAGCATAGCGAAGAGCTCGGGAATTGTCTTTTGCATCCCTTGCATATTATAGTTCATCACGAAGCCTTTATAGCTTGGTGGCAATGATTGAAGAACTCTATCAATAACACTATCCTCGTCAACTTTGCAACCAAGTTGAGTCATATGATTGTAGTACCCAGACATTCTGAGCAAGTGTTCACTGATAGAACTATTCTCCTCCATCTTGCAGCTATAGAACTTATTGGAAATCTCATATTTCTCAATCCGGGCATTTGCTTGAAATGTTAACTTCAACTCCTGGAACATCTCATATGGTCCATGACGTTCAAAACGTCGTTGAAGTCCCGGTTCTAAGCCGTAAAGCATGGCACACTGAACTATCGTGTAGTCATCAAACCACGATTGCCAGACGTTCAAAGCGTCTACATTAGCGGGAGGGGGCTTGTCACCCAGCGGTGCTTCAAGGACATAATTCTTCTGTGCAGCAATGAGGATAATCCTCAAGTTACGGACCCAGTCCGTGTAATTGCTACCATCATCTTTCAACTTAGCTTTCTCTAGGAATGCATTAAAATTCAAAGGAACGGTAGCACGGGCCATTGATCTACAACAACATAGATATGCAAAAACTATCAGGACTATGTTCATGATAAATTAAAGTTCAATTTAATCATATTAATCAAAGAACTCCCACTTAGATAGACATCCCTCCGGTCATCTAAATGATCACATGATCCAAATCAACTAAACCATGTCCGATCATCACGTGAGATGGAGTAGTTTCAATGGTGAACATCTTATGTTGATCATATCTACTATACGATTCACGCTCGACCTTTCGGTCTCCTGTGTTCCGCGGCCATATCTGCATATGCTAGGCTCGTCAAGTTTAACCTGAGTATTCTACGTGTGCAAAACTGGCTTACACCCGTTGTATTTGAACGTAGAGCTTATCACACCCGATCATCACGTGGTGTCTCGGCACGACGAACTTTTGCAACGGTGCATACTCAGGGAGAACACTTATACCTTGAAATTTAGTAAGGGATCATCTTATAATGCTACCGTCGTTCTAAGCAAAACAAGAAGCATAATAAGATAAACATCACATGCAATCAAAATATGTGACATGATATGGCCATCATCATCTTGTGCTTTTGATCTCCATCTCCAAAGCACCGCCATGATCGCCTTCGTCACCGGCGCGACACCTTGATCTCCATCGTAGCATCGTTGTCGTCTCGCCAACTATTGCTTCTACGACTATCGCTATCGCTTAGTGATAAAGTAAAGCAATTACATGGAGATTGCATTTCATACAATAAAGCGACAACCATATGGCTCCTGCCAGTTGCCGATAACATTACAAAACATGATCATCTCATACAAAACCGTATAACTCATCATGTCTTGACCATATCACATCACAACATGCCCTGCAAAAACAAGTTAGACGTCCTCTACTTTGTTGTTGCAAGTTTTACGTGGCTGCTACGGGCTTAGTAAGAACCGTTCTTACCTACGCATACAAAACCACAACGATGTTTCGTCAAGTATGTGCTGTTTTAACCTTCACAAGGACCGGGCGTAGCCACACTTGATTCAGCTAAAGTGAGAGAGACAGACACCCGCCAGTCACCTTTAAGCAACGAGTGCTCGTAACGGTGAAACCAGTCTCGCGTAAGCGTACGCGTAATGTCGGTCCGGGCCGCTTCATCTCACAATACCGCCGAAGCAAAGTATGACATGCTGGTAAGCAGTATGACTAGTATCGCCCACAAATCATTGTGTTCTACTCGTGCATATCATCTACGCATAGACCTGGCTCATGATGCCACTGATGGGGAACGTAGTATTTTAAAATTTTCCTACGATCACGCAAGATCTATCTACCAGATGCATAGCAACGAGAGGGAAGAGTGTGTCTACGTACCCTCGTAGACCGGAAGCGGAAGCGTCAAGTGACGCGGTTGATGTAGTCGAACTTCTTCGCGATCCAACCGATCAAGCACCGAACGTACGGCACCTCCACGTTCAGCACACGTTCAGCTTGATGACGTCCCACGAGCTCTTGATCCAGCTGAGCTTCACGGGAGAGTTTCGTCAGCGCGACGGCGTGGTGACGGATATGATGTATCCACTGGCGCAGGGCTTCGCCTAAGCACTGTGACGACCGAGGTGTGTTTCTATGGAGGGGGGCACCGCACACGGCTAGAACAATTCAACTTGTGTGTCTTTGGGTGCCCCCCTGCCCCCGTATATAAAGGAGCAAGGGGAGAGGCCGGCCGGCCCTCCTATGGTGCGGCTAGGGTTCAATCCTACTAGGAATAGGATTGCAATCCTATTCCTAGTTGGAACTACCAAAGAAGGAAGAAGGGGGAAGGAAAGAGAGGGAGAGGGAGAGGGAAAGAGGGGCCGCGGCCCCCTCCCCTTGTCCTATTCGGACTCATCCTAGGGAGGGGGCGTGCCACCTCCTGGATGCTGCCCTCTCTCTCCCCTATGGCCCACCAGGGCCCACCATTCCCCCGGGGGCTTCCGATAACCCCCCCGGCACTCCGGTAAATTCCGAAACTTTCCAGAACAGTTCCGGTGTCCGAATATAGTCGTCCAATATATCAATCTTTATGTCTCAGACATTCCGAGACTCCTCGTCATGTCCGTGATCTCATCCGGGACTCCGAACTACCTTCGGTACATTAAAACTCATAAACTCATAATACCGATCGTCATCAAACATTAAGCGTGCGGACCCTACGGGTTCGAGAACTATGTAGACATGAACGAGACTCATCTCCGGTCAATAACCAATAGCGGAACCTGGATGCTCATATTGGCTCCTACATATTCTACGAAGATCTTTATCGGTCAAACCGCATAACAACATACGTTGTTCCTTTTGTCATCGGTATGTTACTTGCCCGAGATTCGATCGTCGGTATCTCTATACCTAGTTCAATCTCGTTACTAGCAAGTCTCTTTACTCGTTCCGTAACACATCATCTCGTGACTAACTCATTAGTCTTTTACTTGCAAGGCTTATTGTGATGTGTGTTACCGAGAGGGCCCAGAGATACCTCTCCGACATTCGGAGTGACAAATCCTAATCTCGATCTATGCCAACACCACGAATACTTTTGGAGACACCTGTAGAGCATCTTTATGATCACCCAGTTACGTTGTGACATTTGATAGCACACAAGGTGTTCCTACGGTATTCGGGAGTTGCATAATCTCATAGTCATAGGAACATGTATAAGTCATGAAGAAAGCAACAGCAGTAAAACTAAACGATCATAGTGCTATGCTAACGGATGGGTCTAGTCCATCACATCATTCTCCTAATGATGTGATCCCGTTTGATCAAATGACAACTCATATCTATGGCTAGGAAACATAGCCATCTTTGATCAATGAGCTAGTCTAGTAGAGGCATACTAGGGACATACTGTTTTGTCTATGTATCCACACATGTACTAAGTTTCCGGTTAATACAATTCTAGCATGAATAAAAGACATTTATCATGATATAAGGAAATACAAATAACATCTTTATTATTGCCTCTAGGGCATATTTCCTTCATCCATAAGCACCTTTGTGAACTTGTAACCACCCACCTGCGATGCCACCACCAAGGCCAGCTAACCCGGATTATCAAACCGTGGCGGGTGATCCTCTCTGCTCCATACAATGGGCTGCTCAGACCAACGTAAAAAACGTGGTATTGTCGGTTCAACAGAGTATACTGCTCTCTTCAGGACCTTCTGATCCCGTTTGCACAAACTTGTGGTGAAAACATGATATTGCCCACTGCTTAGCTCCTTCGGATTATTCTGATATCCGGATTGCTGCTGCTGCTGACGCTGTTGATTCCCTTGGTTGTTGTATCCACCCTGACCGTGTTGCTGGTTATGTTGATGCTGATTGTTGCCATTATGGTTCTTGTTATTGCCGTGGTATCATGATCCGGATCCACCGCCCTGATAACCCGGACCTTGAAAACCGGGACCTGACCCGCCGGGGGGCTCGTGGTTATACTTGGCATGTTTCATAAACTCCTGCATAATAAAATAGTCCTTCCAGAGATGCGTAGCCGGGTTTTCCTCTGTACCGTGCTTCGGGCAAGACACGTTCAACTGGCGATCTAGATTAATAGGCGGCCTTCCATTACGTGGGGACGGTCTACCCTTGCAGCGCTGCCCGTTGTCTTGAACGTTGGTATTGGCCACAAAGTCCGAGCTGCCCTCTGCTTTACGCTTGCCATTGTAACCTGTACTTGCCGGATTGGCTTGCACCGATTTACCGTTTTTGCTTGCCTTCCCGGATTTGTCTCCGTCTGCCTCTGGATACTTGGTGTTATTAGAGTCTCCATATTTTACCAAAGCGCCCATGAGCGTTCCCATGTCATTGCAATCACGCTTGAGCCGTCCCAGCTTCTGCCTCAAAGGCTCGAACCGGCAATTGCCTTCCAAGGTTACTATAGCCGTGCTCGGATTGATGCTATTGGGGGAGTGCAAAATTTCTGACACTCGCCGCACCCAACTGCTGGTGGTCTCTTGCTCTCCTTGAACACAGGCTGCCAAGTCAACCACAGACATCGGCTGCTTGCATGGGTCTTTGAAATTATTGATAAACCGGCGACGCAACTCGCCCCATGATCCGATGGAATTAGGTGGTAAACCTTTTAACCATGTCCGGGCCGTGCCCTCAAGCATCATTGTGAAGTATTTAGCGCATGCAGCTTCATCCACGTCGAGCATCTCCATAGCCATCTCATAACTTTCAACCCACGCCTCCGGAGCCAGATCCGCCGTGTAGTTGGGTACCTTGCGTGGGCCTTTGAAGTCTTTGGGTAATTTCACGTTCTGTAGGGCGGGGATGAGACACTGCACCCCCAAGGAACTGGACATGATTCCTGTTTCTGTGGTGGTGGGTGATGGGCCTCGAACCCCTCGTTGGTTACCCCAAGTGGAAGGTGTAAGATGCAGTAAGTAGAAGTGTTTTCCCTTAGCAAAGATGCCAAGGATCGAATCCCCAGAGACTCCTAGGTTCAAGAGGTAGGTGTCAACTGCTAACAACGCAATTAGCAATCAACGTGGACCTGCACACAGATACAAATAACTTTGCTCCCAACGAGTACAGAGAGGTTGTCAATCCCTCCGGCCTTGTAGTTCACAAAGGGTTAAAAGCAATGATAGTAGTGATAGATAGTGTTTTTGCAATAGTAAATAATAATGAAAAGTAAATAGCGGGTGTGATCAATGATGGTAATAAGGACCGGAGTCTCATGATGTTCACTAGTGATGTCTCTCTCCCAAAAGACGATAAAACAGCTATGTGAGGTAAACAAATTACAGCTGGGCAATTGACAGGACCACGAACGCAAACCAATGCTGACTACATTGCAAGAAAGGTTGAGGTTCAAAGCATGGGCGGTACGCCAAAGTAAGTAGACCGAAATCCATCAATGCCTACTACTAATCATCCACCTTGAGATATCTATCCAGAACATCTCGCTGGTATTAAGTTGCGAGTCCCACCCATAGTGTAAACTCAATGCAACAGACAACTTCATTAAAAGAACTTTGCGTAAAGTAAACAATCCTTGCACCCGCGGGCACAAGCACCGTTGTTTTCCCCCTTGTGGCAACAGCACATCCCCTAGACTCATGTTTCTGTCACTCAAGCTAGTCATCGAGGGGCATGAACCCACAATCAAGCATAACGTTCCCTCTTGGAGTCACTACCTACTACTTGGCCAAAGCAATAAATAACAACGGAGAACATGCAAGAATGACTTACGAACATAAATATAAAAGAGGTAGATCAAATATGTTACTCAAATACAATCTGAACATAATCTCACAATCCATCGGATCCCAGCAAACTCAACATAGCAACAGCATAAGGATTACATATGTGCCTCGATCATGTAGGGCAGCTCATGAGGACTAATTAGTGAAGCACAAGAACGGGAGGAGAACATCACATAGCTACTGGTCGTGGACCCATGGTCCAAGGGAGACTACTCACAACTCATCCGGGAGGCGTCCATGGTGGTGGAGAAGCTCCCGGTGGTGATCCTCCCCTCCGGCAGGGTGCCGGGAAGAGTTCTCCTGGTGCTCCCGATCTTGGAAGCGGCGGCGACGGCGGAACAGAGATGAGATCGCGAAAAAGGGTTTCCGTCTCGAGGGTTTCGAGACGCGATATAAATATATGCCAAAGGGGGGCATCAGCGGAGGCTCGGGGGGCCCAGGCGCCCCCCGACGCGGCCAGGGGGGCCGCGCCACTAGGGCGCCTGGAGCCCTGGTGGCCCCCCTCCGGCTGTACTTTGGCTGCTGGGAAGCTTCTGGAACGCTGATTTTTTATATAATTTTTCCGGGATTTTTTTGGCAGTTCTCGTAATGGGAAAACCTGAAATACAAAAACAGCAGAAAACAGAAACTGGCACTGGGGTGCACTAAGTTAATAGGTTAGTCCAAATATGATCAAAAGTGTATGGAAGTGTATAAATATCATAGCAATATCACCCAAAAGAGGCATGGAGCAAGCAGAAATTATAGATATGTTTTGGACGTATCATATCCGCATTGGCAAAAGCTGGTGTATGGAGTTTTTATGGCAAGCCGGAAGATCAAGAAATATTTTCAAGGTCACCCTATAACGGTGGTCAGCTCTGCCCCTCTGGGCGATATAATCCAAAACGGAGAAGCAACTGGCTGGGTGGCGAAGTGGGCCATTGAGCTTGCACCTCATGGGTTAAAATATGTGCCTCATACGGCAATCAAATCCGAGGCGCTGGTAGATTTCATCAATGATTGGACGGAGTTACAAGCACCGGAAGAAAAGCCGGATCACATGTACTGGACTATTCACTTTGATGGATCCATGCAATTGGAGGGCTCGGGGGCTGGAGTCATATTAACGTCCCCATGAGGTGATAAATTTTGTTATGTTCTCCATTTAATTTTCCCTTACACTAACAATGCAGATGAATATGAGGTTGTCCTCCATGGTCTTTGAATGGCTAAGGAGATGAATTTAAGCCAGGTTAAATGTTTTGGTGACTCGGACCTGGTGGCCCAACAAGTATCTGGTACTTGGGATTCCAAGGACCCTCTCATGGCAGCATATCATCGAGAGGTGGACACTGTCGCTGGATACTTTAAGGGTTATCAGGTGGATCATGTGGACCTGCGAAAGAATGAAGCGGCGGACGCATTAAGACGTCTAGGTTCCCAACGTAAACCGGTGTCACCTAATGTTTTTCAGGACGCTCTGCATAACCGTCGGTTAAATTACCTTCAGAAGAGGACTTGGCTGTTCCTGATCCAGAAGCTCAGTTGGTAGCGGCGCTTCACGCTATCCCGGATTGGACGGTCCCATACTTGGCGTATATGAACCGAGGCGAGTTACCAGAGGATGAAGTCTTGGCCAGGCAAATAGTCCGGCGGTCCAAGTCAATGACTATTGTCAATGGGGAATTACATCATTGTAGTGTAACAGGGGCGTTTCAACGTTGCGTGTCTCCGGATGAAGGCTGTGAGATTCTTCGAGAGATACACGAAGGAGTGATGGCTTCTCGCCCCTCGTTGGTTACCCCAAGTGGAAGGTTTGAGATGCAGTGTAGCGGTAGTTTTCCCTTGGCAAAGATACCAAGGATCGAATCCCCTGAGACACCGAGGGTCAACAAGAAGGTGTCAACTGCTTAGCGGCGCAACTTAGCGATTGACAGGACCTGCACACAAATACAAATAACTTTGCTCCCAACGAGTACAGAGAGGTTGTCAATCCCTCCGGCCTTGTCGTTTACAAAGGATCAAACGCAAGAGATAATAGTGATAGGTATGACTGCAACTAGTAAGTAAGAACAGAAAGTAAATAGCGGATGTGATCAGTGATGGTAATATGGACCGGGATCCCATGATGTTCACTAGTGATGTCTCTCTCCCAAAAGACGATAAAACAGCTAAGCGAGGTAAACGAATTACAGCTGGGCGATTGACAGGATTATGTGCGCAAACCAATGCTAACTATGCTGCAAAGAAAGGTAGAGGCTCAAAAGCATGGGCGGTACGCCAAGGCAAGTAGACCGAAATCCATCTGCATCTACTACTAATCATCCACCTTGAGATATCTATCCAGAACATCTCGCTGGTATTAAGTTGCGAGTCCCACCCATAGTGTAAACTCAAAGCAACAGACAACTACATTAAAAGAACTTTGCGTAAAGTAAACAATCCTTGCACCCGCGGGCACAAGCACCGTTGTTTTCCCCCTTGTGGCAACATCACATCCCCTAGACTCATGTTTCTGTCACTCAAGCTAGTCATCGAGGGGCATGAACCCACAATCGAGCATAACGTTCCCTCTTGGAGTCACTACCTACTACTCGGCCAAAGCAATAAATAACAACGGAGAACATGCAAGAATTACTTATGAACATAAATATAAAAGAGGTGAATCAAATATATTACTCAAGATCAATCTGAACATAATCTCATAATCCATCGGATCCCAGCAAACTCAACATAGCAACAGCATAAGGATTACATAGGTGCCTCGATCATGTAGGGCAGCTCACGAGGACTAATTAGTGAAGCACAAGAACGGGAGGAGAACATCACATAGCTACTGGTCATGGACTCATGGTCCAAGGGAGACTACTCACGAGTCATCCGGGAGGCATCCTTGGTGGTGGAGAAGCTTCCGGTGGTGATCCTCCCCTCCGGCAGGGTGCCGGGAAGAGTTCTCCTGGTGCTCCCGATCTTGGAAGCGGCGGCGGTGGCGGAATAGAGATGGGATCGCGAAAAGAGTTCCTTTTTTGAGGGTTTCGGAGGACCCTCTCAATATATGCCAAAGGGGGGCACCGGACGGGCTTCGGGGGGCCCGGGCGCCCCCCGGCGCGGCCCAGGGGGGCGCGCCGCCAGGGCGCCGGGAGCCCTGGTGGCCCCCCAGGCTGCCCTTCGGACGCAGTGTTGTTTCCGGAACGCTGATTTTTTGTATAATTTTTCTGGATTTTTCTGGGCAGTTCTCGAAACGTGAAAACCTAAAATACAAAAACAGCCGAAAACAGAAACTGGCACTGGGGTGCACTGGATTAGTAAGTTAGTCCAAATATGATCAAAAGTGTATGGAAGTGTATGAATATCATAGCAATATCACCCAAAAGTGGCATGGAGCAAGCAGAAATTATAGATACGTTTTGGACGTATCAACATCCCCAAGCTTAATTCCTGCTCGTCCTCGAGTAGGTAAATGATAACAAGAATAATTTCTGTGGTGACATGCTATTAACCATATAGGAGTTTTTATAGTCATATGACAAAAGCTTACTGAGACAATGAATCTATAGTAATTAACTTGCCTCATGAGAAAATCACAAATGACTGAAAGTTTTACAACATGAAACTGAAACATCAAAAAGATTTGCAATGAATCATGATGTGCAAAATATGATAAAGTAATATCTAGCTTGCCCCCTTTAGTGATGCAAAACATACATGCAGGGGCACCTTCAAGGTTTAAGTGATGACTAGATACAATGATTTCAAAACAACGATATCACAATCATGCAAAAGACAATGCTACTTTGGGACAATGCACATTACACTCAGAATGACAATCATGCTCCCGGTAGTTGGTGCTTTAACGTAAAAGTAAAAGAATGGTTAAGTGCTAGAGGTTTTTATTTTGAAAACATGGAAGCAATTTTGTCAACGGTAGTAGTACTTCATATGTGTCATGCATAAGACATCCTATAAGTTGCAAGCCTCATGCATCGAATACCAATAGTGCTCGTACCTTGTCCTAATTAGCTCGGATTTTCGTGGGTTATCATTGCATTACATATGTTTCAACCAAGTGTCACAAAGGGGTACCTCTATGCCACCTGTACAAAGGTCTAAGGAGATAAATTGCATTTGATTTCTCGTTTTTGATAGATCTCAACTTGAGAAAATCCATACCGGGACAACATAGAAAATAGATGATGGACTCCTCTTTAATGCATAAGCATATTCTCATGAGAGATTGAGGATCAACGTCCAAGCTAAAACTTCCACCATGATACATGGCTTTGGTTGGCGGCCCAATGTTCTTCTCTAACAATATGCATATTCATTCAACCCACGGTAAATCACCCTTACTTCAGACAAGACGAACATGCATAGCAACTCACATGATATTCAACAAAAGTGTGACAGTTGATGGCGTCCCCAGAAACATGGTTACCGCTCAGCAAGCAACTTATAAGAAATAAGATACATAAGCAACATATTCTTTACCACAGTAGTTTTTAAGCTACTTTCCCATGAGCTATGCATTGCAAAGTTAGTTTGCTTAGTACAGGTGGAGGTTAGCAAAAAGACTGGGAGCGACCAACTAAGAGAGCAATGACGGTCATAATCATGCAGAGCAACAAAGCAATATTGAATCAGGCATGGTAGTTATATCGCTACTCAGGAACAAAAGATCATCAAGGCTTGACAGACTTTCTTTACAGTCTTAAATATGCGTGAGCATACGCGAAGTCAATCAAAAGAAATTCTCGAAGGAAGATATTACTAAACCATACCATATCATAGGCAAACAAATCAAGTTGGTACTCCAATAACACATTGGGAACCCCCCAGCTATTTGAGATTAACCATAAGAAAACCTGAACTACTAAGCACCATTATGCAAGTAGCATCTTTATCATAGACACATTAACCAATGCAACGGAAGCAAACTCTCTTAATAAGGTGAGCATGATAATTAAAGAGAGTTCAAGCAACCAACTAAACAAAAGCTCTTTGAAAAGATAAGCATGAATACTAAGAGCAGAGCATGATAGTAGCTATTTAAAAGACAAAGAACACACACAGCATAGATAGACATGAAAATTCTATGTTATGTTCTAGGTAGAAGTGGAGCGTGTTTCTCTCCCACATAAAGGAATGCTGAGTTCCGACTCGTTATGAAAAACTAAAAAGAAAACTAAAAGCAAGACGCTCCAAGCATAGCACATAACACATGAAGTGATAAAAATATAGTGGAACGAAAGACGAACTGATAATGTTGATGGAGAAGGGGATGCACGGGGGCATCCCCAAGCTTAGACGCTTGAGTCTCCTTGAATATTTCTTGGGGGTGCATGGGGGCATCCCCAAGCTTGAGCGCTTGACACTCCTGAATCTTTTTATCATCTTCCCTCGCACACTTGAAAACTCCCTTCATACATAACTCATCATAATCTGATTAGCGAGGTTAGTACCCTTAATAAAATAATTATACCTTGCTGAAAATAAGGATATTATTGAAGTTCTACTGTTTCTCAAGATTGCCAAAAGGTTTTTGCAAAGAAAAAACAAGTTCTTGATATGCAAAGTGAAGGAAAGGCAAAACAGGACATAATCTGTGAAAAACAGAACAGCAGGTAGTAATTGATCTGTTCGGGATACTTCTGCAACTCAAATCAAAAAACTCAGAACAGACGCACGAAAGACAATTATATAGAGAACGCTGTCGAAAATATTCAGACCAAAAAGATGATCTGGTGATTTTATACGAATTTTTCTATCCAAGGACAGAATCTGTTTCCTGGACAGCACCTCACAACTTTTGAACTTTCTAGCAATCAGAGGCTATACTTGGCACAAATATGAAAAGCAAAGATACAATGATGATGCTACAGCAGTAAACAACATCAAGACACAACAAAAGCAAAAAATTTATTCATGTGGGCTGCCTCCCATAAGCGCTTTCTTTTATGCCTTTAAGCTAGGCATAAGACTTTAATGATGCTCTCGTAGGAATAAGAGTTGAAGAACAAAAGAGAGCATCAAGAAGCAAATACCAAACACATTTAAGCCTAACATGCTTCCTGTGCATAGGAATATTGCAATAGAATAATTTATTGAAGCACAAAGCAATAAGCATAGGAAGAGAAAACAAGTGCAGCTTCAAAACCTTCAACATAAAGAGAGGGAACTTGATATTATTGAAATATCTATAAGCATATGTTCCCTTCTCATAATAATTTTCAGTGGGATCACGAATAAACTCAACAATATAAGCATCACATAAAGCATTGTTACCATGATCCACATGCAAAAAGGTGCTCTTACTCCCCACATAAGCATCATGAAGAGGATAAAACTTAGTATAAAAGAGAGACATAAGCTCTTGCCAATCAAGCAAGTGCGAGTTATCGAGAAGCTTGTACCAATCTGAAGCTTTATCTATAAGTGATACGGCGAACAATTTCCTCATGACAAACTCCCTTGATACACCTGCAAGCTTAAATAATGAACATAATCGTGACAGATATAGCAAGTGTTCACCGGGATGTCTGTCTCCTGCATAACGATTAGCCAAAACATAATCGATAATACCAGCTGGTATTTTATAGGGCACAATTTCAGTAGGGGGAGGAGCAACCACCACAGGTGTGGGGCGTCTTCCCGCAAGCAACGATCCAATAGCAAGGTTGTCCATAAGCATAACTAGTGAAAGACATAGAGAAAACTGAAAGGTAAACTAACAAGACTAAAAAGCAAAGGTAAAAGATAGCATGCAACTCCCCTATCCTGAAGAGTGGAGTCCCCGGCAACGGCGCCAGAAAATACTCCTTGATGGGCCTCGAACCCCTCGTTGGTTACCCCAAGTGGAAGGTGTAAGATGCAGTAAGTAGAAGTGTTTTCCCTTAGCAAAGATGCCAAGGATCGAATCCCCAGAGACTCCTAGGTTCAAGAGGTAGGTGTCAACTGCTAACGGCGCAATTAGCAATCAACGTGGACCTGCACACAGATACAAATAACTTTGCTCCCAACGAGTACAGAGAGGTTGTCAATCCCTCCGGCCTTGTAGTTCACAAATGGTTAAAAGCAATGATAGTAGTGATAGATAGTGTTTTTGCAATAGTAAATAATAATGAAAAGTAAATAGCGGGTGTGATCAATGATGGTAATAAGGACCGGAGTCTCATGATGTTCACTAGTGATGTCTCTCTCCCAAAAGACGATAAAACAGCTATGTGAGGTAAACAAATTACAGCTGGGCAATTGACAGGACCACGAACGCAAACCAATGCTGACTACATTGCAAGAAAGGTTGAGGTTCAAAGCATGGGCGGTACGCCAAAGTAAGTAGACCGAAATCCATCAATGCCTACTACTAATCATCCACCTTGAGATATCTATCCAGAACATCTCGCTGGTATTAAGTTGTGAGTCCCACCCATAGTGTAAACTCAATGCAACAGACAACTGCATTAAAAGAACTTTGCGTAAAGTAAACAATCCTTGCACCCGCGGGCACAAGCACCGTTGTTTTCCCCCTTGTGGCAACAGCACATCCCCTAGACTCATGTTTCTGTCACTCAAGCTAGTCATCGAGGGGCATGAACCCACAATCGAGCATAACGTTCCCTCTTGGAGTCACTACCTACTACTCGGCCAAAGCAACAAATAACAACGGAGAACATGCAAGAATTACTTATGAACATAAATATAAAAGAGGTGAATCAAATATATTACTCAAGATCAATCTGAACATAATCTCATAATCCATCGGATCCCAGCAAACTCAACATAGCAACAGCATAAGGATTACATAGGTGCCTCGATCATGTAGGGCAGCTCACGAGGACTAATTAGTGAAGCACAAGAACGGGAGGAGAACATCACATAGCTACTGGTCATGGACTCATGGTCCAAGGGAGACTACTCACGAGTCATCCGGGAGGCGTCCATGGTGGTGGAGAAGCTCCCGGTGGTGATCCTCCCCTCAGGCAGGGTGCCGGGAAGAGTTCTCCTGGTGCTCCCGATCTTGGAAGCGGCGGCGGCGGCGGAACAGAGATGGGATCGCGAAAAGAGTTCCTTTTTTGAGGGTTTCGGAGGACCCTCTAAATATATGCCAAAGGGGGGCACCGGACGGGCTTCGGGGGGCCCGGGCGCCCCCCGGCGCGGCCCAGGGGGGGCGCGCCGCCAGGGCGCATGGAGCCCTGGTGGCCCCCCAGGCTGCCCTTCGGACGCAGTGTTGTTTCCGGAACGCTGATTTTTTATATATTTTTTCTGGATTTTTCTGGGCAGTTCTCGAAACGTGAAAACCTGAAATACAAAAACAGCCGAAAACAGAAACTGGCACTGGGGTGCACTGGATTAGTAAGTTAGTCCAAATATGATCAAAAGTGTATGGAAGTGTATGAATATCATAGCAATATCACCCAAAAGTGGCATGGAGCAAGCAGAAATTATAGATACGTTTTGGACGTATCAGTGGGGTGAACCGGCGTTGCTTGACGGGTGTCGTCGCGGGCAGTATGTCTAGCCTGGTCCACCACCTCTTGGGCATGTGCTCCTGCTCCTGCCGGATTATCCTGCCTCTGTCGGTGCCGTCTCTGCGCACTGCTAGATACAGCTGGTTCATCCAGGTGCCTCGTGTAACTCCGGCTCGGGCGGGGGGTTGAATGAATCCTCTCCCGGCTATAAGAATAAGCTTGCTTCTGTGTTAATGATGTGTCCAGCAATTCCTTAGCCTGTCGTGCCTCCATTGCTATGGGGGACGTCCCCTCAATGGGAAGAGCAGCCAGCCATGAAGCGGCGACGACAATGTTGTCCAATGGGTTAGAATAATGACCGGGAGGGGTGGGCACGTGCTGTGTTGGCATAACTTGGCGGTTTGGCTCTGCAGCTGGTGGTTGAACTGACGCGCCAGATCCCGGGGCTCCTCCCCGGTTTACCTCTGCATAGTTACTGGTTCCTGCTCCTGGTGTGCTGAAGAGATTCCTTGCCTCATAAACCGGCGGCAAACGAGATCGTTGTCTTCTGTACATTACTTCCTGTGAAGCGTTCTAATCTAGCCTGAGCCGGAAAGCTTGGGAATCTAGCTCTGCCTGTCTTGTAGCCAATCTGGCTTTCTCCGCATCCAGATCCAACTTAGCTTGTTCAATCCGGCTCTTCAGCTGAGCAATCTCTGCATCATGCTGCGCCTTATCAGCCTGGGCTACTTCTGCAGTTGCGAGTGCTGTCAATGCATCGACTAAGGTGGATGGGACGTCAGAGGGCGACGGGGGAAGGTCTCCAACTCTGGCTCCCGCTGCCTCTGAGGTTAACTCCCCAGTCGTTGAGGGCTGCTGCATAGGTTGTGATCCGGCCATGAAAACAGCAATCCTGTTTGGCGGATCAAAGGGGTCCGGAATACTATCGCCATCAGACACACCCTCAGACCAGCCGTCCTGCAACAGATACAAAGATTCCCTCTCTTCGGATGAAGATTCATCGTCGGAATAGACAACTGTCTCGCCACCAGAATCCGATCCGTCCTCGGCTTGTACACCATGTACTGCTCCGACGAAGACGCGCTTCACGGCGGGCTAAACCCGGGCTGATCTCGCACGCTGAGCCGGCTCGACGATGTTGGGGAAGATGTCCGACTCAGGGCCCGGTTCGCCGATCTTGCCGATGAAGACGTGGATGCCATCGAAGGGGACCCGGTACCCGTATTCCATTGAATCGGCCTCGGGGCCCCATCCTGCAACGTCGATGTAGATCCGGCCGCGACGACTCTTGGTCATCCGGCCCACAGCGTAACCCTTGAGCCCTTCAAAGCTGCCCTTCAAGAACTCGAAACCATCGTGCGATAGCCCCATGGTGGGCGCCAACTGTCGTGGATTTAGCACGGCAGATGTCCGGGTTAACGGACTTAGGTGTGAGGCCATCACTCGGGTTAGCTTAAAGGGGTTAAAGCGGGCGAAGGACACAAGGAATTTTATACTAGTTCGGCCCCTTCGATGAAGGTAAAAGCCTACGTCTAGTTTGGTGTGGTATTGCTTGGGCTTCGATGACCAGGGATCGAATCCGCTTTGCCTGTGTCTCGAGCTGTTGTTTCTTGTCTTGAACCGTCGTCGCCCAGTCCGGTTTACAGAGTCCCGAGGCCGGCTCATAAACGTGTCCGCCTCGGTCTCTACTCTTTCTATCTTACATCCCAAGTTACATGGTATGACGGTTTACATGTCATGGGCCTTATACATGGGCCCTAAACCTTTGTGGGTTATAACCTCCTGCTACATACCCTACTGGGCTTCTGATAATATAATTTTACTAGCGTAATCCGGACCTTCCTAGCCGGTTTATACCTGCTAGTCATATCCCTGACAACGACCATCATTAAAAATTGTTGCCACGACGGCAGCCGTGTGTTTGTGACCTTCACGATGAGCTACAACCGATAGCAGAGAGCCACAATAATTTTTGCTACAACCATATCTCTGTTTTGCTTCGACCAGTGATGAAAATGTTGCCATGACGACCGCCATGGTTTTTTTCCAACAAAGAGGCCTGTTCTTTGATGGCGACGGTAGACGACCAGCACGACGACCAGTGGGTGAGTGGGGGTGGCCGTTAGCCGTGGATGAGCGCGCGGTGCGAAGGCGGAGGCGGAGGCTGTGCGGGAGGAAGGAGAGATGCAGATCGAACAGATCTGGTCGCTTCAATCGGGCGGCTGCTAGGCGACCGGACAGCGCCCAATCTTTTTCCCTCATTTTAAAAACAGAATCCCATGAATTTACATTAGTGTTAATTAATATGTTGCGATCTACAAGTGAGGCTTCTTTGATCAGGAGCATGTAACTGTACATTGTTTTTAGATCACAACAATCTAGCATGGTGTTTGGTCAGAAAAATGGGTAACACAAACCGCGATGTAATCATGAAACACTGATAATGAAAATGGTGTGGGAAAAACTGAAGCTGATTGTTTCTTGGAGGGAAAGGTATGCAAATTCAATACCATAGTTGGTCAAAGCAACATTGTCTAGACATTGCAACTTTCAAGCATGATAAGGCCTTGTACAATGTTAGGTGCTTAGAAAAATAAATCGGCTTTTTTCTGAAGCACCAGTGCCTATTTCTACAGGAGAGATACCTAGTTAAGCATCTACTCTTTACAAATAAGCATCGGTGCTTAAGGAAAGCCTGATTTATTTCTTCAAAGCACCTTGATTTGTACGGGGCCTAAATGTCAAGTGATTTTTCGTCATACCTAACAGTACTACTAGAGGGAGTACATAGAATTTCTAGTCGAGGGGACATCACGTCCGAATACCAGGGGTCTAGAATACCGAAAACAAGGACACAATATACCCGGTTCATGCATCCAAGATGGATAAACGCCCTACCCCATGTCTTTCTTATTCTTTAAATATGGAGAATATAAAGGATTGATATGTGAAGGGGTACTCAGTACTCACCGACTTAGGGAACTCAAGGAGTTGCGGTGATCATGGTAGTGACTTCGACAGGAAGTGCCAAAAATCGTCTATGTGGTGTAGGCTTATCTAGGCTAAAGGACCCCCCCCCCCTCTATAGTGCCACCGGTGCACTTATATAGCTCCGGTTATGGAAGACTCCAAGTCGGTGCATGCGGGCATAACACAGTTGGAACCTTACGTGGTGTTGGTTTATAATACATATTATCATTTGCTATGTATTGTAGAGTGTTTTTGTTAATATGTTGTGTACTCTGATGGCAAGTCTCCATTGTAGACAGTACCACTTCTCCTGGATTGCTTGTCCTTTGGGCTCTGGGGGATGGGGAGTATCACTAGAGTGGCGGTGAGGGCCATGCCCATGGTTCGCCCAAAATGCCCCATGGTGTGGTGGGCGATACATGGTTACCAAAAATTGTTTGATGCTCATGATTATAGGTTATGGTCGACGACTTCAGCATATCTATAATATCCCGTCTGAGAACTTGTTCATTGTCAATTGACATCTTTATGTCATTCAAGATGAGATCGAGTTCATAACCATCCATGTTAGAAGATTCCCAGTCATGCTAGTCATTAACATCTGATGATGGATGGAAAGCAGGTAGATCATATAGTTGGGTATCACCCTGCGCTGTTGTACACAAGAGGTTGTGCTTTGGTAGTGACAGCAAAGGCAGTGGCAATGTGTGAGAGAAGGATGCTCTCGTGAAAGGCTTCTCAAAGCTCTACCAAAGTTGATAATGCCTCTTGAGGACCCACTGCCCGGGACGATTGTTGAGTCTCTTCTATCTTGCGACATTGTGAATGTATTTCTTCTACGCATCTTTAAAACGCTGGAGAATCTGGATAGTTGGGGACACTTGCCAAATGTACCACTAATGTACACCCTAAAGCTATGGAAGCTTCATAAGAATGACAATAACCTAATAGGCATGCGCACCACTACACTGAACATGACATCACGTTATTGTAACCATTCTTGAGGCTTTTGGTGAAGATCATCAAGGAAGTTATAGTTAGAGTGGAAGCAAATGATGATGGTATGCTTTGACCAACAAAACAAGACGATGTTCTCATTGGGTGTATAGGACCTGAAACAGTCAGTAGAATGTTCATTGATGCATGCTTGCTATTTGATAAGCACTTGATTTTTTGAAAAATCAGGGGGGGGTACCCAACTGAATCATTGCTAAAAGTGACGCAAGGGAGAGTTGCTAAAAGAGTGCACCAGAGCGCGGGGCAACGTATTCGCACCATGACATGGCCGCCACCTTTAGAGATGAAGCATTACATCTGAATGTCGAGAGTGGCCGTTAAATTGGTAGAGTGCGAATCATTTCAAAAGACTTCGCATTCTGAAAATCCCAAATTTTCCCTAGGATGGAGAGAGCGACAAACGGCCAGAGGTTGATGTCGAGGCCCTTAGAAATAGAAGTGCCCCAAATATTCTCAGCGGTGGTGGGGATTTGGAGACACAACTGGTGCCATACTGCTTCTGTGGGAGGGGGCGATGAAGAGATGGTGTGCGTGTCTTCAGAAGGAGCATTGCGGAGAGGACGTGCTTCTTCCACAATATTCTTGTGGAAGAGGTTGCTTTTGATGTTTAGACCCCCCCCCCCCCCAAAAAAAAACCAGCCAGCCGAAGATTCAAACCTTTATAGGAATTTTGGAGTCCCAGATAAGAGCTACTTTAGTGTCGATGTTACTACCCTCATGAAGGATGGGTGCAACCTCCTTGGTGGAGAACGAGCACCCATGTAGCAGAAAGTTTCGTAATTGTGATCATTAATAGCACAATCCTGCAAGAAAGACAACACTGAATCTAGTTCGATCAAGGCAACATTAGTAAGGCGGTTCCGGAGGTTAGACATTAATCAAATCTGCATGACATGAGAGTGTAGGGCAGTGGGGTGTGTGGAGTGTGGGTAAGCAGTGGCTAAGGGCTAACTTGGGAGCCAGGAGTCGGTCCAAAAAAGTAGCTTGGCCATTATTGGTGAGCATAGAAGAGATTTGCTGGAGGGTAGGTAGGTGTGCATTAACCACAAAGGAAGGAGAGTGTGAGGGTTTGGTCGTCAAATCTTGGATGTATTAGGAGTGGTGATATCATTGAGCCCAAGGAAGATCTGGGTTTTAGGGCAGCTTGTACACAAATTTCATAAGTCCGAGTGAGCAAGTTTTAACACCTACATCACCATTATTTTTCGTTTGCAAACATTTTCAAAGAAATAATACACTTAGCCCATGTGCACGTTTCTTGGTCAACCCAGAAGAAGGCTCTGCGGGTCGCATCTAGCTATTTCAGGATCTTTTTGGGAGGCGAAAGACATACATGAAGTGAGTGAGTTAAGGACGGATGAGAGCAAAGTGAGCCTAGCATCATGAGAGAGAAGCCTCGCCACCCATCCGGATAGATACGTTAAGAAGGCGTTGACGATGTGTTGGAAGGCGATGGAGGGAAGTTTTAACGGCTAGAGGGAGTTCACGATATGCATGTGAAAAGGTGGAGACGGGACAGACGAAGCTTGTCGCAGGGGCAACGGAGGTAGAGCTGTCAGTGTGGAGAGCAACAAACCAGGCGGGAGGGAAGCCACAAACGAAAAGAATGGAGAGGAGGGAATCCCAGCTAACATAGTCGAAGGCTTTTCAGAAGTCCAGTTTGAAAACCATGGTGTTTTTTTCGAGTGTGGCAACAATTAGGAAGGTCCGCGACGTAGTTGAAATTCTCGGCAATGGACCTTCCATTAAGCCGTTCTGGTCGCCATGTACCAGGGTTTGGATCATGGGCTTAAGGCAGAGGTTGACTGGGTAGAGTAGGGGGGTGGTCGTTTTGATCGATGTAGAAAGGGCGCGTGTGTGTGTGTGTTTGGAGGGTGTGGTGTTATGGTTAGCTGGAGAAAGAAGATGAACAATAGCCGTTGAATGAAGGATACAGTAAATTATTTTTGAAAAAGGATAGTACTGTAGTAACATTATTATTTCGCCAATAACGCACATCAGCTTGGTTTATAAATAGCGAGTCTGTCGAACCTAGCAAATGTGTCCTGTACGAAAACCTTCAGCACGTCAAATTACAAGAGGCCGAGATGGAGCTAATAACATGTAGTTCGTGTATATCTGTACACGAATATGCAGTAAGCTGCTAGTGTGCTACAGTATTAACTGGAGTAACTATTATTCGTCCCTGAGTTAAATCGGGCGGCGCGGTCAATCTCGGCCATCGTCCCGGGGCTGAGAACGACGCAGTTGGAGGCGCACCAGTCCAGGTAGGCCTCCTGCATGGACAATGCTGGCGGCGGCGGCGGCGGCGGAGCCGGGGACGGCTGCCGATCATCCCGATCAGGATGAGGAAGAGGAGGCGTGCGCGGAGGGGCGGCGCCGGTGAGCCTCTGCACGGTGAGGGCGAAGTCCTGCGGCGGCACCCGGTAGAGGTGGTCCTGGGCGGGGTCCCGCCGTGTCCTGCTCCTCGCCGCCGGCGTAGACGTCGCCGGTCCCTGCCGCTGGTGGTTGTTCTCCATTGATCCAAAGGAGGAGGTGCGTGGCGTGGCCGATCGGTCTGGAGCTGAGGTTCGGCCCGTCAATGAGCTGTGCATGCAGTCAAGTGGTGGAGAAGCTTGGTCGTACTAGCATCTCAACAAGGGTATATATATGCCGGGTCGTCGGGGTCTCGGTGACAGGGACGTCCACGCAGAAGATGACGTCACACACGGCGGCTTACCCTGTGGAGGTCTCCCTGGGTGCCTACTTGGATTACGTCAGCACGGACGCGTCTCTGGCGGGCTCGCCTCATTACCGTGCCTCTTTGGAGGTCGATCGGCGTATCTTGTAAATTAAAGAATAAGAACACAGCGAGTACCTCATTCGTTACCTACGTGAGTACGTGCCCGCATCTTGTAGAGTAGGAGTAGTAAATTAAAGAGTCAGCACACACGGAATGCACATGCTTAACAAAACCATATTCATTCACCGCTCAAATCTTAGCAATTTTGTTCCCCAACTGCGTGCTTCAGCGTGCAGTGTATTTGGAGGAACGAAAACAATACTATGCCCATTGTGACATACACACAATCCAAGCAAATATGGCATACTATTCCCTCCGTTCCGATTTACTCGTCGTGGTTTTAGTTCAATTGAACTAAAACCACGACGAGTAAATCAGAATTTGAACTAAAACCACGACGAGTAAATCGGAACGGAGGGAGTAGATATTTTTTTAGATAAACATAACACACAATTTCAAGTAATAATGTTCACGGGGATACAAATGCATCGGGAGGCTCAAGCAACCAAACATGTCGCCCGGCATCAAGAGCCTCTATATTTTGCATGTGCTCTGTTCATTGCCAAAATCACAAGCCAAAAAATTGAGTATTACGGGATTGAATCTCTTTTAGGACCATACAGTAATCTCCATGCTGAGAGCAGAACTTGAGATCATTGAGGATTCTTAGACAATTAGAAGCACTCTTGAGCTTGTTCAACATAAAATCTCCTCCAAGCACCATCGCCTCACGGCAAGCGTAAGCTTCTAGTATCGCCAGGGTAGTCATATCGTCAAAGACCACAACTGACGCTCCCAGAAAAGCCCCACATTTGTCCCTGAAAACCACACCTACACCCCCATTGTTAGTCGACTTGGCAACAATCCCATTAACACTGGATCTGGACATCCCCCGTAGGTGGCGGAATCCACTGCCCGCACGTCAGTGCCAATTGCAGCTGGAACCGGGCTGGGGGTGCTGATCTAGAGTTCTTCCAAGTAGCATTTGAGGAACAAGTGCATGGAAATGGGATAATCTAGCCATGTGCGGCTCATCGCACCTTTATTTTATCCAACCTTATGACTGCACGGGTCAATCCCCATAAGACAGAGATTTTGATACCCGGCCTCGCAGACTCGCCTTACCCTGCAGTAGGCCCACGGCGGGCACAATGGGCCAGAGAAGCAAGGATCAGACACTACCTACCAAGGCGAAGCTAGAAAGCAGGGCAAAACTCCATGAGCCGGCGGAATTTGAATTTGATGACTAGGCGTCCCCCAAAAGTCAACTCAAAGTAGGGGGGCCATGGTCACACAGACTCATTAATCCGAAGTCGAGCTCTTCATGTGAACCCCTTTATATGACCTATACAAAAGTACTATTGGAATTTGCAGATAAATAATACATGCCTCTTGAATTACTGTAATCCCTTTCAAAAGGACATAGAAGAGGGAAATCCTAGAGGGCCATTCTTGTAATATGCAACACGCTCCATATCTCTCTAGCACATGTGAAAGCAAGCTTAATATGGTAAATAGACATATGTATTACTAAACCCTGAATAAAAACGGTAGATGCCATACGAATATTCCTCCCTAGGATCACCATCATTCCCTTATATTTAGAGACAAAGCAAGGGCACATGTGAAAAAAAAAGCTAGCGGCACGTCATGTGATCCCTCAACTTTTCACCTATAAAAAGATGGCCTTCGCTCACCTGGATGAGGGGAAAGTCTTGGACTCTCTCTAAGTCTCTCTCTCTCTCTCTCTCACACACACACACACACATTTGGCCACTTACGAGAGGAAAGGGGAAAAGAAGAAGGATATGTCTATCGTGAAGAGGAGCTCGCACAACATAAGGGTCACAGGCTCCAGGTGTGACGTGCTCATGCCTACATGAAGGAACATGCGCGACACACCGTCGACAGGTGTGGTGCAGGCTATCCCAACATGCGGTAGAACTTTAGAGTTTGTCTGTGGTGTCACGTGGGGCCGCTTGACGGGGAGTAGTGCGACGTGAGGTACAAAGTAGTGCATCGTAAAAGAGAATGCTTCCACGAGTCCGGCATCCGGCATAAGCCACATGTGCTAGTGTTCGACATATGACGATGAGCTCACATGTCCTCTGTAGGCAGCGAGTGTTTCGAGAGTCTCCACATGAACATACACACTTTGGCTGGCACTTCAGTTTTCCAAAGTTTCTTCCACATCCCCTCCTCTGCATTTGAGCTTGAAGCTCCAGGCGATCCGTGTAGCCATGCCTCACGGCGCTGCTTGGTCGCCACCAACATTTTTGTAAGCGGGTTTTACCGAGAAAGAGCCCTTGTTCTCGAAGTGCCAACACCAAGAATCATCTATATCGTGTGCATAACGGAATATTCAGGATGATCTTCGCGCCCATCGGCATAAAGACTTCATTCACCCTTTGTCTGTTCTAGTTAGACCTGGCCATTTGTCGGGCCGGGTCGACCAAAGCCCGATGCAAAAAATCCAGGCCCGAGCCCGGCTGTCGGGCCTAAAAATCAGGCCCGAGCCCGGCCCATGACACTAAAAGCCTGACGGGCCACGGGCCGGGCCGCTTCGTAAATGTGTAAATATGACAGGCCCGGCTGTCGGGCTTGGAATCTAGGCCTGAGCCCGGCCCGTGAACATGGTCGGGCCGGGCCGGGTCGGCCCGGCCTGACCCGGCCGGGCTGCCCATGGCCAGGTTTAGTTCCAGGTAGCAGTTTTTTTTAGTGGAACGGTGCAGCTTGTTGGGCAGGCCCAACTCTCCGGCCTTTATGCGGTCCACTCGGCCTGCTCAGTGGCCAATCGCTTTACCCACTTGTGCGGCTCACAAGTTCGGCCCTCGGGCCCATTTGCCATCCGAGCAGACGCCGCGTTGCCTCGTCGTCCCTCTCTTGCTGGACTTCAACGCCGCCCCCCGTCGCGAGAGCTAAGAAGGTTCTAGAAGGAAGAGAAGAGAGGCGAAGCCGCCACAGCCTCGGCGTCCGGATTCCCGGTCCTACCTCGCCGTCGGCGCGCATGGATCAGAGGAAGGCCCTGTTCCGCGCCAAGCTCCGCGAGGCCAAGGAGAAGCAGGAGAAGCGCATCGACCCCTCGCTCGTCAGGTCCCTCCGCCCCCTTCCCTTTCCCTCCCGCCTCCCCGCTAGAGTGCTGCCTCGGGAGCCCGGATCCCTTCCGCCTACTCGGTATCCACGGCCGTGATGACTTGGGCCGGGGCGCGCGTTCGCCTGATGTAACCCTAGCTAGCAAGACGGGGGCGGGCGGCCGACGCGGGGCGTCAGGGGTTCGGTGCGTGGGCCTGAAATCAATTGGTGCTTGGTGCTGTTGTGCGCACTGTGAAACCGGGTTCGCCACTGTGCCTGCTCTCGAGTAGGGAATGGATAGAACATCGCACTGTTGCAGTTTGATTCCATGTTAGTACCGATTTACAGTTTCCTTCCAATTTGATCTCAGGGTTCGAACCTTGTATAGTCTTGTGTCAGTCTAGCCTATGTTATTGCTTATATTTGCTTAGCTAAATCCCATTGATGCGAACCTTAAACCAGTTGGGTGTGATTAGTTCATCTGTATATGATAATGAAGCAATAACAGTATCTAATAGGCAGGTGCATTATCTTCTGCAGGTATAATGAATACGATCAGCCCATCTGTAGAGTCTGCAACGTTACGCTGAAATCCGAAGCACTTTGGCCTGCGCACCAGGTTTCACGGAAACATCATGAGGTAAGCAGAGTAATAAAGCCATGTTAGTGTTTACTGAACAAGGACAACTGTATCTATGTCAGAAACGCGAACGTGGGGATTTCTATGCCAGTCTAGGTCTGTTTTCATATGGAAATTCAAAGTGTTAGCACTCAGTCTCCAGCTTTACTGGGTATGCTGTCATGTTGTTTGGTAGTTATTCTAGATATGAGTATATGACCCTGTAACAAATTGGACAACCAGTAAGGTTTACTTCAATGCAGTTTGTTGATAGAAAAGCTCTGGTGAAGAAACATGTTGGGTATCAATAATAACCCATTTTTTCATATATTTTTCTATTCATTTCAAGTATAGTTTTATTGCTCGCTGCTGCATGCTTTTTTCCCAATGAAAATATTCATCTCATTTATGTATTGTAGCCATCTGACTGAAGTATATTTGCTGTGAAGGTATCTGTGAACATTCTTTGTGAGCTGTGTTAATTCTTTTTCCAATTTATGGTTCAGGCAAAAGCCGCCGCGGCCGCTAAAGTTACACCAGCCGCAGCTCCTCGTGGCAATAATGTCAGTCATGAACGACCAGCTGAGCCTCAGAAAGCAAAATCCTCTCCGATGCCTGCCAATTTTTTTGACAATCAGGGAATGAAAAGGCAAAGTGATGGTGAGAATGCCAAAACACCCCCTCCCTCCTCCCCACAAGCTAAAGATTCATAGTGTAAACTGAACTTGGTCAGCCTTATCTATACTTCATTTGTTTGATTGTATTCTGCTGTGTCATCTTCCTTTGTTTGGTAAGTCTAGGTAAATTATCAGTATCATGGCTAAGGAATTGCTCACATCTAATTTCTTGTTTTGGCCTGCCATTGGTTTTCTGTTTTGTTTGCCATTGATTGTATTCTCACCAAGATAGTCAGATAGCATGTTGTACAGAGCAGTTATAGTAGAGCACATTTGGTTCCTGCTAAAGCAATTACCCACCTAACCTTGCTTAGCAAGATAAGCTTTTGTGCTAAAAAATCTCACTTTGCATTGCAAACTTCGTCATACGAGCAAGGAAAAGCTCGCCTATGGCGGCCATCCAGTCAAAGCCTTCATAAATGGCAGTGACATTCCTCCTGGCTACACCTAATAACCGTTTATCTTACAAAATTGCTATCATTTGAGCAAGACATGATGTTAGAACTAGTATGCACAAACACATCCTAATATCTGGATAGAAAGTGCATCATTGGTGTATTTTCTGTAGAGCACTAGAGCTTCCATCTGTAGTGAACATTTTATGTATTTTCTGTGAAGATTCCTGCTAGCAGTATTATGTTATAGTAGCAGCTGAAATGTGCATTTAGCAGTCGTGATGTACCTGAAGGTCTTGTTGACTTGAGTGCCTTAATATAACAACTTTGATGGGTAGGTACTGGTTCTGAGGGAAGGTCTGTACGTCATCAAGTGGCTAATGCTCAACCAGCAACCAAAGAAGCAAGTGCAAATAAACCATCTGCCAGGCTGGACCAAGCGCCTAATAAAGGGAGTCAAGGCAGTACCGACATAAAAGGAATTCTTCCAGGGAATTTTTTTGATTATACAGAAGAAGATGAAGACGAAGTTCCAACTCCTGCTCCAGCTCCAAAGGAGCCCAATAGGACTTCGGGAAATACTACCAATCCCAATCCCGTGCAGGTGAAAGGTGTCCCAGATGGCTTCTTCGATAGCAGTAACACACAGCCCAGCGAAACCAGTGCATCGTCTCAAGCAGCGACTAATCTGGAAACTGCTAAAGTAAAAGCTCTGCCCGAAGGATTCTTCGATAACAAAGACGCAGATCTCCGTGCACGTGGTATTCAACCTCCAAAAGTTGACATCAAGTAAGGTTTCTTAACTAAAAAATCTTGCAAGTGTATTGCCTCTCCATAAAGAATTGCCATTCTTGCAGTCCTGTTGTTTCCACAATAATTAATCTAACTTAACAAAGCTTTGTTAGGATTTAAGGTATGGTTCTAGTCCACCCAAATGTTTGGCTAGCCAAAATTTTGGTTGAGCTTTTGCTTGCCAATGAGATGGCTGACAGTGGCAAGAAAAATGAACTAGATTAGACAAAGAGACATTGACATGCCAAAACAATGGTAACCAACCAAACCAAAACCAAACTTTTGGTCAGGACTAAAAAATTGGTAGCATGAGGAGTGGCCACTATCCAAACATACCCTTATAGGCTTTTGTTTGGATGTGTAAGGAGCCATTTATGACCTTAGCTAGCTTCACTCTACTGTTACAGAATAATGAGGGTAATTTCGTAAATAAGCCATGTTACTTCTACAACCATGTTGCATTTTTGCACAAGTGCTGTCAAGTTACAAAACTGCAGAGTCTGGAAGGGTCAATAATCATTGTTTTCTGCTCTTGTGCTTGCTGTTGGAAAGCTTCTGTACCATAAACTCTTTTGTTCTTAAATGGATGGATGAGTAGCACTCCTGCCCTTTTTTTCCTAAAAACAATGCTTTTATGCTTCTTAGTTTTTTGCGTCGTCTTGTCTGTGCAATTCTTCTGTTGTTTCCATGCATTTTTTCCTCTATCTTTGTAATAAAAATTGCTTCTTTGGATCTTTACGTAAGATCTGTATTCAGTTCGACTTTACTTCTTCTGTGACTGATACTCATCCGAAACATGTTAAACTCCCGCGCAGCGACGCATACAAAGAATTTGAAAAGGAAATTCAGGAAGACCTCCAGGAAGTTGATGACCGCCTCGAAGAAGAGGAGGTTAGGCTAACCTCTCTACATTATTACCTTGCACGTATTGTTTTGCACTGCTGATATTAGCGAATTTTGCGCGTGTGCCTTGTAGATTGATGCTGCTGCTGAGAGGGAAGAGTACTTGACCTTAGAGCAAGAGTATGTTCCTTTCTACATCTTGTTCTGTTCATGTATCCATGATTCATTTTTTTGGCTTATATTGGCTTATAGGCTTTCTGCAAAGTGAAGATCTTATTTTATTTTCTGTTCATTTATTTATCTGTACACAGGGAGTACAGACAGCGAGTAGATATGCTGAAGAAACAGCTGACCGAGTCAAAAGCCGCACGGACTGCTAAAGCCAACAGCAAACCCATCAGTATGGACACAGACTCCAGCGCCAGCGACTCATCGAGCGACGACGAAGACGATGGCACAGATTTTGCTGTTGACTGGAGAGCGCAGCATATGGAATGATGTAGATAGAGATCGCTTCCTACCGCCAACGAGAAGTCTGTTCTCCAGGACTTTGCATAAAGAGAGGTCTTTCTCCGTTCCCGTCCTTTTACTTTGAAAACGCACAAGCGACTTTTGAACTAACGCAACGCGATGAGACCTGTGATGGTTACTCATTAATGTGAATAGTCCCGTGTCTTAACTACTGACAATTCCCTCTGCCTGATTGTAGCGAATTATTATTTTCCCTAGGAAATTAGTAAAACAACCAACTATTTAATGTTTTTCGGACTTCGTAACCTTTTTTTTTGATAATAGACTTTGTAACGATGGTTGGGCTACATCTTGTGCCTTGTGCACGTTTCAACCCCTATACCTTGGACAGGGACCCGTCTCTGATAGTCCTCGTGTGATGTTGATGCGTGCGGCCAGTGTGTTGATCCATGCTGCTGCTGCTGGGCGCTTTTGCTTGCCAAAAGTTTATTTATACCAAATTAAATCGGCTGGTTGGTGCGCTGACGCTTCTCTGCCGTACGTACTGCGTTCTTCCCTTGGCAAAAACTTTAGTGAAGTCGTTCTTGTCAGTGTGTGAACATGAAGTCAGCTTTACATGTTAGCAAATAATTTCCTTGTGCTCAGCAGATTAACCAACTTTTGGAATCCTAGTTTGAATGTGAAGATTTTTACAAAATCTCCATTAGAAGTTTATTGTTCTGCCAAGTTAGTCTCACAGTGGCATTCCAAAGGTGCCCAATGAAATTTGACATACTGTCGCCATCAGCGGAGACGTGCGCGCGCAGTTCGTGCAAAACAACGTCAGGATTGCCAACTGCCTAGATAATCCATAGACCCCCCCGTCAGCGAAAGATTAACAACCCACGGACGGAGCTGAAAACGGCATGGGGCATCCATTTATCTTTAATCATGTAGCGTACTACGACAAATGAAATCTAAGTTGCAATTGAAAAACGGGAGGACTCGGGACAAGAGCAAATATCAATATAATTCCGGGGCTGAAAGGGATCGGGTAGCCAATGATCGGCCTACAGGTTCGGGGGCTGTCAATGATGAACGAATATTATTACATTACATTAGCTTAATTGAAAGAACAAGCATTCAACTCAATTCAGACTTCGCTTTCAGGCGAAAAATAATGGCAAATGCTGTCGTAGATGGCGATGCCGAGACCAGCTCTCCTTCCACCGCTGCAGCAGTGCGTACCAACTTCAAACCCTAGAAACGGCCCCCATTTATCCATCCTTGCTTTTTCAAAAGGGTACTTACATGTGGACTTGCGACAGGGGGAAACGTCGGATCAAAGTACATTCCCTGTGCTTGGTTGGGAGAGAATCTGCCATGGCCAACTTGCTCGGGCAGAGTAAACCTGGATGGCGCCTCTCCCAGATGATCTATGGCGTCGCCGTCGGAATGGAATAGCATGTGTGATAACTGATAGAGCTAGAAAGCTTCAGATGCGCTTCCCTGTTCCATTCTTACACTCCCCCCAAAAATCGGTTCAAATGTTTGCCTCTTGAATCCTACTCTACAAAATTTCAAACCCGGCGTGCACTGAATTCTTAATGGCATGAATTCACAGGAAAATGGAGGGAGCTCTCTTTCACAAAAAAGAAGAAGGGAGAAAAAAAAATGAACCAGAGGCTGTGCATTTTATCAGTGCCATGCCCCGTCTGATTGTCTGAATGCTAACCTGAAGATTTTTCAAAAGCTGTGTGCCAGTAGGCGTCAGCGATTTATTCTCAACAGCGAGCACAGTGGATAGCGCACCGACCACAACCAGGTCAGACATATTCACAGAAAAATGAAGAGAAGACGGTGCATATATTTTTTTTTTTGTTAGGATCAAGACAGCGCATTTTATCAGTTCCATGGTCTCATCCGGTTGCCTGAATACTAACGAATCCAAACCAGAGATTCAGAGGTCAAGCGCTTGTTGGCATTACAATTTTGTACCAGCACACATCCTCCCGAGTATAATCTCCTTCTATTGCTATTATATATGAGTATAAGTATAGTATCAAAACATAAGAACATCATATCAGTTATACTCACTGATTGCCCTTTCGTTCCATGAGAGTGTATTTTCACCAAAAATGTAAAACTACTCTCATGCAACAACTGCCCAAACAATCCTTGAGCACATTCATAGATTCAGCTAGGGAAGCAGAGCTCAACGACATCCATGGGACGCACCGGTTGTTCCAGAGCATCGATCTCCCGCGACGCGCCGCCATTGCCACTGCCATCTTCATCGAACCTGCAATCCACAGACACCGGCGCCGAGCTCTCCTCCCAGCAGGCACCGCCGACCTCAGAGTTGCCATTGTTGAAGCAGAGGGTCGGGTCGGCGCACACCACGGAGCCGACGCTGCACTGCTGCTGGAACGGGGCGGCCTCCGCGTCGATCTTGGCCCGGACGTCGAAGAGGAGGCCCCTCAGCCGCACCACCTCGGCCTCGAGCGTGGCGTGGCCCTGCAGCCTGCGCTGGAGCTGCTGGTTGGCGGCGCGGAGCTTCTTGACCTCCTCCTCCAGGAACGCGGCGTGCGCCTTCTTCTTCTCCCGGTACTTGCGCACGGCCTCCCGGTTCCCCAGCGGCCGCCGGGGCCTCGCCGCGTCGTCGTCCTCGCTGCCGGCGGCCAAGAGCTGGTGGGTGTGGGTGTGCAGGCAGGTGTGCGTGTGCGCGGCGGCCGACGGGCCCGGAGGGTTGCAGGTGTGCGTGTGGGTGCAGGTCGCGGCGGCGTCGGCCAGGAGGTCGCCGAAGGTGCCGGGCATCTCCGGGTGGGGGAAGAGGAACTGGCTCGGGAGGTCCACCCCGTCGTCCATTGGCGCCAGAATTATACGCCAAGAACAACCACTTTTGTGTGCAGTCAATGGGCAAGTTGCACGGCAGAGTCGCTCGCCAGGGAAAAGAAATTGGAATCAAGAACAGAGTATGTCCGATGACAGCAGCAGTCTCCGGCGAAAATGGCGAGATGCTCAGAAATCGGAAGAGCACAGCTAGCTAACCGTCGGATGTTGGACTGCGAGATTGAGGAGTCAGAAGGACAGCAGAAGGGAAGCCTCTATAACAGCGAAAAATTCAGGTGGAATCTGGAAACCCCACGAGGGATATAGCAAGAAGAAGAACCAAACTGGAAAAGCGGGAAGAATCGAGCATCAAAATCCCATCTCGGGGGTCCGGGGAGAAATGGAATCGATGGATTGGCCTCTCCTCTCCGCTCACGGCACCGAGCTGCCCCTTGCAGGGCCCCTTTTCGCCGGCCTTTCGCTCTCTCGTCTCGCCGCCGGTCTTTCTGGCGACGTTCGTCCTCCTTTTCTTCCTTTCTTGGCGAGGCGATGGTGGGGAGAATCTCGGAAAGAGGGGCGGAGGAGGCGGAGGGTGACGTGATTGGATTGGAGTGGGGAAGGGGGGTGGGCGGGGACGATCCCCTGCTTCTTCTTCTATCTCGCCGCTGTTGGGAGGTTTTCGTTTGCGTAGATTTTTTTCTGCTGGCTGTTGTCTCGAGCTGCCGCCACTTGGCCGAGCTTATGTCATTTTAGTGTGGACTTTTTCCGCTTTAGAAATCGTTGTCAGCTTGACTATATGTCCCTCCTCCCTCTCTATAACAGTGAAATGCCTCATTAGCCCATAAACTAACTGGTTTAAGTGTATCACTTTGGTCAAAAGGCGTCCTTGGTGTAATTTCTTGTCGACGCGTCTGACATGTGTGCGTGTGTAGGACGACATCCGTGAAAGTTGTTTCCACCGGGATGGTTTCGGCAAATGACCAAAGCTGAAAATTCTCCATTCTTTACCCAAGTCAGCCGAACGAGCCGTGTCGGTTCGTCTCCTGCCCCGGCACAGCGGAGGGCACCAAGGCGTCACACTCCCGCGTCGTCAACGCAGTGAGCGACATCAGGTTGATGAGTTTTCGGCAGGATTGCACTGGTTAACTGGTTGACATGGAGAGATGACCTGTCAAGGGAGGTGAGCTCGCCGAGCTCCAATGGATTTGAAGTCACTCAGACATGGATGTCACCCAGCACCTGCTTGGTAGCCCATGCCTGTCACACATGCGCTTTGAGCCGCACACTGCCGTGCTCTACCGAGCTCATCGCTGCGACGGGCGCGCATGGCCTGTTGCTCGCTTCCCATCCCAATAGTACTCTGATACATCTCAAACCTATCTATAAATATTTTCACGCTATATTTATACCATTTACACATAGTTTTTAACATTGTTCCCGAATTAATATATTGATTCAGTGAAAATCGCTAGTTGTTGTTGTTTACTGTTTTCGGTGTAATAGGAAAAAGTATTTTCTGAGGATTGAAATGACATGTGGGCTGGTCCGTGCGTCTGTCTCGCTGGTCGTGAGGAGGTGAGGTCGTGCCTCGCTCGTGAGGATTGGGCTGGTGATGCGGAGCATCCGGCAAGCATCCCCATGGACACCCCGTCATCGGCACAAGCACTCAAGGGACCAATGACTAGAGCACGTGCACGCGCTATCGAGGACGAGGTGAATTCTCTCCTCTTCGAGTTTCGTTTGGGTTCGCATGAGAATTGGGTTCTACCTCACAAAGAGATGTTGTGCATTCTCAGTTACCAAGGAGGTGATCACGTGGAAGCAAAGGAGAACCCATTCAGCCCGGATCACGCAGAAGCAAACGAAGACCTGTCCAACCCGGTACGAGCGGTACTACCGCTTCCCCAAAAAGGTACTACCACTCCTGGCCAGTCCGGAACCAGCGGTACTACCGCTCCTTAAGCGGTACTACCGCTTGCAAGCGGTACTACCGCTCGAGCGGACGGTACTACCGCCCTGCCTGCGTGCAGCCTTCGGCCCTTGGCCATGTACCCCTGTCTTCTCGTACCCCTTCGTAGCATAAACTATAAGTAGACCTTCCCCACGTCTTTTGAAGGGTTAGCAAAGATATTGAGAGACCTTGAGAGCTTTGCTCCTTGTATCCCCTCCGTGAGGAGATCAAGACCTCCCAAGGGAGAAGAATCCTCGTGGATTGCAAGACCTCCCAAGGGAGAAGAATCCTCTTGGATTGCAAGACCTCACCTCCTCTAGGAGTGGGAAGAACCTTACATTTGTGCTTGTTTCCTTGGATTGATCTTGTGATCTTGTGGATCCTTTGTATGCTACTCTAGTGGATGTGATATTGGGTTTGTTTTGAGAGATTTGTGTCTTGTGTTCTCGTGTGTTCTTCCTCTTTTTCCCCTCCAAGTGTGAAAAGATCCCTCCTAGGGTCTCACCCTACAACAGCTGGCCAGTTGGGCCTTAGGTAAACATTGCTATGCATGTGGGCTTTTAAGATAAATTGGTCTATATGGTATATTCGGTCTTGTAGAATAGAAGATCGATTTGACCAAACTAAATTCGGTCATGTAGTTTTGTAGATCGAATTATATTCGTTCTTTCTGGGTTTGGTTTCTTCGGATTCGGTCTCGGTCTTTTCGGGTTCGGTTTTCGGTTTTCGGTTTTTATGCCCGGGATGACCCGTGACCATGTGTCACTATAAAGTGGACATATTTGTGACAATACTACTTCGTTATAGTAGGTTCATTTTCATTGTCATCGATGTATGTCTAGGATAGAGTTATGCCAGAATCAAGAATGTCATCCATGTGCTGTTGTAGATCACTTCAATGAAAAATGTTATTTTTTCTCATTGACGTGTGATCTTCCATGACACAAAATGACATGTCATGAAAGTGGTTCTCGTTGTGGGTGACCAACTCAACCGAGACACCATTGACACATAGCAGATGCCATAATTGGTCTTAATTAAGCTAACGGGTGCGGGTTCTAGATCTGATACCCATTGGCAACGTGGCCTGCCGTTGATCTCCCACGTGTCGTGACAACTATTCGTTGGAACAAGGGTCGCAAACCAGCGGCGGGGGAAGAAGAAGCAATGCAACCATCCAAGAGCAAGATGGTGATAACACAGATGGGATTAAGCATGAGTTGCACGTGCAAAAAGTACTTAGGGTTTTGATACCATGTTAGAAAATATGCATCTTCTATTTACCGGGGGCAAGGGTTACTATATATATACATGTACAAGTGGTAAATATGTAGAAAACCCCTTATATTATGGGGAAACTATACATGCATACATAATATAACTCTAACATCTTCCATCTAAAACAACCTTAGTTGTTCGTTAAACAGATGCCTCTCATGATATTTTGTGGGAGAAGCCAGAGTGGCCCCAATTTTGGCTAACAAAGTTACAAAATTCCATGCCCAATGCAAATAAAGAGTGGAGTTCATGGTCGGCAGATCCAAGAATTTGAACTCCCTTGACTTTGGTCTGCAAACTGATTCCCAACAAACCAAGCAATGTCTAACTTGCATGGTGTTGGTACCCTTCCATAGAAACACACACCTAATTTTGTCTACCGTGTGGAAAACTCATGGCAAAGGATCGAGCGACACAAGGTTGAAGATTGGTAATGCCGAAAGGATCGACTGAACTAAGATCAAATTAAATTCGGTCATGTAGTTTTGTAGATCAATTATATTCATTCTTTCTGGGTTTGGTTTCTTCGGATTCGGTCTCGGTCTTTTCGGGTTCGGTTTTCGGTTTTTATGCCCGGGATGACCCGTGACCATGTGTCACTATAAAATGGACATATTTGTGACAATACTACTTCGTTATAGTAGGTTCATTCTCATTGTCATCGATGTATGTCCAGGATAGAGTTATGCCAGAATCAAGAATGTCATCCATGTGCTGTTGTAGATCACTTCAATGAAAAATGTTATTTTTTCTCATTGACGTGTGATATTCCATGACATAAAATGACATGTCATGAAAGTGGTTCTCGTTGTGGGTGACCAACTCAACCGAGACACCACTGACACATAGCAGATGCCATAATTGGTCTTAATTAAGCTAACGGATGCGGGTTCTAGATCTGATACCCATTGGCAACGTGGCCTGCTGTTGATCTCCCACGCGTCATGGCAACTATTCGCTGGAACAAGGGTCGCACACCGGCGGCGGGGGAAGAAGAAGCAATGCAACCATCCAAGAGCAAGATGGTGACAACACAAATGGGATTAAGCATTAGTTGCACGTGCAAAAAGTACTTAGGGCTCTGATACCATGTTAAAAAATATGCATCTTCTATTTACCGGGGGGCAAGGGCTACTATATATATATACATGTACAAGTGGTAAATATGTAGAAAACCCCTTATACTATGGGGAAACTATACATGCATACATAATATAACTCTAACATCTTCCATCTAAAATAACCTTAGTTGTTCGTTAAACAGATCCCTCTCATGATATTTTGTGGGAGAAGCCAGAGTGGCCCCAATTTTGGCTAACAGAGTTACAAAATTCCATGCCCAATGCAAATAAAGAGTGGAGTTCATGGTCGGCAGATCCAGGAATTTGAACTCCCTTAACTTTGGTCTGCAAACTGATTCCCAACAAACCAAGCAATGTCTAACTTGCATGGTGTTGGTACCCTTCCATAGAAACACACACCTAATTTTGTCTACCGTGTGGAAAACTCATGGCAAAGGATCGAGCGACACGAGGTTGAAGATTGGTAATGCCGAAAGGATCGACTGAACTAGGATCACACATCCACTCTGAAAAGCAATCTCGCTCTCCATAGGGGTAAACAACCTCTAAAATTGCCGATGATCCCCTCTAAGTCCTCTTTTCTTGTCTTCTTGATCTGCAAAGGTAGTCCAGTTTTTTGTTGTTAGCTTGGTGACTTGATTGTTAAGTTCTCAAATTTTATTGCCGAACTCATCGTCGAACAAGATCAGAGATATATAATTCTTCGCAAGGTTGCAACAACGAGTATATGCACCACCAAAGGTTCTTAAGAGGAACCTGGTGGTAGCAAAATGTCGTGTCACAACTTTCACAACTTTCACCACCAAAGATGCACCACTGAAGATGTCCAGGCGGAGCACATCATCAATGTAAATAGATAATTTTTGAGTTATGTCATGATTTTCCATGAAAGGATCCAGAAAACACAACTTTGATCTTTCTTGAACAAGGACGATAGGACATCCATGATCAAAATAAAAAAAGGGGAGGCGAGAGAGATCTCCCTGCCAAAGCCCGCAATAATGCCATCGACTTCTCACATGATGTTCTGCTCTAGGTGAGAAGTCGATGGCAGGTCGGGTCCGCCTGCTCCCAATTGTGGATGCCATCGATGCCACCCATCCAGGTTCTAGGGTGAACGTGTCCATTCGTCGATGGTGCGGTGCCTTTCGAGCCAGGCGAGGAGGCAGGGGCCTTCTTCGACGATGGATCTGGATGGTGGCGTTTTCCGTCAGGGTCCCAAATGTCGTGTCAACGGTTGCCTCGTTTCGGTCATCTAATCTTCCTCTCCTTCGCCGGCATCTCCCTTCTCCTAGGATTCGTGCGTGCAAGAGGCCTTGTCATCCTCAAGCTAGGTGCTTCATGTTGATCTTTTTTTAGTTTGTAGTATGTCTGTTATGTGAGCTGCTTCCGGCACCATTGTATCTTGCCGTGTTTTATTTTTGGTTTTTTCGAGGTTGTAATCCAGAGTGTGTATCCTAGCCGGTTGATGGCTTTGTTAATTCAAAGCCGGGCTCATCGCGAGCCTTCGTTCTAAAAAAAACGAAGGTGATGACGACATTGGTACAGAGTAGTCGACTCGCAAACATTCACCTAGAAAAAGGATGGTCTAAACATGTACCATCCGCAAGCTGTATGGAAACCTGATGGCAGAAAAAAAACTCACGGCAGCTTTGTAGAGGTTCTTGCTTAGCTTAGCTTAGCGTGGCCACAAGTCATTTTGCCGATTTGAACAAAGGCACTTCACACGCATGCATTATGCAGCTTCGTGGAGGCTTCTTAGCTTAGCGTGACTAGAATTATTTTGCCGATTTGGACAAAAAGGCACCTCATGCGCCAAATTAAGTTCCACTGACTTGATTGCAGCTCAGACAGGGCGTGTTTGGTTTCTTGCCTCGCACCTGCATCCCATCCATCATGCAATTTTCGCAACGTTTGGTAAGCTGTGCGTCGTTCTGGGCCAGGCCCGACTGATGCAAAATAGGCCCTCCAGCCAGGCTGGGCTCGCACCCAAGTTTCGGCCGTTTCCCCGAGCCTGCATCCGCGCCTGCACCCACTCCCGCACCCACGCGAGCGAAGAGGGCTAGGGTTTCTCTCCCTGTCGATTCACAGCCGCAGTCACGCCGCTCTCCCCACCCCTCTCCTCTCTCCCGTGAACGAATCTCATCACCCCGTCGCCTCATGGGCACGTCGCAGACGCGCATCCTCTCTGGGCGAAGGTTGGACTCTCCTCCTCCCATCCCTCTTCCATCTGTCCCCATCCCTCTCGGATCCCTCTCATCTCTCTCTGCACTTGCGCTGCTGCTTCTACCTATGCGGATGTAAGCAAGCGGCTAGGCGGGGTGCTGCGTTCCCTGCACGCGTTTAGGTCGAAGCCGAGCTCCCGGCCATGGCCGCCGTGGCCGGCGCGGGCGTGTTTAGGTCGGAGCCGAGCTCCCAGCCATGGTCGCCGTGGCCATGGGAGCTGCTCCCCTCGCTCATGTACAGGCATGACACCTAGACGGACACATGCGCGTGCTCACTACTGGGATGCACATGCATCCCGTCGCTGCTGTATAGCCCTGTCCTGAACCTCCTCTCTTAGATCTGTGTGAAATTTTAGATTATCACGGATCTATGGGAGCTAACTTGTGGAAATTAGAAGGAATCAGTAGGTAGGAAAGAAAAGTGCATATATTTGTGAGCTATTTTTTTTGATTATCATAGATCTATGTGAGTTAACTTCCTGAACAATTAGTTCATGTATTTATTTTGTTTGGATGATGCAAATAATGTCAATATTATCAGTTCCCATGCCTTTATTAATTTATAAATATGTGCTGAATTTATATAGATGGATGACAATGGCAAGACCCGAGATAAGCTGATAGTGCAAGCTGCTGGTTTGGTTGTTGTTTTGTGTGCCTATATGGCCACAATAACTACAAGGGCCAGAATTAGAAACTATCGTGCTCCAATTCATTACGTTATGCTTGAGAGAGACGTAGCTAGGTTGTCCAATCTACGTTTTATCTATGAGACCAATGATATAAATTGCCATGACCTGCTAAGGATGAACAGGGCCCCATTTTATAACTTGTGTAACTTGTTCCGTGATCGGAAATTGTTGGAAGACAGCATTCATACCTGCATTGAGGAGCAGCTTGCGATGTTCCTTCTTGTAGTTGGGCACAACCATAGGTTTAGAGAAATGAAACCCATATTTAGGAGCTCAATTGAAGTAATAAGTTGATACTTCAAGGCAGTTTTATATGCAATTGGGGAGTTGCGTGATGAGATGATCCAGCCCCCTTCCAATGAAGTTCATCCAAAAATCCTACACAGTAGGCGCTTCTGTCCCTAATTTAAGGTAATACTTTACCATTTGGAATTCTATGGACATGCCAGATAACCCATATTTTACAAAAAACATACCTCACCTCTTCTCTTAGGACTGTGTTGGTGCAATTGATGGCACCCATGTTGCTGCCAAGGTACCAGCTGCTATTGCTTCGGCATTTAGGGGTCGGAAAGGTGGCACCACCCAAAATGTGATGGCTGCGGTTGACTTTGACCTTAAGTTTACCTATGTGTTAGCTGGTTGGGAAGGGTCGGCCCATGATGCACTCATTTTGGCTGATGCTTTGGAAAGGAATGATGGATTTGTTGTCCCTGCAGTTATTAGTGAACCATTTTTAGTGGCTTTTGATTGTTTCAAACTATTGTTAGTAACACACCACATGACCTCTTATTTGTTAGGAAAATTCTACCTCGTGGATGCGGGCTATGCTGTGAGGCCAGGGTTTCTTCCACCATATAGGGCTACTCGCTATCATCTTACTGAGTTTGGTGAATGTGTCCCTCAAAACGAGAAGGAATTATTCAACCTCCGCCACTCCTCATTGAGGATCACAGTTGAGAGGGCGTTTGCAGCTTTCAAGAATCGGTGGAGAATTGTGGACAACAAGCCTCACCACCCTTATCCGTCACAAGTCAAAATCGTCCTAGCTTGCTGCATTCTTCATAATTGGATACTTCAGTGGGGAGAGGATGAATTTGTACCACCTGAGCACACTTGGACTGGAAATCCAGCATCAGATGGTGTGATTGACATAGAACATGATAATAGAACCTGGTCACAAATTAGAGATGGTTGGGCTGGGCATATGTTTGCCAATAGGGGCAATTCACGTGTATAGAGCTCAAGTGTAGAGCTCAATTCTATATTGTAATGTATTATGAATAATTCTACCATGTAGAGCTCAGGTGTAGAGCTCAATTCTATGTTGTAATGCATTATGAATAATTCTGTCATGTACCCAAATTGAAACATTTATGTCCTATTTACTACCTTATGTTGCTGTTTGAGCTCCACTTTATTTCTGTTTATTGGTTCTTTACTTCTATTTAATTCTGTTTAGACTTCATATAAAATTTTATTCTCTTATGTAATCATTTTTCCTTTCCTTTTGTTTGTTCTGTACATAGGAGTGATGGCTGAGATGGCGGCTGATGGTGGGCATGGCGGTGGGAATCACCCATTGCGCTGGACATCTCCAATGTCTGGGTTCATGTTACGTCGCTTTGTAGAGCTCATTGCTAGTGGAGTGAAGACGGAAAAGGGCTTTAAGGAGGTGCACCTAAACCAGGTGGCTAAGAATTGTAGTGAGCACTTTGGTCTTTCCATAACCGGGACCCAAGTGTACAACCACCTCCGCAAGTGGCGTGCTAGGTGGGTGAAGATAAGTAAGCTCCGAGACATTGGTGGGTCACTTTGGGATGATAACAGCTACGTCATAATGCTGGAGGAAGAGCACTACATGGGCCATATCAAGGTTTACACTAGCTTTTAGTGGCTGATCAGTAGCTATTTAATTACATATGCTCATAGAATTACTTATGCTCATAGAATTACTTACGCTTCATGTAGGACCATCCCAAAGATGTTGAGTACCTCAATGTGCCTTTAGAGAATTATGTTCAGATGCTTGCTATCTTTGGAAGTGGTATTGCTATAGGAAGGTTTACAATGACATCTAATGAGGCTCTTGGGGTTCCTTCAATGGTGGGAACCTCCTCATCATTTGTAAACCTTGAAGCTTGTGGTTCTGAATTTGTTGTTGATGGGAATGAACCTGGCTTGAGTGCCACTGCTGCTGCTCATGGGGAAACTGCTGCTGCTCCTCATGGGAAGGAACCATGTAAGGATGCATCTAGCTCCACTGGCAAAAGGAAGAGGGCTAGCTTGATGAGTGAAGAAGAAGTTTTGGTCATGAGCAACATGTCCGAAGCAGTCCGTGAAGTTGCTATTGCTATCAAGTCCACCGGAGAGGTACATCCTGAACTTTATGATGCTGTCATGGAGCTCCCTGGTTTTACCGAGGATGATCTGTTGATTGTCTTGGACTATCTCAATGAGAATGCCAACAGGGCTAGGAGCCACTCATTCATGCAGATGTCGGAGACTCGTCGCACTCGTTGGGTCATGCACCACCTCTCCAAGGTCAACGGTGGAGTGCCCGTGCCCAAGGAAGGACTGCCCAAGGATGGAATGCCTGTGACCAGCGATGAAGTGTCCAAGGGTGGAGTGTGAGCAAATATGTGCGAGTTGATCAACGAAGCTGACCATATTTTATTGTATTTGGTCAGAAAAACTATCCCCGTATATATGTGATGTAAAGACAATATATATTTGTGGCTATCTAATATGTGAACTCTGGACTGTAATATGGACATATGGATTTGTGGCTATCTAATACGTGAACTCTAGTACGTTTTGATTTATGTGCTGGACCGGAAAAGAAGGATTCTTTACTTATTTTGTACCATAAACTGCTTATATGTGTATATAACCTGCTTGTGACTTATACAAACAGCAAAGATGCTGCTGAAATTTTGTTTTTTCTTACTTCAATAATCTCACTCATTTTTAAGACGTGTGAACATATATTCCTTTATTGTATATAACATGCTTGTAACTTATACAAACAGCAAAGATGCTGCTGAAATTTTATTTTTTCTTACTTCAATCATCTCAGTCATTTTTAAGACGTGTGAACATATATTCTTTTTGTTGGGGAACGTAGTAGAATTCAAAAAATTTCTACGCTTCACAAAGATCAATCTAAGGAGTTCATCTAGCAACGAGCATAAAGGAGTGCATCTACATACCCTTTGTAGATCGCGAGCGGAAGCGTTCAAAGGAACGTGGATGATGGAGTCGTACTCGTCGTGATCCTCGTCACCGATTATCCCAGCGCCGAACGGACGACACCTCCGCGTTCAACACACGTCCGGTACAGCGACGTCTCCTCCTTCTTGATCCAGCAAGGGGGGAGGAGAGGTTGATGGAGATCCAACAGCACGACGGCGTGGTGGTGGATGCAACGGGAAAATCTGCAGGGCTTCGCCGAGACCCTGCGCGAAGAGTTGGAGGTGTAACGGGGGGGGGGGGAGGCGCCAGGGGCTGAGGTGCGGCTGCCCTCTATCCCCCCACTATATATAGGGGGCCAGGGGGGCGCCGACCCTAGGAGATCCAATCTCCTAGGGGGGCGGCGGCCAGGGGGGGGTATCTTGCCCCCCAAGCCAAAGGGAGGCGCCCCCACCCCTAGGGTTTCAACCCTATGCGCATGGGGGGTGGCCCATGTGGGGTGCGCCAGCCCACTAGGGGCTGGTCCCCCTCCCCCTACGGCCCATGGGGCCCTCCGGGTGGGTGGCCCCACCCGGTGGACCCCCGGGACCCTCCTAGTGGTCCCGGTACACTACCGGCGACCCCCGAAATCCTCCCGATGGCCGAAACTGGACTTCCTATATATCATTCTTTACCTCCGGACCATTCCGGAACTCCTCGTGACGTCCGGGATCTCATCCGGGACTCCGAACAACACTCGTGTTTCCGTGTGCATATATCTCTACAACCCTAGCGTCACCGAACCTTAAGTGTGTAGACCCTGCGGGTTCGGGAGACACGCAGACATGACCGAGACGACTCTCCGGTCAATAACCAACAGCGGGATCTGGATACCCATGTTGGTTCCCACGTGTTCCTCGATGATCTCATCGTATGAACCACTATGTCAAGGATTCACTTAATCCCGTATGTAATTCCCTTTGTCTATCGGTACGGTACTTGCCCGAGATTCGATCATCGGTATACCGATACCTTGTTCAATCTCGACATGGCAAGTCTCTTTACTCGTTCCGAAATCCATCATCTCGTGACTAACTCCTTAATCACTTTGAGCTCATGATGATGATGTCTTACCGAGTGGGCCCAGAGATACCTCTCCGTCATACGGAGTGACAAATCCCAGTCTCGGTTCGTACCAACTCAACAAACACTTTCGGAGATACCCGTTGCGTACCTTTATAGTCACCCAGTTACGTTGTGACGTTTGGCACACCCAAAGTATTCCTATGGTATCCGGGAGTTGCACAACCTCATGGTCTAAGGAACAGATACTTGACACTGGAAAAGCTTAAGCATTACGAACTACACGATCTCGTGCTAGGCTTAGGTTTGGGTCTTGTCCATCACATCATTCTCCTAATGATGTGATCCCGTTATCAATGACATCCAATGTCCATGGTCAGGAAACCGTGACCATATGTTGATCAACGAGCTAGTAACTAGAGGCTTACCAGGGACACGTTGTGGTCTATGTATTCACACATGTATCGCTGTTTCCGTACAATACAATTCAAGCATGAATAACAGACAATTATCATGAACAAGGAAATATAATAGTAATCCTTTTATTATTGCCTCTAGGGCATATTTCCAACAGTCTCCCACTTGCACTAGAGTCAATGATCTAGTTACATTGTGATGAATCGAACACCCATAGAGTTCTGGTGTTGATCATGTTTTGACCGTGGAAGAGGTTTAGTCAACGGATCTGCGACATTCAGATCCGTATGCACTTTACAAATATATATGTCTCCATCTTGAACATAATTCCGGATGGAGTTGAAACGACGCTTGATGTGCTTGGTCTTCTTGTGAAACCTGGGCTCCTTGGCAATGGCAATAGCCCCAGTGTTGTCACAGAAGAGAGTCATCGGGCTTGACGCGGTTGGAATGACTCCTAGGTCGGTGATGAACTCCTTCATCCAGACTCCTTCTTGGGCTGCTTCGCAAGCAGCTATGTACTCCGCTTCACATGTAGAATGCGTCACGACGATCTGCTTGCAACTGCACCAGCTGACTGCTCCTCCATTCAAAATATACATGTATCCGGTTTGTGACTTGGAGTCATCCAGATCCGTGTCGAAGCTAGCATCGACGTAACCCTTTACGATGAGCTCTTCGTCACCTCCATAAACGAGAAACATATCCTTAGTCCTTCTCAGGTACTTCAGGATGTTCTTGACCGCTGTCCAGTGTTCCATATGTTGGGGAACGTAGTATTTTAAAATTTTCCTACGATCACGCAAGATCTATCTACTAGATGCATATCAACGAGATGGGAGAGTTTGTCTACGTACCCTCGTAGACCGGAAGCGGAAGCGTCTAGTGACGCGGTTGATGTAGTCGAACTTCTTCGCGATCCAACCGATCAAGTACCAAATGTACGGCACCTCCGCATTCAGCACACGTTCAGCTTGATGACGTCCCATGAGCTCTTGATCCAGTTGAGCTTCACGGGAGAGTTTTGTCAGCACGACGGCGTGGTGACGGATATGATGTATCTATCGGCGCAGGGCTTCGCCTAAGCACTGCAACGGTATGACCGAGGTGTGTTTCTGTGGAGGGGGGCACCGCACACGGCTAAAACAGTTCAACTTGTGTGTCTTTGGGTGCCCCCTGCCCCCGTATATAAAGGAGCAAGGGGAGGGGCCGGCCAGCCCTTCTATGGCGCGCCAGGGAGGCAATCCTACTAGGAATAGGATTGCAATCCTATTCCTAGTAGGAGTCCACCAAGAAGAAAAAGGGGGAAAGGAAGGAGAGGGAGAGGTGGCGCCCCTCCAATCCTAGTCCAACTAGGATTCCCTGGTGGGGCGCCGGCCAGCCTCTATGGGCTGTCTCTCTTCTTTCCTCAAGGCCCACTATGGACCATACCCCCTCGTGGGGGGTTTCGGTAACCCCCTCCGGCAATCCGGTTAAATCCGAAACTTTTCCGGAACACTTCCGGTGTTCGAATATAGTCGTCCGATATATCAATATTTATGTCTTGGACATTCCGAGACTCCTCGTCATGTCCGTGATCTCATCCGGGACTCTGAACTACCTTCGGTACATCAAAACTCATAAACTCATAATACCGATCGTCATCAAACGTTAAGCGTGCGGACCCTACGCGTTCGAGAACTATGTAGACATGACCGAGACTCATCTCCGGTCAATAACCAATAGCGGAACCTGGATGCTCATATTGGCTCCGACATATTCTACGAAGATCTTTATCGGTCAAACCACATAACAACATATATTGTTCCTTTTTGTCATCGGTATGTTACTTGCCCGAGATTCGATCGTCGGTATCTCTATACCTAGCTCAATCTCGTTACCGGCAAGTCTCTTTACTCGTTCCATAATACATCATCTCGTGACTAACTCATTAGTATTTTGCTTGCAAGGCTTATTATGATGTGCATTACCGAGAGGGCCCAGAGATACCTCTCCGACACTCGGAGTGACAAATCCTAGTCTCGATCTATGCCAACACCACGAACACTTTCGGATACACCTGTAGAGCATCTTTATGATCACCCAGTTACGTTGTGACGTTTGATAGCACACAAGGTGTTCCTACGGTATTCGGGAGTTGCATAATCTCATAGTCATAGGAACATGTATAAGTCATGAAGAAAGCAATAGCAGTAAAACTAAACGATCATAGTGTTAAGCTAACGGATGGGTCTTGTCCATCACATCATTCTCCTAATGATGTGATCCCGTTGATCAAATGACAACTCATGTCTATGGTTAGGAAACATAACCATCTTTGATCAATGAGCTAGTCTAGTAGAGGCATACTAGGGACACTCTGTTTTGTCCATGTATTCACACATGTACTAAGTTTCCGGTTAATACAATTCTAGCATGAATAATAAACATTTATCATGATATAAGGAAATATAAATAACAACTTTATTATTGCCTCTAGGGCATATTTCTTTCAGTCTCCCACTTGAACTAGAGTCAATAATCTAGCTCACATCGCCATGTGATTTAATATCGATAGTTCACATTGTTATGTGAATAACACCCATTGTTCACATTGCCATGTGACCAACATCCAAAGGGTTTACTAGAGTCAATAATCTAGTTCACATCGCTATGTGATTAATACCCACGAGTAATAATGTGTGATCATGTTTTGCTTGTTAGAGAAGTTTAGTCAATGGGTCTGTCATATTCAGACCCGCATGTATTTCGCAAATTTCTATGTCTACAATGCTCTGCATGGAGCTACTCTAGCTAATTGCTCCCACTTTCAATACACATCCAGATTGATACTTAGAGTCATCTGGATTTAGTGTCAAAGCTTGCATCGGCATAACCCTTTACGACGAACTCTTTATCACCTCCATAATCAAGAAACATTTCCTTAGTCATCCAGTTACTAAGGATAATTTTGACCGCTGTACAGTGATCTACTCCTAGATCACTATTGTACCTCCCTGTCAAACTCATGGCAAGGTACACAACATGTTTGGTACACAGCCTGGCATACTTTATAGAACCTATGGCTGAGGCATAGGGAATGACTTTCATTCTCTCTATATTTTTCTGCCGTGGTCTGGCTTTGAGTCTTACTCAACTTCACACCTTACAAGTCAGGCAAGAACTCCTTCTTTGACCGATCCATTTTGAACTACTTCAAAATCTTATCAAGGTATGTACTCATCGAAAGTCTTATCAAGCGTCTAGATCTATCTCTATAGATCTTGATGCCCAATATGTAAGCAGCTTCACCAAGGTCTTTCGTTGAAAAACTCCTTTCAAACACTCCTTTATGCTTTCCAGAAAATTCTACATCATTTCTGATCGATAATATGTCATTCACATATACTTATCAGAAAGGTTGTAGTGCTCCCACTCACTTTCTTATAAATACAGGCTTCACCGCAAGTCTGTATAAATCTATATGCTTTGATCAACTTATCAAAGCATATATTCCAACTCCGAGATGCTTGCACCAGTTCATAGATGGATCACTGGAGCTTGCACATTTTGTTAGCACCTTTAGGATTGACAAAACCTTCTGGTTGCATCATATACAATTCTTCTTTAATAAATCCATAAAAGAATGCAGTTTTGTTATCCACTTGCCAGATTTCATAAAATGTGGCAATTGCTAACATGATTCGGACAGACTTAAGCATCGCTACAGGTGAGAAAGTCTCATCGTAGTCAACTCCTTGAACTTGTCGAAACCCTTTCGCAACAAGTCAAGCTTTGTAAACAGTAACATTACCGTCTGCGTCGGTCTTCCTCTTGAAGATCCATTTATTTTCGATGGCTTGTCGATCATTGGGCAAGTCAACCAAAGTCCATATTTTGTTCTCATACATGGATCCCATCTCAGATTTCATGGCCTCAAGCCATTTTGCGGAATCTGGGCTCATCACCGCTTCCTCATAGTTCGTAGGTTCATCATGGTCTAGTAACATGACTTTCAGAACTGGGTTGCCGTACCACTCTGGTGCGGAACGTACTCTGGTTGATCTACGACGTTCAACAGAAACTTGATCTGAAGTTTCATGATCATCATCATTAGCTTCCTCACTAATTGGTGTAGGAATCACTGGAACAATTTTCTGTGATGTACTACTTTCCAATTCAGGAGAAGGTACAATTACCTCATCAAGTTCTACTTTCCTCCCACTCACTTCTTTCGAGAGAAACTCCTTCTCTAGAAAGGATCCATTCTTAGCAACGAATATGTTGCCTTCGGATCTGTGATAGAAGGTGTACCCAACAGTCTCTTTTGGGTCTCCTATGAAGACACATTTCTCCGACTTGGGTTCGAGCTTATCAGGTTGAAGCTTTTTCACATAAGCATCGCAGCCCCAAACATTAAGAAACGACAACTTTGGTTTCTTGCCAAACCACAGTTCATAAGGCGTCGTCTCAACGGATTTAGATGGTGCCCTATTCAACGTGAATGCAGCTGTCTTTAATGCATAACCCAAAACTATAGCGGTAAATCGGTAAGAGACATCATAGATTGCACCATATCTAATAAAGTACGGTTACGATGTTCGGACACACCATTACGTTGTAGTGTTCCGGGTGGCGTGACTTGTGAAACTATTCCACATTGTTTCAAATGAAGACCAAACTCGTAACTCAAATATTCACCTCCACGATCAGATCGTAGAAACTTTATTTTCTTGTTACGATGATTCTCTACTTCACACTGAAATTCTTTGAACTTTTCAAATGTTTCAGACTTGTGCTTCATCAAGTAGATATACCCATATCTGCTCAAATCATCAGTGAAGGTAAGAAAATAACGATACTCGCCACGAGCTTCAACACTTATCGGTCCATATACATCAGTATGTATGATTTCCAACAAATCTGTTGCTCGCTCCATTGTTCCAGAGAACGGAGTTTTAGTCATCTTGCCCATGAGGCATGGTTCGCAAGCACCAAGTGATTCATAATCAAGTGATTCCAAAAGTCCATCACTATGGAGTTTCTTCATGCGCTTTACACCAATATGACCTAAACGGCAATGCCATAAATAAGTTGCACTATCATTATTAACCTTGCATCTTTTGGCTTCAGTATTGTGAATATGTGTATCACTACGATCGAGATCCAACAAACTATTTTCATTGGGTGTATGACCATTGAAGGCTTTATTCATGTAAACAGAATAACAATTATTCTATGACTTTAAATGAATAACCGTATTGCAACAAACATGATCAAATCATATTCATGCTTAACGCCAATGCCAAATAACATTTATTTAGGTCTTACACTAACCCCGAAAGTATAAGGGGTGTGCGATGATGATCATATCAATCTGGGAACCACTTCCAACACACATCGTCACTTCACCTTTAACTAGTCTCTGTTCATTCTGCAATTCTCGTTTCGAGTTACTAATTTTAGCAACTGAACCGGTATCAAATACCCAAGGGTTGCTATGAACACTAGTAAAGCACACATCAATAATCTGTATATCAAAATATACCTTTGTTCACTTTGCCATCCTTCTTATCCGCCAAGTATCTAGGGCAGTTCCACTTCCAGTGACCATTTCCTTTGCAGTAGAAGCACTTAGTATCAGGCATGAGTTTAGCTTTGGGTTTCTTCATGGGAGTGACAACTTGCTTGTCATTCTTCTTGAAGTTCCCCTTCTATCCCTTCGCCCTTTACTTGAAATAAGTGGTCTGGTTAACAATCAAATTTGATGCTCTTTCTTGATTTCTACCTTCGCCGATTTCAGCATCGCAAAGAGCTCGGGAATTACTTTCGTCATCCCTTGCATATTATAGTTCATCACGAAGTTCTACTAACTTGGTGATAGTGTCTAGAGAACTTTGTCAATTACTATCTTATCTGGAAGATTAACTCCCACTTGATTCAAGCAATTGTAGTACCCAGACAATCTGAGCACATGCTCACTGGTTGAGCTATTCTCCTCCATCTTGTAGGCAAAGTACTGTCAGAGGTCTTATACCTCTCGACACGGGCATGAGTATGAAATACTAATTTCAACTCTTGGAACATCTCATATGTTCCGTGGCGTTTCAAAACGTTTTTGAAGTCCCGGTTATAAGCCGTAAAGCATGGTGCACTAAACTATCAAGTAGTCATCATATCGAGCTTTTGTGAAAACGTTCATAATGTTTGCATCTACTCCTGCAATAGGTCTGTCACCTAGCGGTGCATCAAGGACATAATCCTTCTGTGCAGCAATGAGGATAATCCTCAGATCACGGAACAATTCCGCATCATTGCTACTAACATCTTTCAACTTAGTTTTCTCTAGGAACATATAAAAAATAAACGGGGAGCAACATCGCGAGCTATTGATCTACAACATAGATATGCTAATACTACCAGGACTAAGTTCATGATAAATTAAAGTTCAATTTAATCATATTACTTAAGAACTCTCACTTAGATAGACATCCCTCTAGTCATCTAAATGATCACGTGATCCAAATCAACTAAACCATGTCCGATCATCACGTGAGATGGAGTAGTTTCAATGGTGAACATCTTATGTTGATCATATCTACTATATGATTCACGCTCAACCTTTCGGTTTCCAGTGTTCCGAGGCCATATCTGCATATGCTAGGCTCGTCAAGTTTAACCCGAGTATTCTGCGTGTGCAAAACTGGCTTACACCCGTTGTATTTGAATGTAGAGCTTATCACACTCGATCATCACATGGTGTCTCAGCACAAAGAACTTTCGCAACGGTGCATACTCAGGTAGAACACTTGTACCTTGAAATTTTTGTAAGGGATCATCTTATAATGCTACCGTCATACTAAGCAAAATAAGAAGCATAATAAGATAAACATCACATGCAATCAAAATATGTGACATGATATGGCCATCATCATCTTGTGCTTTTGATCTCCATCTCCAAAGCACCGTCATGATCACCTTCGTCACCGGCGCGACACCTTGATCTCCATCGTAGCATCGTTGTCGTCTCGCCAACTATTGCTTCTACGACTATCACTACCGCTTAGTGATAAAGTAAAGCAATTACATGGCGATTGCATTTCATAAAATAAAGCGACAACCATATGGCTCCTGCCAGTTGCCGATAACTTTACAAAACATGATCATCTCATACAAAACCGTATAACTCATCATGTCTTGACCATATCACATCACAACAAGCCCTACAAAAACAAGTTAGACGTCCTCTACTTTGTTGTTGCAAGTTTTACGTTGCTGCTACAGGCTTAGCAAGAACCGTTCTTACCTACGCATACAAAAACCACAACGATGTTTCGTCAAGTATGTGCTGTTTTAACCTTCACAAGGACCGGGCGTAGCCACACTTGATTCAGCTAAAGTGAGAGAGACAGACACCCGCCAGTCACCTTTAAGCAACGAGTGCTCATAACGATGAAACCAGTCTCGCGTAAGCGTACGCGTAATGTCGGTCTGGGGCGCTTCATCTCACAATACCGCCGAAGCAAAGTATGACATGCTGGTAAGCAGTATGACTAGTATCGCCCACAACTCATTGTGTTCTACTCGTGCATATCATCTACGCATAGACCTGGCTCTGATACCATTGTTGGGGAACGTAGTATTTTAAAATTTTCCTACGATCACGCAAGATCTATCTACTAGATGCATAGCAACGAGAGGGGAGAGTGTGTCTACGTACCCTCGTAGACCGGGAGCGGAAGCGTCTAGTGATGCGGTTGATGTAGTCGAACTTCTTCGCGATCCAACCGATCAAGTACCGAACGTACGGCACCTCCGCGTTCAGCACACGTTCAGCTTGATGACATCCCACGAGCTCTTGATCCAGTTGAGCTTCACGGGAGAGTTTTGTCAGCACGACGGCGTGGTGACGGATATGATGTATCTACCGACGCAGGGCTTCGCCTAAGCACTGCAACGGTATGACCGAGGTGTGTTTCTGTGGAGGGGGGCACCGCACACGGCTAAAACAATTCAACTTGTGTGTCTTTGGGTGCCCCCCTGCCCCCGTATATAAAGGAGAAAGGGGAGGGGCCGGTCAGCCCTTCTATGGCGCGCCAGGGAGGCAATCCTACTAGGAATAGGATTGCAATCCTATTCCTAGTAGGAATCCACCAAGAATAAAAAGGGGGAAAGGACGAAGAGGGAGAGGTGGCGCCCCTCCAATCCTAGTCCAACTAGGATTCCCTGGTGGGGCGCCGGCCAGCCTCTATGGGCTGTCTCTCTTATTTCCTCAAGGCCCACTATGGACCATACCCCCTCGTGGGGGGTTCCGGTACCCCCCTACGGCAATCCGGTTAAATCCAAAACTTTTTCGGAACACTTCCGGTGTCCGAATATAGTCGTCCAATATATCAATCTTTATGTCTCGGACATTCCGAGACTCCTCTTCATGTCTGTGATCTCATCCGGGACTCCGAACTACCTTTGGTACATCAAAACTTATAAACTCATAATACCGATCGTCATCAAACGTTAAGCGTGCGGACCCTACGGGTTCGAGAACTATGTAGACATGACCGAGACTCATCTCCGGTCAATAACCAATAGCGGAACCTGGATGCTCATATTGGCTCCTACATATTCTACGAAGATCTTTATCGGTCAAACCACATAACAACATACATTGTTCCTTTTTGTCATCGGTATGTTACTTGCCCGAGATTCGATCGTCGGTATCTCTATACCAAGTTCAATCTCGTTACCGGCAAGTCTCTTTACTCGTTCCATAATACATCATCTCGTGACTAACTCATTAGTATTTTTCTTGCAAGGCTTATTATGATGGGCATTACTGAGAGGGCCTAGAGATACCTCTCCGACACTCGGAGTGACAAATCCTAGTCTTGATCTATGCCAACACCACGAACACTTTCGGAGACACCTATAGAGCATCTTTATGATCACCCAGTTACGTTGTGATGTTTGATAGCACACAAGGTGTTCCTACGGTATTCGGGAGTTGCATAATCTCATAGTCATAGGAACATGTATAAGTCATGAAGAAAGCAATAGCAGTAAAACTAAACGATCATAGTGTTAAGCTAACGGATGGGTCTTGTCCATCACATCAATCTCCTAATGATGTGATCCCGTTGATCAAATGACAACTCATGTCTATGGTTAGGAAACATAACCATCTTTAATCAATGAGCTAGTCTAGTAGAGGCATACTAGGGGCACTCTGTTTTGTCTATGTATTCACACATGTACTAAGTTTCCGGTTAATACAATTCTAGCATGAATAATAAACATTTATCATGATATAAGGAAATATAAATAACAACTTTATTATTGCTTCTAGGGCATATTTCCTTCACCATACCGGGATCACTTTGGTACCTCCCTACCAAACTTATGGCAAGGTTCACATCAAGTCTGGTACACAGCATGGCATACATAATAGAACCTATGGCTGAGGCATAGGGGATGACACTCATCTTTTCTCTATCTTCTGCCGTGGTCGGGGACTGAGCCGTGCTCAATCTCATACCTTGTAAAACATGCAAGAACCCTTTCTTGGACTGATCCATATTGAACTTCTTCAATATCTTGTCAAGGTATGTGCTTTGTGAAAGGCCAATGAGGCGTCTCGATCTATCTCTATAGATCTTGATGCCTAATATATAAGCAGCTTCTCCAAGGTCCTTCATTGAAAAACTCTTATTCAAGTAGGCCTTTATGCTTTCCAAGAATTCTATATCATTTCCCATCAGCAGTATGTCATCCACATATAATATGAGAAATGCTACAGAGCTCCCACTTAATTTTTTGTAAATACAGGCTTCTCCCCAAGTCTGTATAAAGCCAAACGCTTTGATCACATCATTAAAGCGAATATTCCAACTCCGAGATGCTTGCACCAGCCCGTAGATCGAGCGCTGGAGCTTGCATACTTTGTTAGCATTCTCTGGTTCGACAAAACCTTCCGGCTGTATCATATACAGTTCTTCCTTGAGGAAGCCATTAAGGAATGCTGTTTTGACGTCCATTTGCCATATCTCATAATCATAGAATGCGGCAATTGCTAACATGATTCGGACGGACTTTAGCATCGCTACGGGAGAGAAAGTCTCGTCGTAGTCAATCCCTTGAACTTGTCGATAACCCTTAGCGACAAGTCGAGCCTTATAGATGGTCACATTACCATCCGCGTCTGTCTTCTTCTTGAATATCCATTTATTTTCTATGGCGTGCCTATCATCGGGAAAGTCCACCAAAGTCCATACTTTGTTTTCATACATGGATTCTATCTCGGATTTCATGGCTCCAAGCCATTTATTGGAATCCGGGCCCGCTATCGCTTCTTCATAGTTCGAAGGTTCACCGTTGTCCAACAACATGATTTCCAAGACAGGGTTGCCGTACCACTCTGGCGCGGAACGTGTCCTTGTGGACCTTCAAAGTTCAGTAGTAACTTGATCTGTATCTTCATGATCATCATCATTAACTTCCTCCCTTGTCGGTGCAGGCACCTCGGGAACAACTTCCCGCGCTGCGCTACTTTCCGGTTCGGGAAGGGTGACTGTCACCTCATCAAGTTCTACTTTCCTCCCACTTACTTCTTTCGAGAGAAACTCTTTCTCCAGAAAGGATCCATTATTGGCAACAAAAATCTTGCCTTCAGATCTTAGGTAGAAGGTGTACCCAATTGTTTCCTTTGGGAATCCTATGAAGACGCATTTTTCAGATTTGGGTTCGAGCTTTTCAGGTTGAAGTTTCTTGACATAAGCATCACAACCCCAAACTTTCAGAAACGACAGCTTAGGTTTCTTGCCAAACCAAAGTTCATACGGTGTCATCTCGATGGATTTTGACGGAGCCCTATTTAAAGTGAATGCAGCAGTCTCTAAAGCAAATCCCCAAAAAGATAGCGGTAAGTCGGTGAGAGACATCATAGATCGCACCATGTCCAACAAAGTACGATTTCGACGTTCGGACACACCGTTACGCTGAGGTGTTCCTGGCGGTGTCAATTGTGAAACAATTCCACAGTTCCTTAGGTGCGTGCCAAATTCATGACTCAAATATTCACCCCCACGATCTGATCGTAAGAACTTTATTTTTCTGTCACGTTGATTCTCAACCTCATTCTGAAATTCCTTGAACTTTTCAAAGGTCTCAGACTTGTGCTTCATCAAGTAGACATACCCATATCTACTCAAGTCATCTGTGAGGGTGAGAACATAACGATAGCCTCCGCGAGCTTCAACACTCATTGGACCGCACACATCGGTATGTATGATTTCCAATAAGTTGGTTGCTCGCTCCATTGTTCCGGAGAACGGAGTCTTGGTCATCTTGCCCAAAAGGCATGGTTCGCATGTGTCAAATGATTCATAATCAAGAGACTCCAGAAGCCGATCTGTATGGAGCTTCTTCATACGCTTGACACCAATATGACCAAGGTGGCAATGCCACAAGTATGTGGGACTATCATTATCAACTTTACATCTTTTGGCATCCACACTATGAATATGTGTATCATCACGTTCGAGATTCATAAAAAATAAACCATTGACCAGCGGGGCATGACCATAAAACATATCTCTCATATAAATAGAACAACCATTATTCTCGGATTTAAATGAGTAGCCATCTCGTATCAAACGAGATCCAGATACAATGTTCATGCTCAAAGCTGGTACTAAATAACAATTATTAAGGTTTAAAACTAATCCCGAGGGTAGATGTAGAGGCAGCGTGCCAACGGCGATCACATCGACCTTGGAGCCATTCCGGACGCGCATCGTCACCTCGTCCTTTGCCAGTCTCCGCTTATTCCGCAACTCCTGCTTTGAGTTAGAAATGTGAGCAACTGCACCGGTATCAAATACCCAGGAGCTACTAGGAGCGCTGGTAAGGTACACATCAGTAACATGTATATCATATATACCTTTGACGTTGCCGGCCTTCTTATCTGCTAAGTATTTGGGGCAGTTCCGCTTCCAGTGACCCGTTCCCTTGTAATGAAAACACTCAGTTTCAGGCTTGGGTCCATTCTTTGGCTTCTTCCCGGCAACTGGCTTACCGGGCGCGACAACTCCTTTGCCGTCCTTCTTGAAGTTCTTCTTACCCTTTCCTTTCTTGAACTTAGTGGTTTTATTGACCATCAACACTTGATGTTCTTTCTTGATATCCACCTCCGCTGATTTCAGCATTGAATACGCCTCGAGAATGGACCTCTCCATCCCCTGCATATTGAAATTTAACACGAAGCTCTTGTAGCTAGGTGGGAGAGACTGAAGGATTCTGTCAACGACCGCTTCGTCTGGGAGATTCATTCCCAACTGAGACAAGCGGTTGTGCAACCCAGACAACTTGAGTATGTGCTCACTGACAGAACTATTCTCCTCCATCTTACAACTTTAGAATGCGTCGGAGATGTCATATCTCTCGACTCAGGCATGAGCTTGGAAAACCATTTTCAGCTCTTGGAACATCTCATATGCTCTGTGGTGCTCAAAATGCTTTTGGAGCCCCGACTCTAAGCTGTAAAGCATGCCGCACTGAACCAGGGAGTAATCATCACAACGCGACTGCCAGGCGTTCATAACGTCTTGGGTCGCCGGGAGAACGGGTGCATCACCTAGCGGTGCTTCAAGGACATATGATCTCTTGGCAGCTATGAGGATAATCCTCAGGTTACGGACCCAATCCGTATAGTTGCTACCATCGTCTTTCAGCTTGGTTTTCTCTAGGAACGTGTTGAAGTTGAGGGCAACTTGAGCGTGGGCCATTTGATCTACAAGACATATTGTAAAGATTTTTAGACTAAGTTCAGGACAATTAAGTTCATCTAATCAAATTTTAATGAAATCCCACGCAGATTGACACCTCTCTAGTCATCTAAGTGATACATGATCCGAACCGACTAGCCCGTGTCCGATCATCACGTGAGACGGACTAGTCATCAACGGTGAACATCTTCATGTTGATCGTTGATACGTCCAAAACGTATCTATAATTTCTGCTTGCTCCATGCCTCTTTTGGGTGATATTGCTATGATATTTATACACTTCCATACACTTTTGATCATATTTGGACTAACCTATTAACTCAGTGCACCCCAGTGCCAGTTTCTGTTTTCGGTTGTTTTTGTATTTCAGGTTTTCACGTTACGAGAACTGCCAGGAAAAATCCAGAAAAATTATATAAAAAATCAGCGTTCCAGAA
>LR738709.1:602414674-602439545 GCA_902687465.1 Secale cereale
GGAGGCGCCAGGGGCTGAGGTGCGGCTGCCCTCTCTCCCCCCCACTATATATAGGGGGCCAGGGGGGGCGCTGGCCCTAGGAGATCCAATCTCCTAGGGGGGCGGCGGCCAGGGGGGGGTATCTTGCCCCCCAAGCCAAAGGGAGGCGCCCCCACCCCTAGGGTTTCAACCCTAGGCGCATGAGGGGTGGCCCATGTGGGGGTGCGCCAGCCCACTAGGGGCTGGTCCCCCTCCCCCTACGTCCCATGGGGCCCTCCGGGATGGGTGGCCCCACCCGATGGACCCCCGGGACCCTTCCGGTGGTCCCGGTACACTACCGGTGACCCCCGAAATTCTCCCGATGGCCGAAACTGGACTTCCTATATATCATTCTTTACCTCCGGACCATTCCGGAACTCCTCGTGACGTCCGGGATCTCATCCGGGACTCCGAACAACATTCGGGTTTCCGTGTGCAAATATCTCTACAACCCTAGCGTCACCGAACTTTAAGTGTGTAGACCCTGCGGGTTTGGGAGACACGCAGACATGACCGAGACGACTCTCCGGTCAATAACCAACAGCGGGATCTGGATACCCATGTTGGTTCCCACGTGTTCCTCGATGATCTCATCGGATGAACCACTGTGTCAAGGGTTCACTTAATCCCGTATGTAATTCCCTTTGTCTATCGGTACGGCACTTGCCCGAGATTTGATCGTCGGTATACCGATACCTTGTTCAATCTCGTCATGGCAAGTCTCTTTACTCGTTCCGTAATCCATCATCTCGTGACTAACTCCTTAATCACTTTGAGCTCATGATGATGATGTCTTACCGAGTGGGCCCAGAGATACCTCTCCGTCATACGGAGTGACAAATCCCAGTCTCGGTTCGTACCAACTCAACAAACATTTTCGGGGATACCCGTTGCATACCTTTATAGTCACCCAGTTACGTTGTGACGTTTGGCACACCCAAAGTATTCCTACGGTATCCGGGAGTTGCACAACCTCATGGTCTAAGAAACAGATACTTGACACTGGAAAAGCTTAAGCATTACGAACTACACAATCTCGTGCTAGGCTTAGGTTTGGGTCTTGTCCATCACATCATTCTCCTAATGATGTGATCCCCTTATCAATGACATCCAATGTCCATGGTCAGGAAACCGTGACCATCTGTTGATCAACGAGCTAGTAACTAGAGGCTTTCCAGGGACACGTTGTGGTCTATGTATTCACACATGTATCGCTGTTTCCGTACAATATAATTCAAGTATGAATAACAAACAATTATCATGAACAAGGAAATATAATAATAATCCTTTTATTATTGCCTCTAGGGTATATTTCCAACACTTTTATTGTATATAACCTGCTTGTGACTTATACAAACAACAAAGATGCTGCTGAAATTTTGTTTTTTCTTACTTCAATCATAATCATCTCAGTCATTTTTAAGACGTGTGAACATATATTCTTTTATTACTTCAATCAGCAAAGATATCTAAATTGGAGTGCATATTGCCAAAATTATGTTCTGATTATTTTACATACATGATGAATCACTCTTGAGTCAAATTTCACAGCAAACAACCTACCAAACAACATATGTTGTATGCTGCATCTCTCATACAACCTCAGATGCAACACACCAAACAAAATCTGAGCTGAGCCTGGCTCATCTCATGCAGTACACCAAACACACATTTTAACTCATTTTTGCATGAGCTCAACCAGGCTAGCCCCAACCAAGCTCCTTGATGCAATGCATGCTAGATGCACCCAGGCAACCAAACACGCCCTAGCAACGCGTTCTAGACCAAACCACACGGCTACCTTGATCACAATTTGGACTCTGACAAGGCAAGACCTAACCAGATTCTACTACTCAGAGCATCTCCAACAGGCGCCGAACACGCCGCGCGCTAAAAACTGCTTTGCCGAGCGCCCATCGCCTGGTTTGGCGCGGCGCGCAGCGCTGGCTCCAGCAGCAACGCTAAAAAGCGCGCGCGCAGCTCCAACAGTGCGCAAAAATACAGCGCGCGCGACTCTCGCACAAACAACATATGTATTGCAAAACAGAAGCAAAAAGATCAAACACAAACACAAACAAATCAAAATAAATAATTCAATTTCGTTATTACAACTCAAACAAACAGTTTATCGTTCAATACAACAAATAGTGCAATAAACACAACAAATAGTTCAACCATACAATATCGAACGCACAAATCATGATGCTCTTTGTTGTCCATTCCAAGCCCACCACTCCTCAATGAGATTCTTCTGAAAATCATTATGCGCTGCGGGACGTCGAATGGCATGATAGGAGGCAACAAAACGGGCCACCCTTTCAGCCCTCCGTTGCACTCGCACGGGATGTCCCAAGAGCTCATACTGAGAGTAGTCTACATCTTGGCCACGCTCATTCTCGATGATCTTGTTATGCATGATCACACAAGCGTGCATGATGTACCAAAGCATTTTCTGATCCCAAAATCTAGCCGGTCCTCTCACAATAGTAAATTGGGCTTGCAAAATCCCAAAAGCTGGTGGACCCGGACCCGGATGAGGTTCGGTGGCGCCTCGAGCTCTCGGGACAATTCTCCACTAAGTCCCCCTACGCGGCTATCGCCCCTTCCTCCGCTTCGCCGCCCCTCCTGGCGATCTGGTCCATCCGCCTGCCCCTCAAAATCCGAATCTTCATGTGGCAATGGATCCGTGGCCGACTGCCGTCGGGAGTTGAGGTTCGCAAGCGCAATGGTCCGGGCTCCGGCCTCTGCCCCCTCTGTGATGCCCCTGAAGATTCGAACCACATCTTCTTCTCCTGCGTATCTGCTCAATTTGTTTGGAACTGCTTTCGTGAGGCGGTTGGTGGGGATTGGTGCCACTCCAACTTCCCCGACCTCTTCACCGAGCTTCAGGCCTCGCCGGCGCCCTCTCGCCACATTAGGTGGCTTGAGATTGGGGTCCTCGCGTGGACGCTTTGGACTATTCGCAATAAGCTCGTGATTCAACGCTCCCCTCTTCGACGATCTACTGACGCTCTCTTCAAACTGTCTGGTTACTTGCAGCTCTGGCGGCCGCTTAGCTGCCCTCGGGACCGGGACGCCATCTCCGCCTTCATCGCCGATCTCCGCTCGATGGCCGTCCGCCTGTCGCCGCCACCACCGCCGCCTCCACCGGAGCCTGATTAGTCGTCTATTTGCTCTCCGGCCTTAGCCCCGGATGAGCCTATCTTGTGTGTCGTGTGTGTTTTGGGCTTGTTGAGCTGTGCCCTCAGCAGTACCTCTGAACTTATTTGTTGTGTTTCTTGGGTGTGTGCTTCTGAACTAGTCCTTGTATGTGCTCATGGCGGTTTGCTTTATTTATAAAGCGGGGCGAAAGCCTTTTTCGGTAAATCTCAAAAGCTCTCTCCACATCTTTTCTAGCCGCCGCCTGAGCATTGTGGAAATCAAGATTTTTCTTACCTTCTGGCCTTTTCAACGGCTTGACAAAGGTTTGCCACTTTGGATAGATGCCATCCGCTAGATAATAGCCATAGTTGTATGTACGACCATTTGCTACAAACTGCACCGGTGGCAACTCACCATTTGCAATCTTATTCATCAGTGGTGACCGGTTGACAACATTGATGTCATTCAAAGATCCAGACATTCCAAAGAATGCATGCCAAATTCAAGTCTCTTGATCCGCCACCGCTTCAAGGATTATAGTGGAACCTCTTTTTTTGGCTGTGGAATTGCCCATGCCATGCCTTTGGACAATTCTTCCAACTCCAATGCATGCAATAAATTGAGCCAAGCATGCCAGGAAAACCGCGAGCTTTGTTCATCGCCAATAGCCTTGCGGCGTCTTCAGCATTGGGAGATCTCAAATACTCCTCACTAAACACTTGCACAATTCCGACTGCGAAGCGCTTGACACACATGATGCCTTGGCTCTCACCCATAGCCAAGTAATCATCAACTAGATCAGCCGGTATACCATATGCCAACATACGCAAAGCGGCTGTCACCTTCTGAAAGGTGCTATGCCCGAGCTCTCCGGCGGCATTCCTCCTTTGCTGAAAAAAGCGGTCATGGCTCGCTAGTTTCTCTGCAATGCGCCTGAACAACTCGGTGCTCATCCTATACCGGCGACGAAAATACGACTCGGGGTATGTGGGATTCTCCGCAAAATAATGCATGATCAATCTGTTGTGGGCATCGATCCTATCCCTCCAAATTTTCTGCCGACCCATAACCGAACCACCATGCTTCGGTTTTTTATTGATATGCATAGCTAGGATCATTGCAAGATCCTCCTCCTCTTCCATATCAAATTCTTCTTCGGAAGAATCATACGACGAACTCATCTACAATGTTCAATACTATGCTATAAAAACTACAATCAACATGCACAAAATTCATGGTTTTTGAGCAATACATACCTTCTAGGCGTTTTGTCGAACACCTTGCGGGCGCCGAGCGGCAGCGAGCGCGCGGGCGCTGTTCGTCGGAGGACGGATGCGCGCGAGGGGCGGCGGGACTAGAGGGAGGGGGTGGAGAAGCCACCGCGGGGCGGGGATAGGCCGGGGAAGCGCCGGAACGGTCGCCGGGTGGCGCGGTCGGCGGCGGCGGCACGACTGGATGGGGGGTGGGAGTTGCGAGCGAGCGCGCGAGAGTCCAGCGCGCGGGAGCGGGCGCAGCAAATAAGCGGCGTGCGATTGAGTTTCGGCCCGCGCGCTGAACTACATATGCCGCGCGCGCTGTTTTTGCGCGCCCGCTGGAGCAACTATATCGGTTGCGCGCGCGCTAAAACGGGCAATTTTGCGACGCGGCGCTAGTTTGGCGCGGCTGTTGGAGATGCTTTCAACACACACATAAGATTATTCCAACAATGGCATGCACAAATATACCAGATACAACTTCTGCTACATGACTAGGCATGCACTTCCAGCATGCAGAGCATCATGGCGTGGTTATGGTCACGAACCAGCAGTACTGGGTTAGTCCAAGCAACAACCAGTTCAAGTATACGTGGAGCTCATGGAAATTTCGTCAAGGAAAGATCACTGTGTACCGAAAAAAATAAGACTTGAAAGTGACCATGCATGAGGTGCCGTGTAGGAGGACGCGCGCAGCTCTGATCCTTCCATCCCCATCATTACCGTGCAGAGAAGGCGGCTGGGGGGTGTGTGGGGGGGGGGGGGGGGGGGGGGGGGGGGAGTGGCCCCCTGGACTCAACAATAAACGTTTTTTATTAGCTACTTCCTTCGTCCCATAATATAAGAACGTTTTTGACATTAGTGTTATGGAACAGAGGGAGTAGTTATTTGCCAAGGGCCACTATACCTATCCGCGTGTTTGTTTGGTTCGTTTGCCAAAGGCCCAGGCCTGCAGCTATATATCAATCAAGAAATATCAAAACGTCCAAAGCTCTACTACTTTGCATCCGGTTGAGACCGAAGATCAGAATCCACGTATAGACCAAAACTCTACTATGTTGGGACCGATGATCAGACTACTCCTCGATGCATATTTGTCAGAACAATCTCAGTTCCACTGCCTTGAATCATCAGAAGAGGATTTCTAGGTCCATGGCTTTGCTGATCAATCTGAGCTCATATGAGTTGGAGTATTTTTCAGTCATATGTCAATTTGTCCTTCAATTTTTATTTACATTGTCCATCCATGTGTTCATGGAGTGAAAAGTTTCTATAAATTCATGTCAATTTGAAGTGAGCATGTTGGTAAATTTGAACGTGTTTACATTGCTGCTTCATCTTTGTGACCATAACCCTGATCTTTGATGCACCATTGTAGGAAACAAGAGAAGGACCATTTGAGGTGTTGACATACTAGACTTCATGCACTTTATTTCCCTGGCCACTAGGCTATTGGAACATGACTATTACGTTGAAAATATGCACAAAAACCAAGCTATCCCCAATGTGGGCGATAGCAAGAAAACAATTTGGGCGCAGATATGGTATTCTTGTGGGCATCCCAGAAAATCTTTGTAGAAGCCTACATGGTGCATGATAAGAGAACCAAATGCATTATCCAATATATGTAATGACCCGTAATTTTAGTGTTATTAGTTACCCCCGCCTAAGTAGAAACTTCACAAACATATAACATAATTAAATGATTAACTAAGTGGATTGTTTGAATTAAAAACAGCACCTCTTAGATTTATACACCAATTACGGGCTAGGGTTATGAAAAACTACCTCTTTTCTTAATTTACCAACATGCTAGCACAATTTGGTTCGTTGTTCCAAAAAACACAAGCGATCCATTGGTTTAAATTTAACTATGTTTATGACAACTAGGGTCCATCTGTCAATATGTCAGGGCGCCACTAGTCAAACTGTTTCTTTGACTATTATAACTTACATACGGGACCAACATGTAAGGTCTTCTATTTTTTCCCTCTCCTCGCCTGATCTCCCTCTCCCCTGCGGGAACTCGCTTTCTCTCCCGCGGGCATGGCTTCCCAGAATCTCCGTCGCGCCCGAGCCCGATGGGATCTGCCACCATTGGACCTGCTCCTCCCCTCCCAGTTCTAGCCAATGCCATCCTCGTCGGCCATGACAAAAGTCGCGCCGCCGCAAGCCAAAACTTGCCGGCCATGGTAGAGCTCGCGCAACCGCCTCCCCGTCATCTACTTGCCGGCGAACACCAGCACATCCCGAGAGGCACCCACACCTCCAGACCAGACCTCCTCTCTTCTTCTCTCCCTGCTCCATGGACTAGCACCTCGAGTCACGCCCCTGAGAGACGCCTCCCCGCAGACATGGACGACAACGTCACCGCTCTCCTCTGGCTGATCTCGCACGGGGCAAGGCCAGAGTCGAAGCCGCGCTACTGGTGCGAGGTTAAAGCCAGGCATCAGGGCTCCACGTTGGACCGAGCAGCGACAGAGCATCGCCGCCGTCGTGGGAGAAGAAGACATGATCTTCCGCTCGATTCCTTGCATGTGAGGTCGATGACGAGCCGGTTGGTGCTCCTCGTCATGTAGTAGTTGGTCGGGACTGGAGCAAGCAGTAGGACGTCGTCGGCCACCTACTAACCGACAAGTACCACCACCACAGGGATCCGATTACTTAAAAAAAACTACATGGACTTGATTGCTTAAAAAATGCAGGGACTGGGTTGATTTTTTAAACTTATAGGGACCTGATTGTTTTATTCAAAAACTTATGAGGACCTGATTGCTTTTTTTGCAGGGACCGACATGTGGGCTCCACCTGTCATAAGGGTCAAAGATAGCGAATGTTGAGTTTTATGCCACGTTAGACATGACACGCGGGCCCTCCCTGTCATAATGTTGATTAAAACATAATGGTTCGGTCACTGCAGTTTTTTGGGAACAACGAACCGAGTTTGTGGTAGCATTTTGGGAAATTAAGAAAAGTGGTAGCATTTTGGGGAATTAAGAAAAGTGGTAGCATTTTGGAAAATTAAGAAAAGTGGTAGTTTTTCGTAACCCTAGCCCGTAATGTGGTAGTTTTTTGTTATTTACTCCCGGGTGGGGGAAGATGAATTGGCACGGAAGGTCCACCCCGTCATCCATTTGTGACAGAATTATAAGCCAAGAACAATCACTTTGTGTGCAGTCAATGGTAAATTTGCACAAAAGAGTGGCTCTGCAGGTAAAGAGAAAGTGGAATCAAGAACAGAGTATGTCGGATGACAACAACATCAGTCACCAGCAAAAATGGCGAGCTTTTTAGAAATCGGAAGAACGCAACTAGCTAACCACTTGAAGTTGGAGTGAGAGATTGAAGAGGCGGAAGGACAAGAAAAGTGAAGCCTCTATAACAAGGAACAATTTAGATGGAAGCTGGAAACCCCACGAGGGATATAGCAAGAAGAACCAAACTTTTTTTTGGAGGTAGGGAAAGCGGCCATGCTACTTCTTGTTCAAACAGGTTCTCAAGCGACAGTCAAATTGACTTCCCCTACTTGAGCGTAGTGCCCGCCCCTAGTGTGGTGGAAAAGGCATCTCGGGGTCTGGGGAGTGATATGGAAACATAAATCGATCAATCGTTGGACTGGCCTCCCCGCTCACGGCACCGAGCCGCCCCTTGCAGGGAGAGGCTTTCTGTAAATGACCAAAGCAAATCGTTGTCCGCTTGACTCTGTCCCTCCTCCCTCCATAACCTTCCACGGCCTTCTATAATGTCCAGTAAAAATAAGCCTACAGGATAAGTGTCTAATTAAGCGTCTCCTCAACAAATAAGCATTGGTTCTTAAGAGAAGATTGATTTATTTCTCTAAGCACCTCCTCTAAATAACCATGCATTATACAAGCCCTAATAAGAGTGCAATGCTTTGTTACTTCATGTTCCATAAACTCACATAAATGCACACTTTAGTTCATTAACTTAAAAATTGCACACTTTAGTCTACTAATTGGTTTAAGTGTATCATTATAGTTCAAAAAACTTTGGGGTTTAACTTGTCTCTAAAAGTTGTGTTTTGGGTAGTGTATGCAAAATGACCAAAGCTACAATTCCATGTTCTTTATCCAACTCCGCCGACCAAGTCCCGCTGGTTCGTCAGTCTGCTAGCATGGTCCTGAGGACCAAGGAATCGCGTGCTCGTGGGATTTTAGCCGGTTGGCATGGAGGAACACCTCTCGAGGGAGGTGAGTATTTCAAAGTCACATGGGCATCCATGGGGATGAAGATTGAGCCGTCGACCTCTCGGTCCGCACATGCATCTTATGGTGCCCAACACCCACTTGGTTGCCCATGGTTGCCACCCACACACTTTGAGCTGCACGCGGCACACTCCATTGAGCTTACCCACCTTCCCTGCCTTGATGAGTGCATGTGGCATGTTGCTCGGGCAACCCGAATGAGGCCTTGATAATCGATATTGCAAAAGCGGCAAAAGTGCACGGGCAATCCCATGTACCTTCTGGGGAAGGAAGCAATCTTGGCAGCGAATTCAGGGAGGATGTCATGTAGATCCATGTCGTGGCAATGAATGGGGAAGATCTCACTCTTTGATAGGTTAGTGACCAGACCGCTTGCGTCACTAAGGGCCAAAAGGATGGAGGAGATCGCACAGAGCTCTTCCTTGCTCGGGTTGGCAAAAATACCAACATCGTTCGTAAAGAGGGAAATCCGGCAAGATGCGGTCCATGCACATATGGGTTTCAGACCCCCCCCCCCTCACAAAATCCAACTTCAAAATATTCTATAAGGGGTTGATGGCGAGGTGGAAGAGCATCGGGGATAGCAGTCCCCTGGCGCAAACCACGAGCGTGGCAGAAGGGTAGTCCTAGGTTGCCATTGAGAAGGACCCCGGAGGAGGATGGCGTGGGACATGAAGACATGAAGATCCAGTCCTGCCACCGCTGGCCGAACACCAAGAGATGCAACCCCTCGAGCAAGTAGGCCCAATTGTCAGATTCGAAAGCTTTCAAAATGTGGGAGCATTCCTGCGGTGGAGATCCTTGATGAGGCTCTGGACGTGCATGAAATTGTCATGGATGCAAAACTGGCAAACAAAAGCACTCTGACACTTGGAGACGATCATCGAGAGGATCAGAGCAAGCCTATTATCCAGGATCTTCAAGAAGATCTTCGACAAGCTATGGATCAGACTGATCGACCCGCAATCGCCCACATGGGCCATGTTTGGCCTTTTGGGCAGGAGTTGATGAGGCCATTGCAATCATCCTTCACCACAATGTCCTACTTGATAATGTCCTAACATGACTTGAAAAAGGCTCCAATGAAGTCGTCAGGTCCTGGAGCGTTGACAGAGAGAGGGAGAACACCACATCCTTGATCTCCTGCTCATAAAAATGGACTTCGAGGTTTGAGAGGTCATGGACCGGGATGGCCAAGATGTCCTAGTTCAGGCCAACCTTCCTCCAAAGGTCTGATGTGGTGTAGATATATTGATAGATTTGCCATGTATGATTGTGAATCCACGGCCTGTTGGAGACAATTTTTGATTGATGACAACTTTGTTTTTATGGCACTGGATCACATGAGTGCGTCCTAAGAAAGAAAGAAGATGTGATTGAATCATCACTTGCCGAACTCGGTGGGTTTGCAGTTGGTAAAAAGAAATATAGGATCGTGGGAAGATCCTTCAATTGGTGGGCCCATGGGAGGGAGAAGAACGACTTAGAAACTCCCCTTTCATAGTAGAGATAACTGCAGAATTACTTAAGTACACAACCTCGTCGTGAGTTTCGTGATATAATCAATTGTTCCAAAGTTCACTTGCCAGCTCAGCTGCCTGTTTGCTTCGGAGCCGAGACGAATAACTGTCCGATCGCTTCCAGCGGAGAGACGTCCCAACTCTCTGCGTGCCTAACGACCTAAAACGTAGTGCAACCTTTGAAATCTGAGGGATAGTAAGGGATGGATGAATGAGTTCACATGGTTTATTTTATCTCCCTTAGTTACTACCTTATATTCTTCATCTAAATCGTATGTTGTGTTCCCTCTTATGGCAATGAGGGGCCTCCACGGGAGCTTCAAATATGTCCTGAAAGTAGTGCAGAAACATTAGTCTCAAAAGCCAAAGGAAAAAACAATGGCCATGATCAGAAGAAACAAAGACATATCTAGTGACGTATTCAGTGATGGATCATAATGTGATGTCGATGAGGCACCTTAATGTCCATGTTGCTATGATAAACTTTGTGTCGACCCTCAAACCCTGCATTCATGATTTTCAAGAGTGCATAGAGTAGCGAAAAAGCGTGTGCTAAAAAACTTTGGCGTAAGCCACATACCATGAGAAACTTCACAAATGCCAACATTAACCAAACAAGAAGGTGGTTTTATGTTTACAATTTAGCACAAATGACAAACACTTAAAAAATGAGACACATATCTGATACATCACAATTCCTTTCGCAATTTAGTAACAGATAATGTACAATATAATTAGGCAAACAAAACATCAGGCGAAGGCCAAAAAAAAGATTTTTTTTCTACAAACGGTGGATTTTATTGACTCAAAATGAAGCATCATGAAGATACAAAACACGATGAGCCCACACCCGGTCTCAGCATAGGTAGGATGCACACAGCCAACACCAACACACACAAACCCGCCGGTAATTAGCAAAGTCATAAGACCAAAGCTATGCATAGGCGAGGAGAAAAAGAGAAAACCTTACCTTGTCTATATTTTCAAGTTGGAGTGAAGGGCTGTCGAAGAAGGGCACTAACAAATCCAGATTCTGGGAGTATCTAGACCTTCCTACGGAGTACAATGGTATACGGAAGTTAGTTCTTGGCAGATAAGGATGCATCGATCTAGGTACTATTCCAGTGTTATTTGCATTTGATGCGTACCACGGAACTTTATCGTCGGGTCTTCAAACAAGCAATCTTCAGCATATATGCCCAGAGTGAAGTTCCCTGAAATCGATGCAGTCTTGAGCACATCGGCTACTCAAATGCCACAAAAAATCGAAAGACAATTGCTCTGAATGTGCAAATTAACGTTCTTCAGTTTCCTTTGACCGTTGACCGTCGCGCTGAGTAGAAGAAAAACTGCTATGCAAATCATCAATGTCCATACCGCAAAGCACATACCAGTAAGGAAATAAGCACGCCGGTAGTCGGCTTCAAGAACAGCCACCACTTCCTCGACGCTGCGAGGCGAATCCAACTCTGCGTCGACGGCTTCGACGGCTTGCCTTGGCTTCTTGGGAGAGAGGGCCCTGAGGAGCTCAGTGACGGCGCTGACCGCCGCCCTGACGACCGGCGATGCGCCGTCATCGCCGCTTCCGGGCGAGCCGGAGCCGGAGCTGCACCTGACGCCGAGGAGGAGGCGATGGCTCTGCCTCTGCAGGAAGACGGTGAGGGGGAGGAGAAGATGCTACCAGGAGGGAGTCAAGCAAAGGATGGACAGCAGCTTGAGAGAGGTTCAGCGCTGATCACCTTGGCGCCGGAGAGGCGAGGGGAGGGAAGGGGGGACGGTCTGGCAGTCAGGCCCGGCGCCATTAGCGGCTCACAAGGATTCTCGCATGATCACATCCGGTTGTGTGAGGCCTTCCAAGTGACACGCCACTTGGCATTATTTGCTCCGTCGTCTCCGTCATTGTTTCATTTCCTGGTAAACAGCCGCCGCACATCTTTCTGAGATAGAGTAAAATGCACGGGTAGTCATTGAAATAATGTCGATAGCTCACTTTGATTATTGTATTTAAAAATACGATCACTACGGTTACTATGTACAATTATTGATGATACGGTCATTGTCCCATTGTATAGCTTCGTATTTGTGTCAATTGACTGGTCAAACAGTCCAAGTGGCACCCCAGTCCGTCTTCTATCTGCCTGTGTGAGCCTCTCACACGTCAGTGGGTTAATAAACTACTCCCTTCGTTCCTAAATATTTATCTTTCTAAATATTTTAAATGCAGACAACATACAGATGTATGTAGACATATTTTAGAATGTAGATTCACTCGTTTTGCTTTATATATAGTCACTTGTTGTAATTGCTAGAAAGACAAATATTCGAGAACGGAGGAAGTAGCACGTAGTAATACGCACGCACGCGACACACACTAGCACATAGAAAGCACCTACGGTCGTATAGACGTGTTAAAATTAGAACGCATGGACGGCGAGTCTTGACAAACCGACGCATCCATGCAGCCGCTCTCGTCGTCAGCTGACCTTCGACGACTAAGAGCAACTCCAGCTTGCGACTTCATCCCGTCCGTTCTAGTCTGTTTGGGGTAGAATGGACGAATAGCGCGGCCCAACATGCGGCCCCAAACGCCCCTGCTACATCGAGGTGATCATCGCGGCCTTTTTTCCACCACAACCGCAAGGTGTTTGACACTTTGCCCATAAAGGTATGGACCGTGGAGATGGATTTTTCTTCAACCACTTCATTTGTTCATCGGAGGATTCGTCCTCGGATGACGAAGATCTTGTGGTGGCTGCAATGGTCGTTCACGATCATATTGAACGGCAGCGGCCTCGGTACAGGGGTCGGTCCCTGGCCGTGCTCCCAACCTGAACCGCAACAGAGAGAGAGGCCACGCCCTGCTCTATGCCGATTACTTTGCGAATACCCCGCTCTTCAAACTGGACAAATTACGTCACCATTTTCGTATGGCAAGGCATGTGTTCAGTCGTATCCGAGAGGGAGTGGTTGCTCATGACCCATTCTTTGAGTGCAAAACGGATGCCCTTGGCAACATTGGATTCTCCTCTTATCAGAAATGCACCGCGACCATCAGCATGCTTGCATATGGAATTTCAGGCGTTCTGATGGATGAGACGTGCACATGAGTGAGTCCACATGTCTGCTGTCAATGTACAACTTCTGCAAGGCTATGGTGGCAGTGTTTGGCCCTGAGTACTTGAGGGAGCCAAATGTCGCTGTTACAGAAAGGTTGTTGGTGATCAACGCCGATAGAGGCTTTCCAGCCATGATGGTCACCGTAGATTGTATGCACTGGGAGTGGAAATTTTTTCCATTTGCTTGGCACGGCCAATACAAGGGGTATGTTAAAGCGTGCACTGTCATAATAGAAGCGGTGGCTTCACAAGATCTTTGGATATGACATTCTTTCTTCAGCATGGCGGGTTCTCACAATGATATCAACGTGATGTAGCGTTCTCCAGTCTTCGCAAGGCTTGCAGAAGGCCCACCAGTCAACTTTGAGATCAATGGCCACCACTACAACAAGGAATACTACCTACCTGATTGTATATATACTCAGTGGTCAACTTTTGTGAAGAAAATCTCGAAACCCCAAGGTGAGAAGAGACAGAGATTTTCTCAAATGCAAGAGAGTGCTAGAAAGGATGTGGAGCATGCTTTTGGTCTGCTAGGCTCTATTCTCAACTTCTACTTCTCGCTCCAATATTTTCACTGCCTAGGCTAAGTTCTCAACTTATACTTCTCGCTGCGATACCCAGCCTCTTACCTGAACTCTGGTGATTCGAAAACCATTTTTAGAAGAGTTCGGTCATATTCAGAGTGTTTCAACTATAAGTATGTGTTCTGATAAAAAAAACTATAAGTATGTGTTCTACTCATCCACAAAATGAGTTAATTACGGTAGCTTCCTAATATTATGACACTCATGCCACAATTTGAACTTCATTTCAAACATCATGACACTCACAAGTTTGCACATGCGCCCTCTTTAAAGAAATATAAGACATTTTAGGTCACTACTTTAGTGCCTAAAACGTCTTATATTTGTTTACCGAGGGAGTAGTAGTGAACCTAATAAAGTGACATGAAGTGAGACTGTTCAATAATTCAACAACTCATATGACATCATAAAAAAGTTCAACAAAAGCATCATCAAAGTTCAAAGGAATCACTTCTCTACTTCCCCTTGAACGAGTCAAGCCACCGCTTACAACATTTACAGGCCAACTCCTCAAAACGCTCCCTATACATCTGGGTGGACGACCCGGTTAGTGACTGGTCCGAAAAACTCGATCCAACTACACACCTCATATGGGTCCTATACGTTCACGCTGCTGGCATCCATCATATCCAACTCATATATGGGGCGAAAATTGGAAGGCCCGGATGATTCCGCATGTCGGACCATACCACTGTGCCCCACGCCATCCCCATCCCTGTCCTCACAAATACCCGAAGTCGGACGAGCAAACCCTAGTCAACCTCTATGCCCCACTTCACTTCCATACCCTCCCTCCCTCCCTCCCTCTCTCTACCCTATCACATCACCTCCACAAGGGCCAGGAACGGATCCGACAGTGACTCTCACTCCATCAACTCGGAGAAGCTTGCCACAGACTCCTTGAGCTCGTCCACGCCAGACAACGAGGAGATAGCGATTCGCATTGCCTGTTGGGAAACGTTGCATGGAAAACAAAAAAAATTGTACGCACACGCAAGATCTATCCATGGAGATGCATAGCAACGAGAGGGGAGAGTGTGTCTACGTACCCACGTAGACCTTAAGCGGAAGTGTTTGTTAACGTGGTTGATGTAGTCGAACTTCTTCGCGATCAAACCGATCAAGTACCGAACATACGGCACCTCCGCGTTCAGCACACGTTCAGCTCGACGACGTCCTCGCCTTCTTGATCCAGCAAGACGGGCGGAGTAGTAGATAGGTTCCGGCAGCACAACGACGTGGTGACGGTGATGGTGATGCTATCTCTGCAGGCTTCGCCTAAGCACTGTGAAAATATGCCCGAGGGATGCAACTATGGAGAGGGGCGCCGCACACAGCTAGGATAATGTCGTGGGTTGTGTGGCGCCCCCTCCTTATGTATATATATGCGTGGGGGAGGAGGGGAGTCAGCCTAGGGCTCCACAAGTGGCCGGCGGCCACCTTGGGTTTTCCCTAGCCCCCCTTTGTTGGGGAACGTAGTATTTTAAAATTTTCCTACGATCATGCAAGATCTATCTACCAGATGCATAGCAACGAGAGGGGAGAGTGTGTCTACGTACCCTCGTAGACCGGGAGCGGAAGCGTCAAGTGACGCGGTTGATGTTGTCGAACTTCTTCGCGATCCAACCGATCAAGCACCGAACGTACGGCACCTCCGCGTTCAGCACACGTTCAGCTTGATGACGTCCCACGAGCTCTTGATCCAGTTGAGCTTCACGGGAGAGTTTCGTCAGCACGATGGCGTGGTGACGGATATGATGTGTTCACCGGCGCAGGGCTTCGCCTAAGCTCCGCGACGGTACGACCGAGGTGTGATTCTGTGGAGGGGGGCACCACACACGGCTAAAACAATTCAACTTGTGTGTCTTTGGGTGCCCCCCTGCCCCCGTATATAAAGTAGCAAGGGAGGAGGGGCCGGCCAACCTCTATGGTGCGGCTAGGGAGGGGACTCCTACTAGGAATAGGATTGCAATCCTATTCCTAGTAGGATTCACCGAAAGGAAGAAGGGGGAAAGGAATAGGAGAGGTGGCGCCCCCCCCCCCCAATCCTAGTCCAACTAGGATTCCTAGGTGGGGCGCCGGCCAGCCCTATGGGCTGCCTCTCTCTCACCCTTTAGGCCCACTATGGACCATCCCCTCTCGTAGGGGGTTCCGGTAACCCCCTCCGGCATTCCCGATAAATCCGAAACTTTTCCTGTATACTTCCGGTTTCCGAATATAGCCGTCCAATATATCAATCTTTATGTCTCGGACATTCCGAGACTCCTCGTCATGTCCGTGATCTCATCCGGGACTCCGAACTACCTTCGGTACATCAATACTCAAAAACTCATAATACCGATCGTCATCAAACGTTAAGCGTGCGGACCCTACGGGTTCGAGAACTATGTAGACATGACCGAGACTCATCTCTGGTCAATAACCAATAGCGGAACCTGGATGTTCATATTGGCTCCTACATATTCTACGAAGATCTTTTATCGGTCAGAACCGCATAACAACATACGTTGTTCCTTTTGTCATACGGTATGTTACTTGCCCGAGATTCGATCGTCGGTATCTTTATACCTAGTTCAATCTCGTTGCCGGCAAGTCTCTTTACTCGTTCCGTAACACATCATCTCGTGACTAACTCATTAGTCTTTTGCTTGCAAGGCTTATTATGATGTGTGTTACCGAGAGGGCCCAGAGATACCTCTCCGACACTCGGAGTGACAAATCCTAATCTTGATCTATGCTAACACCACGAATACTTTCGGAGACACCTGTAGAGCATCTTTATGATCACCCAGTTACGTTGTGACGTTTGATAGCACACAAGGTGTTCCTACGGTATTCGGGAGTTGCATAATCTCATAGTCATAGGAACATGTATAAGTTATGAAGAAAGCAATAGCAGCTAAACTAAACGATCATAGTGCTATGCTAACGGATGGGTCTTGTCCATCACGTCATTCTCCTAATGATGTGATCCCGTTGATCAAATGACAACTCATGTCTATGGCTAGGAAACTTAACCATCTTTGATCAATGAGCTAGTCTAGTAGAGGCATACTAGGGACATACTGTTTTGTCTATGTATCCACACATGTACTAAGTTTCCGGTTAATACAATTCTAGCATGAATAAAAGACATTTATCATGATATAAGGAAATACAAATAACATCTTTATTATTGCCTCTAGGGCATATTTCCTTCAGTCTCCCACTTGAACTAGAGTCAATAATCTAGATTACAAAGTGATGATTCTCACACCCATGGAGTCTTGGTGCTGATCATGTTTTGCCCGTGGAAGAGGCTTAGTCAACGGGTCTGCAACATTCAGATCCGTATGTATTTTGCAAATCTCTATGTATCCCTCCTTGACTAGATCGCGGATGGAATTGAAGCGTCTTTTGATGTGCTTTGTTCTCTTGTGAAACCTGGATTCCTTCGCCAAGGCTATGGCTCCAGTGTTGTCACAAAAGATTTTCATTGGACCCGATGCACTAGGTACTACACCTAGATCGGATATGAACTCCTTCATCCAGACTCCCTCATTTGCTGCTTCCGAAGCAGCTATGTATTCCGCTTCACACGTAGATCCCGCCACGACGCTCTGCTTGGAACTGCACCAGCTGACAGCTACACCGTTCAATAAAAATACATATCCGGTTTGTGACTTTGAGTCATCCGGATCAGTGTCAAAGCTAGAATCGACGTAACCGTTTACGACGAGCTCTTTGTCACCTCCATATACGAGAAACATATCCTTTGTTCTTTTCAGATACTTTAGGATGTTTTTGACCGCTGTCCAGTGATCCACTCCTGGATTACTTTGGTACCTCCCTGCTAGACTTATAGCAAGGCACACATCAGGTCTGGTACACAGCATTGCATACATGATAGATCCTATGGCTGAGGCATAGGGAATGACTTTCATTTTCTCTCTATCTTCTGTAGTGGTCGGGCATTGAGTCTTACTCAACTTCATACCTTGTAAAACAGGCAAGAATCCTTTCTTTGACTGATCCATTTTGAACCTTTTCAAAATCTTATCAAGGTATGTGCTTTGTGAAAGTCCAATTAAGCGTCTTGATCTATCTCTATAGATCTTGATGCCTAATATGTAAGCAGCTTCTCCGAGGTCTTTCATTGAAAAACATTTATTCAAGTATCCTTTTATGCTATCCAGAAATTCTATATCATTTCCAATTAACAATATGTCATCTACATATAATATTAGAAATGCTACAGAGCTCCCACTCACTTTCTTGTAAATACAGGCTTCTCCAAAAGTCTGTATAAAACCATATGCTTTGATCACCTCATCAAAGCGTATATTCCAACTCCGAGATGCTTGCACCAGTCCATAGATGGATCGCTGGAGTTTGCATACTTTGTTAGCACCTTTTGGATCGACAAAACCTTCTGGTTGCATCATATACAACTCTTCTTTGAGATATCCATTTAGGAATGCAGTTTTGACATCCATTTGCCAGATTTCATAATCATAAAATGCGGCAATTGCTAACATGATTCGGACAGACTTAAGCATCGCTACAGGTGAGAAAGTCTCATCGTAGTCAACTCCTTGAACTTGTCGAAAACCTTTCGCAACAAGTCGAGCTTTGTAAACAGTAATATTACCGTCTGCGGCGGTCTTCCTCTTGAAGATCCATTTATTTTCGATGGCCTGCCGATCATCGGGCAAGTCAACCAAAGTCCATACTTTGTTCTCATACATGGATCCCATCTCAGATTTCATGGCTTCAAGCCATTTTGCGGAATCTGGGCTCATCATCGCTTCCTCATAGTTCGTAGGTTCATCATGGTCTAGTAACATGATTTCCAGAACTGGGTTGCCGTACCACTCTGGTGCGGAACGTACTCTGGTTGATCTACAACATTCAGTAGAAACTTGATCCGAAGTTTCATGATCATTATCATCAACTTCCTCACTAATTGGTGTAGGAATCACTGGAACAATTTCCTGTGATGTACTACTTTCCAATAAGGGAGAAGGTACAATTACCTCATCAAGTTCTACTTTCCTCCCACTCACTTCTTTCGAGAGAAACTCTTTTTCTAGAAAGGATCCGTTCTTAGCAACGAATATTTTGCCTTCGGATCTGTGATAGAAGGTGTACCCAACAGTCTCTTTTGGGTATCCTATGAAGACACATTTTTCCGACTTGGGATCGAGCTTATCAGGTTGAAGTGTTTTCACATAAGCATCGCAGCCCCAAATTTTAAGAAACGACAACTTTGGTTTCTTGCCAAACCATAGTTCATAAGGCGTTGTATCAACGGATTTAGATGGTGCCCTATTTAACGTGAATGCAGCTGTCTCTAAAGCATAACCCCAAAACGATAGTGGTAAATCGGTAAGAGACATCATAAATCGCACCATATCTAATAAAGTACGGTTACGACGTTCGGACACACCATTACGTTGTGGTGTTCCAGGTGGCGTGAGTTGTGAAACTATTCCACATTGTTTCAAATGAAGACCAAACTCGTAACTCAAATATTCTCCTCCACGATCAGATCGTAGGAATTTTATTTTCTTGTTACGATGGTTCTCTACTTCACTCTGAAATTCTTTGAACTTTTCAAATGTTTCAGACTTGTGTTTCATTAAGTAGATATACCCATATCTGCTCAAATCATCAGTGAAGGTCAGAAAATAACGATACCCACCGCGAGCATCAACACTCATTGGTCCACATACATCAGTATGTATGATTTCCAATAAATCTGTTGCTCGCTCCATAGTTCCGGAGAACGGAGTTTTAGTCATCTTGCCCATGAGGCATGGTTCGCAAGCACCAAGTGATTCATAATCAAGTGATTCCAAAAGTCCATCTTTATGGAGTTTCTTCATGCGTTTTACACCAATATGACCTAAACGGCAGTGCCACAAATTGTTGGGGAACGTAGCATAAATCAAAAAATTTCTACGTCTTCACCAAGATCCAAGTATGGAGACATCTAGCAACGAGTAACTTAGAGTGCATCTACATACCGTTATGAAGATTGCGTGCGGAAGCTTTCAACGAAGCAAGGATGAAGTAGTCGTACTCTTCACGTTCTTCGTCACCGATGATCTAGCGCCGAACGGACGACACCTCCGCGTTCAACACACGTACGGTGCAGCAACGTCTCCTCCTTCTTGATCCAGCAAGGGGGGAGGAGAAGTCGTCACAGATCCGGCAGCACGACGGCGTCATGACGGATGCAGTGGATGTCGCAGCAGGGCTTCGCCGGGCTGCCCTGCGTTGGGAGTATGGGGTGTGACGGGAGGGGGAGAGGCGCCAGGGATCAGGTGCGGCTGCCCTCTCCCCCCCCACATATATATAGGGGCCAGGGGGGGCACCTGGACCCCCTGCAGATCCAATCTGCAAGGGGGCGGCGGCCAAGGGGGGGTTCCTTGCCCCCCAAGGCAAGTGGAGCCCCCCTCCCCTTTAGGGTTGGAACCCTAGGCGCAGGGGAGGTGGGCCCCCTATGATGGTGCGCCAGCCCAGAGGGCTGGTCACATCCCCTCGTGACCTAGGGGCCCCACCGGGATGGGTGGCCCCACCCGATGGACCCCCGGGGCCCCTCCGGTGGTCCCGGGACGCTCCCGGTGACCCCCGGAGATCACTCGTTGGCCGAAACTGGACTTCCCATATATCAATCTTTACCTCCGGACCATTCCGGAACTCCTCGTGACGTCCGGGATCTCATCCGGGACTCCGAACAACTTTCGGGTTTCCACGTGCATTTATCTCTACGACCCTAGCGTTACCGAACCTTAAGTGTGTAGACCCTACGGGTTCGGGAGACACGTAGACATGACCGAGACCACTCTCCGGTCAATAACCAACAGCGGGATCTGGATACCCATGTTGGTTCCCACGTGTTCCTCGATGATCTTCATCGGATGAACCACTGTGTCAAGGATTCACTCAATCCCGTATGTTATTCCCTTTGTCCATCGGTACGGTACTTGCCCGAGATTCGATCGTCGGTATTCCCAATACCTTGTTCAATCTCGTTATGGCAAGTCTCTTTACTCGATCCGTAATCCATCATCCCGTGACTAACTACTTAGTCACATTGAGCTCATTATGATGATGACTTACCGAGTGGGCCCAGAGGTACCTCTCCGTCATACGGAGTGACAACATCCCAGTCTCGGTTCGTACCAACTCAACAGACACTTTCGGAGATACCCGATGCGTACCTTTATAGCCACCCAGTTACGTTGTGACGGTTGGCACACCCAAAGCACTCCTACGGTATCCGGGAGTTGTACAACCTCATGGTCTAAGGAACAAATACTTGACACCGAAAAGCTTATGCATTACGAACTATACGATCTCGTGTTATGCTCAAGTTTGGGTCTTGTCCATCACATCATTCTCCTAATGATGTGATCCCGTTATCACCGACATCTCATGTCCATGGTCAGGAAACCATGACCATCTGTTGATCAACGAGCTGGCTACTAGAGGCCTACCAGGGACTCATTGTGATCTGTGCATTCACACATGTATCGCTGTTTCCGTACAATACAATTCAAGCATGAATGACAGACAATTATCATGAATAAGGAGATATAATAATAATGCTTTTATTATTGCCTCTAGGGCATATCTCCAACAGTCTCCCACTTGCACTAGAGTCAATAATCTAGTTACATTGTGATGAATCGAACACCCATAGAGTTCTGGTGTTGATCATGTTTTGCTCGTGAAAGAGGTTTAGTCAACGGGTCTGCTACATTCAGATCCGTATGCACTTTACAAATATCTATGTCTCCATCCTGAACATAATTCCGGATGGAGTTGAAACGGTGCTTGATGTGCTTGGTCTTCTTGTGAAACCTGGGCTCCTTGGTAATATCAATAGCACCAGTGTTGTCACAGAAGAGAGTCATCGGGCTTGACGCGCTTGGAATGACTCCGAGGTCGGTGATGAACTCCTTCATCCAAACTCCTTCCTGCGCTGCTTCAGAAGCAGCTATGTACTCCGCTTCACATGTAGATGCTGCCACCACGCTTTGCTTGCAACTGCACCAGCTGACTGCCCCTCCATTCAAAATATACACGTATCCGGTTTGCGACTTAGAGTCATCCAGATCTGTGTCAAAGCTAGCATCGACGTAACCCTTTACGACGAGCTCTTCGTCACCTCCATAAACGAGAAACATATCCTTAGTCCTTTTCAGGTACTTCAGGATGTTCTTGACCGCTGTCCAGTGTTCCGTACCGGGATCACTTTGGTACCTCCCTACCAAACTTATGGCAAGGTTCACATCAGGTCTGGTACACAGCATGGCATACATGATAGAACCTATTGCCGAGGCATAGGGAATGACACTCATCTTTTCTCTATCTTCTGCCGTGGTCGGCGACTGAGTCTTACTCAATCTCATACCTTGCAAAACAGGCAAGAATCCTTTCTTTGACTGATCCATATTGAACTTCTTCAATATCTTGTCAAGGTATGTACTTTGTGAAAGACCAATGAGGCGTCTTGATCTATCTCTATAGATTTTGATGCCTAATATGTAAGCAGCTTCTCCAAGGTCCTTCATTGAAAAACTTTTATTCAAATAGGCCTTTACATTTTCCAAGACTTCTATATCATTTCCCATCAACAATATGTCATCCACATATAATATGAGAAATGCTACAGAGCTCCCACTCACTTTCTTGTAAATACAGTCTTCTCCATAAGTCTGTATAAAGCCAAACGCTTTGATCACCTCATCAAAACGAATATTCCAACTCCGAGATGCTTGCACTAGCCCGTAAATCGAGCGCTGGAGCTTGCATACTTTGTTAGCGTTCTCTGGATCGACAAAACCTTCCGGTTGCATCATATACAACTCTTCCTTGAGGAAGCCATTAAGGAATGCTGTTTTGACGTCCATTTGCCATATCTCATAATCATAGAATGCGGCAATAGCTAACATGATTCTGACTGACTTTAGCATCGCTACGGGAGAGAAAGTCTCATCGTAGTCAATCCCTTGAACTTGTCGATAACCCTTAGCGACAAGCCGAGCTTTATAGATGGTCACATTACCATCCGCGTCTGTCTTCTTCTTAAATATCCATTTGTTTTCTATGGCGTGCCTATCATCAGGCAAGTCCACCAAAGTCCATACTTTGTTTTCATACATGGATTCTATCTCGGATTTCATGGCTCCAAGCCATTTATTGGAATCTGGGCCCGCCATCGCTTCTTCATAGTTTGAAGGTTCACCGTTGTCTAACAACATGATTTCCAGTACAGGGTTGCCGTACCACACTGGTGCGGAACGTACCCTTGTGGACCTTCGAAGTTCAGTAGTAACTTGATCTGTTTCTTCATGATCATTATCATCAACTTCCTCCCTTGTCGGTGCAGGCACCTCAGGAACAGTTTCCTGTGCTGCGCTACTTTCCGGTACAGGAGTGGTGACTGTCACCTCATCAAGTTCTACTTTCCTCCCACTCACTTCTTTCGAGAGAAACTCTTTCTCCAGAAAGTATCCATTCTTGGCAACAAAGACTTTGCCTTCGGATCTGTGGTAGAAGGTGTACCCAATTGTTTCCTTTGGGTATCCTATGAAGACGCATTTTTCCGATTTGGGTTCGAGCTTTTCAGGTTGAAGTTTCTTGACATAAGCATCGCAACCCCAAACTTTCAGAAACGACAGCTTCGGTTTCTTGCCAAACCAAAGTTCATATGGAGTCGTCTCAACGGATTTTGACGGAGCCCTATTTAAAGTGAATGCGGCAGTCTCTAAAGCATAACCCCAAAAAGATAGCGGTAAATCGGTGAGGGACATCATAGATTGCACCATGTCCAACAGAGTACGATTTCGACGTTCGGACACACCGTTACGTTGAGGTGTTCCGGGCGGTGTCAATTGTGAAACAATTCCACAGCTTCTAAGGTGTGAGCCAAAATCATGACTTAAATATTCACCCCCACGATCCGATCGCAAGAACTTTATTTTTCTGTCACGTTGATTCTCAACCTCATTCTGAAATTCCTTGAACTTTTCAAAGGTCTCAGACTTGTGTTTCATCAAATAGATATACACATATCTACTCAAGTCATCCGTGAGGGTGAGAACATAACGGTAGCCTCCGCGAGCCTCAACACTAATTGGACCGCACACATCGGTATGTATGATTTCCAACAAGTTGGTTGCTCGCTCCATTGTTCCGGAGAACGGAGTCTTGGTCATCTTGCCCAAGAGGCATGGTTCGCACGTGTCAAATGATTCATAATCAAGAGACTCTAGAAGTCCATCCGAATGGAGCTTCTTCATACGTTTGACACCAATATGACCAAGGCGGCAATGCCACAAGTATGTGGGACTATCATTATCAACTTTACATCTTTTGGCATCTACACTGTGAATATGTTTATCACTACGTTCGAGATTCATCAAAAATAAACCATTGACCAGCGGGGCATGACCATAAAACATATCTCTCAAATAAATAGAACAACCATTATTCTCCGATTTGAAAGAATATCCATCTTGCATAAGACGAGATCCAGAAACAATGTTCATGCTCAAAGCTGGTACTAAATAACAATTATTCAGGTTCAAAACTAATCCCGAGGGTAGATGTAGAGGTAGCGTGCCGACGGCGATCACATCGACCTTGGAACCATTCCCGACGCGCATCGTCACCTCATCCTTCGCCAGTCTCCGTTTATTCCGCAGCTCCTGTTTTGAGTTACAAATGTGAGCAACTGCACCGGTATCGAATACCCAGGAGCTACTACGAGTGCTGGTAAGGTACACATCAATAACATGTATATCATATATACCTTTGACGTTGCCGGCCTTCTTGTCTGCTAAGTATTTGGGGCAGTTCCGCTTCCAGTGACCCGTTCCCTTGCAATAAAAGCACTCTGTTTCAGGCTTGGGTCCATACTTTGGCTTCTTCCCAGCAACAGGCTTGCCAGGCGCGGCAACTTGCTTGCCGTCCTTCTTGAAGTTCTTCTTACCCTTGCCTTTCTTGAACTTAGTG
>LR738709.1:602440525-602465453 GCA_902687465.1 Secale cereale
CCCTGCAGATCCAATCTGCAAGGGGGCGGCGGCCAAGGGGGGGTTCCTTGCCCCCCAAGGCAAGTGGAGCCCCCCTCCCCTTTAGGGTTGGAACCCTAGGCGCAGGGGAGGTGGGCCCCCTATGATGGTGCGCCAGCCCAGAGGGCTGGTCACATCCCCTCGTGACCTAGGGGCCCCACCGGGATGGGTGGACCCCCGGGGCCCCTCCGGTGGTCCCGGGACGCTCCCGGTGACCCCCGGAGATCACCCGTTGGCCGAAACTGGACTTCCCATATATCAATCTTTACCTCCGGACCATTCCGGAACTCCTCGTGGCGTCCGGGATCTCATCCGGGACTCCGAACAACTTTCGGGTTTCCACGTGCATTTATCTCTACGACCCTAGCGTTACCCAACCTTAAGTGTGTAGACCCTACGGGTTCGGGAGACACGTAGACATGACCGAGACCACTCTCCGGTCAATAACCAACAGCGGGATCTGGATACCCATGTTGGTTCCCACGTGTTCCTCGATGATCTTCATCGGATGAACCACTGTGTCAAGGATTCACTCAATCCCGTATGTTATTCCCTTTGTCCATCGGTACGGTACTTGCCCGAGATTCGATCGTCGGTATTCCCAATACCTTGTTCAATCTCGTTATGGCAAGTCTCTTTACTCGATCCGTAATCCATCATCCCGTGACTAACTACTTAGTCACATTGAGCTCATTATGATGATGTATTACCGAGTGGGCCCAGAGGTACCTCTCCGTCACACGGAGTGACAATATCCCAGTCTCGGTTCGTACCAACTCAACAGATACTTTCGGAGATACCCGATGCGTACCTTTATAGCCACCCAGTTACGTTGTGACGGTTGGCACACCCAAAGCACTCCTACGGTATCCGGGAGTTGTACAACCTCATGGTCTAAGGAATAAATACTTGACACTGAAAAGCTTATGCATTACGAACTATATGATCTCGTGTTATGCTCAAGTTTGGGTCTTGTCCATCACATCATTCTCCTAATGATGTGATCCCGTTATCACCGACATCTCATGTCCATGGTCAGGAAACCATGACCATCTGTTGATCAACGAGCTGGCTACTAGAGGCCTACCAGGGACTCATTGTGATCTGTGCATTCACACATGTATCGCTGTTTCCGTACAATACAATTCAAGCATGAATGACAGACAATTATCATGAATAAGGAGATATTATAATAATGCTTTTATTATTGCCTCTAGGGCATATCTCCAACACAAATAAGTTGCACTATCATTATTAACCTTGCATCTTTTGGTTTCAATATTATGAATATGTGTATCACTACAATCGAGATCCAGTAAGAATAGACCACTCTTTAAGGGTGCATGACCATAAAAGATATTATTCATCAAAATGGAACAACCATTATTCTCTGATTTAAATGAATAACCGTCTCGCAATAAACAAGATCCAGATATAATGTTCATGCTCAATGCTGGCACTAAATAACAATTATTTAGGTCTAAAACTAATCCCGAAGGTAGATGTAGAGGTAGCGTGCCGACGGCGATCACATCGACTTTGGAACCGTTTCCCACGCGCATTGTCACCTCGTCCTTAGCTAATCTTCGTTTAATCCGTAGTCCCTGTTTCGAGTTACAATTATTAGCAACCGAACCGGTATCAAATACCCAGGTACTACTACGAGCATTAGTAAGGTACACATCAATAACATGTATATCACATATACCTTTGTTCATCTTGCCATCCTTCTTATCCACCAAATACTTGGGGCAGTTCCGCTTCCAGTGTCCAGTCCCCTTGCAGTAGAAGCACTCAGTTTCAGGCTTGGCTCCAGATTTGGGTTTCTTCGTTGAAGTAGCAACTGACTTGCTATTCTTTTTGAAGTTCCCTTTCTTTCCCTTGCCCTTTTTCTTGAAACTAGTGGTCTTGTTAACCATCAACACTTGATGCTCCTTTTTGATTTCTACCTCCGCAGCTTTGAGCATAGCGAAGAGCTCGGGAATTGTCTTTTGCATCCCTTGCATGTTATAGTTCATCACGAAGCCTTTATAGCTTGGTGGCAGTGATTGAAGAACTCTATCAATAACACTATCCTCGTCAACCTTGCAACCAAGTTGAGTCATATGATTGTTGTACCCAGACATTCTGAGCAAGTGTTCACTGATAGAACTATTCTCCTCCATTTTGCAGCTGTAGAACTTATTGGAAATCTCATATTTCTCAATTCGGGCATTTGCTTGAAAGATTAGCTTCAACTCCTGGAACATTTCATATGCTCCATGACGTTCAAAACGTCGTTGAAGTCCCGGTTCTAAGCCGTAAAGCATGGCACACTGAACTATCGTGTAGTCATCAGACCGCGACTGCCAGACGTTCAAAGCGTCTGCATCAGCGGAAGGGGGCTTGTCACCTAGCGGTGCTTCAAGGACATAATTCTTCTGTGCAGCAATGAGGATAATCCTCAGGTTACGGACCCAGTCCGTGTAATTGCTACCATCATCTTTCAACTTAGCTTTCTCTAGGAATGCATTAAAATTCAAAGGAACGGTAGCACGGACCATTGATCTACAACGACATAGATATGCAAAACTATCAGGACTAAGTTCATGACAAATTAAAGTTCAATTTAATCATATTAATTTAAAGAACTCCCACTTAGATAGACATCCCTCTGGTCATCTAAATGATCACGTGATCCAAATCAACTAAACCATGTACGATCATCACGTGAGATGGAGTAGTTTTCAATGGTGAACATCTTATGTTGATCATATCTACTATATGATTCACGCTCGACCTTTCGGTCTCCAGTGTTCCGAGGCCATATCTGTATATGCTAGGCTCGTCAAGTTTAACCCGAGTATTCTGCGTGTGCAAAACTGGCTTACACCCGTTGTATTTGAACGTAGAGCTTATCACACCCGATCATCACGTGGTGTCTCGGCACGACGAACTTTCGCAACGGTGCATACTCAGGGAGAACACTTATACCTTGAAATTTAGTAAGGGATCATCTTATAATGCTACCGTCGTTCTAAGCAAAATAAGAAGTATAATAAGATAAACATCACATGCAATCAAAATATGTGACATGATATGGCCATCATCATCTTGTGCTTTTGATCTCCATCTTCAAAGCACCGTCATGATCACCTTCGTCACCGGCTTGACACCTTGATCTTCATCGTAGCATCGTTGTTGTCTCGCCAACTATTGCTTCCACGACTATCGCTACCGCTTAGTGATAAAGTAAAGCAATTACATGGCGATTGCATTTCATACAATAAAGCGACAACCATATGGCTCCTGCCAGTTGCCGATAACTTTACAAAACATGATCATCTCATACAAAACGTATAACTCATCATGTCTTGACCATATCACATCACAACATGCCCTGCAAAAACAAGTTAGACGTCCTCTACTTTGTTTGTTGCAAGTTTTACGTGGCTGCTACGGGCTTAGCAAGAACCGTTCTTACCTACACATACAAAACCACAACGATGTTTCGTCAAGTATGTGCTGTTTTAACCTTCACAAGGACCGGGCGTAGCCACACTTGATTCAGCTAAAGTGAGAGAGACAGACACCCGCCAGTCACCTTTAAGCAACGAGTGCTCGTAACGGTGAAACCAGTCTCGCGTAAGCGTATGTGTAATGTCGGTCCGGGCCGCTTCATCTCACAATACCGCCGAAGCAAAGTATGACATGCTGGTAAGCAGTATGACTAGTATCGTCCACAATCTCATTGTGTTCTACTCGTGCATATCATCTACGCATAGACCTGGCTCATGATGCCACTGTTGGGGAACGTAGTATTTTAAAATTTTCCTACGATCACGCAAGATCTATCTACCAGATGCATAGCAACGAGAGGGGAGAGTGTGTCTACGTACCCTCGTAGACCGGGAGCGGAAGCGTCAAGTGACGCGGTTGATGTTGTCGAACTTCTTCGCGATCCAACCGATCAAGCACCGAACGTACGGCACCTCCGCGTTCAGCACACGTTCAGCTTGATGACGTCCCACGAGCTCTTGATCCAGTTGAGCTTCACGGGAGAGTTTCGTCAGCACGACGGCGTGGTGACGGATATGATGTGTTCACCGGCGCAGGGATTCGCCTAAGCTCCGCGACGGTACGACCGAGGTGTGATTCTGTGGAGGGGGGCACCGCACACGGCTAAAACAATTCAACTTGTGTGTCTTTGGGTGCCCCCCTGCCCCCGTATATAAAGGAGCAGGGGAGGGAGGCCGGCCAACCTCTCCTGGTGCGGCTAGGGAGGGAGTCCTACTAGGAATAGGATTGCAATCCTATTCCTAGTAGGATTCACCGAAAGGAAGAAGGGGGAAAGGAATAGGAGAGGTGGCGCCCCCCCAATCCTAGTCCAACTAGGATTCCTAGGTGGGGGCGCCGGCCAGCCCTATGGGCTGCCTCTCTCTCACCCTTTAGGCCCACTATGGACCATCCCCTCTCGTAGGGGGTTCCGGTAACCCCCTCCGGCATTCCCGATAAATCCGAAACTTTTCCGGTATACTTCCGGTGTCCGAATATAGCCGTCCAATATATCAATCTTTATGTCTCGGACATTCCGAGACTCCTCGTCATGTCCGTGATCTCATCCGGGACTCCGAACTACCTTCGGTACATCAATACTCAAAAACTCTTAATACCGATCGTCATCAAACGTTAAGCGTGCGGACCCTACGGGTTCGAGAACTATGTAGACATGACCGAGACTCATCTCTGGTCAATAACCAATAGCGGAACCTGGATGTTCATATTGGCTCCTACATATTCTACGAAGATCTTTTATCGGTCAGAACCGCATAACAACATACGTTGTTCCTTTTGTCAAACGGTATGTTACTTGCCCGAGATTCGATCGTCGGTATCTTTATACCTAGTTCAATCTCGTTTACCGGCAAGTCTCTTTACTCGTTCCGTAACACATCATCTCGTGACTAACTCATTAGTCCTTTGCTTGCAAGGCTTATTATGATGTGTGTTACCGAGAGGGCCCAGAGATACCTCTCCGACACTCGGAGTGACAAATCCTAATCTTGATCTATGCCAACACCACGAATACTTTCGGAGACACATGTAGAGCATCTTTATGATCACCCAGTTACGTTGTGACGTTTGATAGCACACAAGGTGTTCCTACGGTATTCGGGAGTTGCATAATCTCATAGTCATAGGAACATGTATAAGTCATGAAGAAAGCAATAGCAGTTAAACTAAACGATCATAGTGCTATGCTAACGGATGGGTCTTGTCCATCACATCATTCTCCTAATGGTGTGATCCCGTTGATCAAATGACAACTCATGTCTATGGTTAGGAAACATAACCATCTTTGATCAATGAGCTAGTCTAGTAGAGGCATACTAGGGACATACTGTTTTGTCTATGTATCCACACATGTACTAAGTTTCCGGTTAATACAATTCTAGCATGAATAAAAGACATTTATCATGATATAAGGAAATACAAATAACATCTTTATTATTGCCTCTAGGGCATATTTCCTTCAAAGGGATCATCTTATAATGCTACCGTCGTTCTAAGCAAAATAAGAAGCATAATAAGATAAACATCACATGCAATCAAAATATGTGACATGATATGGCCATCATCATCTTGTGCTTTTGATCTCCATCTCCAAAGCATCGTCATGATCACCTTCGTCACCGGCGCGACACCTTGATCTCCATCGTAGCATCGTTGTCGTCTCGCCAACTATTGCTTCTACGACTATCGCTACCGCTTAGTGATAAAGTAAAGCAATTACATGGCGATTGCATTTCATACAATAAAGCGACAACCATATGGCTCCTGCCAGTTGCCGATAACATTACAAAACATGATCATCTCATACAAAAACGTATAACTCATCATGTCTTGACCATATCACATCACAACATGCCCTGCAAAAACAAGTTAGACGTCCTCTACTTTGTTGTTGCAAGTTTTACGTGGCTGCTACGGGCTTTAGCAAGAACCGTTCTTACCTACGCATACAAAACCACAACGATGTTTCGTCAAGTATGTGCTGTTTTAACCTTCACAAGGACCGGGCGTAGCCACACTTGATTCAGCTAAAGTGAGAGAGACAGACACCCGCCAGTCACCTTTAAGCAACGAGTGCTCGTAACGGTGAAACCAGTCTCGCGTAAGCGTACGCGTAATGTCGGTCCGGGCCGCTTCATCTCACAATACCGCCGAAGCAAAGTATGACATGCTGGTAAGCAGTATGACTAGTATCGTCCACAATCTCATTGTGTTCTACTCGTGCATATCATCTACGCATAGACCTGGCTCATGATGCCACTGTAGGGGAACGTAGTATTTTAAAATTTTCCTACGATCACGCAAGATCTATCTACCAGATGCATAGCAACGAGAGGGGAGAGTGTGTCTACATACCCTCGTAGACCGGGAGCGGAAGCGTCAAGTGACGCGGTTGATGTTTGTCGAACTTCTTCGCGATCCAACCGATCAAGCACCGAACGTACGGCACCTCCGCGTTCAGCACACGTTCAGCTTGATGACGTCCCACGAGCTCTTGATCCAGTTGAGCTTCACGGGAGAGTTTCGTCAGCACGACGGCGTGGTGACGGATATGATGTGTTCACCGGCGCAGGGCTTCGCCTAAGCTCCGCGACGGTACGACCGAGGTGTGATTCTGTGGAGGGGGGCACCGCACACGGCTAAAACAATTCAACTTGTGTGTCTTTGGGTGCCCCCCTGCCCCCGTATATAAAGGAGCAAGGGAGGAGGGGCCGGCCAACCTCTATGGTGCGGCTAGGGAGGGGACTCCTACTAGGAATAGGATTGCAATCCTATTCCTAGTAGGATTCACCGAAAGGAAGAAGGGGGAAAGGAATAGGAGAGGTGGCGCCCCCCCCCCAATCCTAGTCCAACTAGGATTCCTAGGTGGGGCGCCGGCCAGCCCTATGGGCTGCCTCTCTCTCACCCTTTAGGCCCACTATGGACCATCCCCTCTCGTAGGGGGTTCCGGTAACCCCCTCCGGCATTCCCGATAAATCCGAAACTTTTCCTGTATACTTCCGGTGTCCGAATATAGCCGTCCAATATATCAATCTTTATGTCTCGGACATTCCGAGACTCCTCGTCATGTCCGTGATCTCATCCGGGACTCCGAACTACCTTCGGTACATCAATACTCAAAAACTCATAATACCGATCGTCATCAAACGTTAAGCGTGCGGACCCTACGGGTTCGAGAACTATGTAGACATGACCGAGACTCATCTCTGGTCAATAACCAATAGCGGAACCTGGATGTTCATATTGGCTCCTACATATTCTACGAAGATCTTTTATCGGTCAGAACCGCATAACAACATACGTTGTTCCTTTTGTCATACGATATGTTACTTGCCCGAGATTCGATCGTCGGTATCTTTATACCTAGTTCAATCTCGTTGCCGGCAAGTCTCTTTACTCGTTCCGTAACACATCATCTCGTGACTAACTCATTAGTCTTTTGCTTGCAAGGCTTATTATGATGTGTGTTACCGAGAGGGCCCAGAGATACCTCTCCGACACTCGGAGTGACAAATCCTAATCTTGATCTATGCCAACACCACGAATACTTTCGGAGACACCTGTAGAGCATCTTTATGATCACCCAGTTACGTTGTGACGTTTGATAGCACACAAGGTGTTCCTACGATATTCGGGAGTTGCATAATCTCATAGTCATAGGAACATGTATAAGTTATGAAGAAAGCAATAGCAGCTAAACTAAACGATCATAGTGCTATGCTAACGGATGGGTCTTGTCCATCACATCATTCTCCTAATGATGTGATCCCGTTGATCAAATGACAACTCATGTCTATGGCTAGGAAACATAACCATCTTTGATCAATGAGCTAGTCTAGTAGAGGCATACTAGGGACATACTGTTTTGTCTATGTATCCACACATGTACTAAGTTTCCGGTTAATACAATTCTAGCATGAATAAAAGACATTTATCATGATATAAGGAAATACAAATAACATCTTTATTATTGCCTCTAGGGCATATTTCCTTCACCCTTGCCTTTCTTAGGCGGGTGGGGAAAGGCAGGGGAGGGTGGCGCCCCCCTTTCCTTTCTCCCATGAGGGAAAGGCAGGAGGGGCTAGCCCTCCCCCTTTCCTTCCCTAGGGCCGGCGGCCATGGAGAGGGCGCGCCATCCCCTTGCAGGCTGGTGTGTGTGCCTTCCCTTGGCCCATTAGGCCCATAGACCTCTCGGGGCCTACCGGAACCCTTCCGGCGATCCAATAACTACTTGGTACCTCCCGAAACTCTTCCCGTGTCCAATTACCATTGTCCTATATATCAATCTTTACCTCCGGACCATTCCAGAGCTCCTCGTCATGTCTGTGATCTCATCCGGAACTCCGAACAACATTCGTTCACCAAATCACATAACTCATATAACACTATATCGTCAACAAACGTTAAGCATGCGGACCCTACGGGTTCGAGAACTATGTAGACATGATCGAGACACTTCTCCGCTCAATAACCAATAGCGGAACCCGGATGCCCATATAGGTTCCTACATATTCCATGAAGATCTTTATCGGTCGAACCGTTATGACAACATACGTAATTCCCTTTATTCGTCGTTATGTTACTTGCCCGAGATTCGATCGTCGGTATCTTCATACCTAGTTTAATCTCATTAACGGCAAGTCTCTTTACTCGTTCCGTAATACATCATCTCATAACTAACTCCTTAGTCATTTTGCTTGCAAGCTTCCTGTGATGTGTATTACCAAGAGGGCCCAAAGATACCTCTCCGATACACAGAGTGACAAATCCTAATCTTGATCCATGCAAACTCAACATGCATCTTCGGAAATACCTGTAGAGCATATTTATGATCACCCAGTTACGTTGTGATGTTTGATAGCACACAAGGCATTCCTCCGGTATCCGGGAGTTGCATGATCTCATAGTCGAAGAAATATGTATTTAACATTAAGAAAGCAATAGAAACAAACTAAATGATCATATGCTAAGCTAACTGATGGGTCTTTTCCATCACATCATTCTCCTAATGATGTGATCCCATTAATAAATGGCAACTCATGTCTATGGTTAGGAAACCTTAACCATCCTCGATCAACGAGCTAGTCTAGTAGAGGCTTACCAAGGACACGGTATTTGTTTATGTATTCACACATGTATTTAAGTTTCTGGTCAATCCAATTCTAGCATGAATAATAAACCTTTATCATGAATAAGGAAATATAAAATAATAACAACTTTATTATTGCCTCTAGGGCATACTTCCATGAGTCTCCCATTTGCACTAGAGTCAATAATCTACATTACATTGTAATGAGTCTAACACCCTTGGAGTCTTGGTGCTGATCACGTTTTGTTCTGGAAGAGGCTTAGTCAACAGGTCAGCTACATTCAGATCCGTATGTATTTTGCAAATTTCTATGTCTCCATCATTGACCTTTTCATGAATAGAGTTGAAGCGTCTCTTGATGTGTTTTGTTCTCTTGTGAAACCTGGATTTCTTCGCCAATGCAATTGCTTCAGTCTTGTCACAAAAGATTGTCATTGGACCCAATGCACTAGGTATTACACACAGATCAGATATGAACTCCTTCATACCGACTCCGTCATGTGCTGCTTCCGAAGCAGCTATGTACTCCGCTTCACACATAGGTCCCGTCACGACACTCTGCTTGGAACTGCACCAACTGACAGCTCCACCATTCAATATAAATATGTATCCGGTCTGAGACTTAGAGTCATCCAGATCTGTGTCGAAGCTAGCATCGACGTAACCCTTTACGACGAGCTATTTGTCACCTCCATAAACGAGAAACATGTCCTTGGTCCTTTTCAGGTACTTCAGGATGTTCTTGACCGCTGTCAAGTGATCCACTCCTGGATTACTTTGGTACCTCCCTACAAAATTTATGGCAAGGCACACATCAGGTCTGGTACACAGCATAGCATACATGATAGAACCTATGGCTGAGGCATAGGGAATGACTTTCATTTTCTCTCTATCTTCTGTAGTGGTCGGTCTTTGAGTCTCACTCGATTTCACACCTTGTAACACAGGCAAGAACCCTTTCTTTGACTGGTCCATTTTGAACTTCTTCAAAACTTTGTCAAGGTATGTGCTTTGTGAAAGTCCTATTAAGCATCTTGATCTATCTCTATAGATCTTGATGCCCAATATATAAGCAGCTTCACCGAGGTCTTTCATTGAAAAATTCTTATTCAAGTATCCTTTTATGCTATCTAGAAATTCTATATCATTTCCAATCAATAATATGTCATCTACATATAATATTATAAATGCTACAGAGCTCCCACTCAATTTCTTGTAAATACAGGCTTCGCCGTAAGTCTGTATAAAACCATATGCTTTGATCACCTCATCAAAGGGTATATTCCAACTCCGAGATGCTTGCAACAGTCTTTGTTAGCACCTTTAGGATCAACAAAACCTTCTGGTTGCATCATATACAACTCTTATTTTAAAAATCAATTAAGAAATGCAGTTTAGACATCCATTTGCCAGATTTCATAAACATAAAATGAGGCAATTGCTAACATGATTCAGACAGACTTAAGCATCGATACTGGTGAGAAAGTCTCATCGTAGTCAACTCCTTGAACTTTTCAAAAACCTTTTACGACAAGTCGAGCTTTGTAGACAGTAATATTACCATCTACGTCAGTCTTCTTCTTGAAGATTCATTTATTCTCGATGGCTTGTCGATCAATGGGCAAGTCCACAAAAGTCCACACTTTGTTCTCATAAATGGATCCTATCTCAGATTTCATGACCTCAAGCCATTTTTCAAAATCTGGGCTCATCATAGCTTCTTCATAGTTCGAAGATTCGCTGTTGTCTAACAACATGACTTCCAATATAGGATTACCGTACCATCCTGGTGCGGTACGTGTTCTGGTTGACCTTCGGAGTTCAGTAGTAACTTGATCCAAAGTTTCATGATCATCATCATTAGCTTCTTCTCTAGTTGGTGTAGGCATCACGGGAACGGTTTTCTCTGATGTGCTACTTTCCAGTTTGATAGAAAGTACAATTACCTCATCAAGCTCTACTTTCTTCCCACTCACTTCTTTCGAGAGAAATTCCTTCTCTACAAACGACCCATTCTTAGCAACAAAGATCTTGCCTCCAGATCTGTGGTATAAGGTGTACCCAATAGTTTCTTTATGGTATCCTATGAAGACGCACTTCTCTGATTTGGGTTTGAGCTTATCAGGCTGAAGCCTTTTGACGTAAGTGTCGCAATCCAAAACTTTAAGAAATGACAGCTTCGGTTTTTGCCAAACCATAGTTCATACGATGTCGTCTCACCGGATTTAGACGGTGCCCTATTTTACATGAATGCGGTTATCTCTAATGCATAACCCCAAAATGATAAAGGCAAAATGATAAGAGACATCATATAATGCACCATATCTAATAGAGTACGGTTACAACGTACGGACACACCATTACGCTGTGGTGTTTCAGGTGGTGTGAGTTGTGAAACTATTCCACATTGTTTTGAATGAAGGCCAAACTCGTAACTCAAATATTCGCCTCCGCGATTAGATCGTAGAAACTTTATTTTATTGTTATGATGATTCTCCACTTCACTCTGAAATTCTTTGAACTATTCAAATGTTTCAAACTTGTGTTTCATCAAGTAGATATTGAAGGAAATATGCCCTAGAGGAAATAATAAAGATGTTATTTGTATTTCCTTATATCATGATAAATGTCTTTTATTCATGCTAGAATTGTATTAACCGGAAACTTAGTACATGTGTGAATACATAGACAAAACAGTATGTCCCTAGTATGCCTCTACTAGACTAGCTAATTCATCAAAGATGGCTATGTTTCCTATCCATAGACATGAGTTGTCATTTGATCAACAGGATCACATCATTAGGAGAATGATGTGATGGACTAGACCCATCCGTTAGCTTAGCACTATGATCATTTAGTTTTACTGCTATTGCTTTCTTCATGACTTATACATGTTCCTATGACTATGAGATTATGCAACTCCCGAATACTGTAGGAACACCTTGTGTGCTATCAAACGTCACAACGTAACTGGGTGATCATAAAGATGCTCTACAGGTGTCTCCGAAAGTATTAGTGGTGTTGGCATAGATCAAGAATAGGATTTGTCACTCCGAGTGTCGGAGAGGTATCTCTGGGCCATCTCGGTAATGCACATCATAATAAGCCTTGCAAGCAAATGAATAATGAGTTAGTCACGAGATGATGTATTACGGAACGAGTAAAGATACCTACCGGTAACGAGATTGAACTAGGTATAGAGATACCGATGATCGAATCTCGGGCAAGTAACATACCGATGACAAAAGGAACAACATATGTTGTTATGCGGTTTGACCGATAAAGATCTTCGTAGAATATGTAGGAACCAATATGAGCATCCAGGTTCCGCTATTGGTTATTGACCGGAGATGAGTCTCGGTCATGTCTACATAGTTCTCGAACCCGTAGGGTCCGCACGCTTAACGTTTGATGACAATCGGTATTATGAGTTTATGAGTTTTGATGTACCGAAGGTAGTTCCAAGTCCCGGATGAGATCACGGACATGACGAGGAGTCTCGGAATGTCCGAGACATAAAGATTGATATATTGGACGACTATATTCGGACACCGGAAGTGTTCCGGAAAAGTTTCGGATTTAATCGGATTGCCGGAGGGGGTTACCGGGACCCCCCACGAGGGGGTATGGTCCAGAGTGGGCTTTGAGGAAAGAAGAGAGGCAGCCCATAGAGGCTGGCCGGCGCCCCACCAGGGAATCCTAGTTGGACTAGGATTGGGGGGCGCCACCTCTCCCTCTCCTTCCTTCCCCCCTTCTCCTTCTTGGTGGACTCCTACTAGGAATAGGATTGCAATCCTATTCCTAGTAGGATTGCCCCCTGGCGCGCCATAGAAGGGCTGGCCGGCCCCTCCCCTTGCTCCTTTATATACGGGGGCAGGGGGCACCCTAGAAGACACAAGTTGATCAGTTGATCTCTCCCAACCGTGTGCGGTGCCCCCCTCCACAGAAACACACCTCGGTTATACCGTTGCAGTGCTTAGGCGAAGCCCTGCGCCGGTAACTTCATCATATCCGTCACCACGTCGTCGTGCCGACGAAACTCTCCCGTGAAGCTCAACTGGATCAAGAGCTCGTGGGACATCATCAAGCTGAACGTGTGCTGAACGCGGAGGTGCCGTACGTTCGGTGCTTGATCGGTTGGATCGCGAAGAAGTTCACCTACATCAACCGCGTCACTCGACGCTTCCCCTTCCGGTCTACACGTAGACACACTCTCCCCCTCATTGCTATGCATCTAGTAGATAGATCTTGCGTGATCGTAGGAAAATTTTAAAAATACTATGGTTCCCAACAGTGGTATCAGAGCCAGGTCTATGCGTAGATGATATGCACGAGTAGAACACAATGAGTTGTGGGCGATACTAGTCATACTGCTTACCAGCATGTCATACTTTGCTTCGGCGATATTGTGAGATGAAGCGGCCCGGACCAACATTACGCATACGCGTACGCGAGACTGGTTTCACCGTTATGAGCGCTCGTTGCTTAAAGGTGACTGGCAGGTGTCTGTCTCTCTCACTTTAGCTGAATCGAGTGTGGCTACGCCCGGTCCTTGTGAAGGTTAAAACAGCACAGACTTGACGAAACATCGTTGTGGTTTTTGTATGCGTAGGTAAGAACGGTTCTTGCTAAGCCCGTAGCAGCCACGTAAAACTTGCAACAACAAAGTAGAGGACGTCTAACTTGTTTTTGCAGGGCTTGTTGTGATGTGATATGGTCAAGACATGATGAGTTATACGGTTTTGTATGAGATGATCATGTTTTGTAATGTTATCGGCAACTGGCAGGAGCCATATGGTTGTCGCTTTATTGTATGAAATGCAATCGCCATGTAATTGCTTTACTTTATCACTAAGCGGTAGCAATAGTCGTAGAAGCAATAGTTGGCGAGACGACAACGATGCTACGATGGAGATCAAGGTGTCGCGCCGGTGACGAAGGTGATCATGACGGTGCTTTGGAGATGGAGATCAAAAGCACAAGATGATGATGGCCATATCATGTCACATATTTTGATTGCATGTGATGTTTATCTTATTATGCTTCTTATTTTTCTTAGTATGGCAGTAGCATTATAAGATGATCCCTTGCAAAATTTCAAGGTATAAGTGTTCTCCCTAAGTATGCACCGTTGCAAAAGTTCGTCGTGCCGAAACACCATGTGATGATCGGGTGTGATAAGCTCTACGTTCAAATGCAACGAGTGTAAGCCAGTTTTGCACACATAGAATACTCAGGTTAAACTTGACGATCCTAGCATATGCAGATATGGCCTCGGAACACTGGAGACCGAAAGGTCGAGCGTGAATCATATAATAGATATGATCAGCATAAGATGTTCACCATTGAAACTACTCCATCTCACGTAGGGGTGGCAACGGGGCCCCATACCCGCCAAACCCATGGGGATTTCATCTATTAGGGGGTGGGGATGGGCGAAAAACATTCCCATGGGGATATTTACCAAACTAATTTATTCCCCATAGGGTACAATGGGGATGGGGATGATATCCTATTCCCCAGACCCAATACCCATCGGGGACCCAGTTAGTAACTATGACACTGCGGTCAACCTTAAAAAATTCACAAACAAACTAGCGAAAACAAAAAAGCTCTAGAAAATAACATTAAACCTATCTCACGTCCTCATCTCAGCTGCCACCATGACCAAGAAGTTAGTACGACCTAGATATGCATTAGCAGGACAAGGACAACACCATTTATGCATGTTAATTATAGGGCGTCATATTATGTATATGAGTATTTGTTTATGGGGATGGGGACCCTAATGGGGCCCCGTTCCCCAGTGGGGCATGGGTATGGGGAAATTTCATCCCCAGTCATGTAAACGGGGATGGGGATGGGATGATAGGTAATAGATGGGGATGGGGATTTTGTAGGTATCCCCATAGGGGATTGCCCCCATTGCCATCCCTAATCTCACGTGATGATCGGACATGGTTTAGTTGATTTGGATCACGTGATCATTTAGATGACCAGAGGGATGTCTATCTAAGTGCGAGTTCTTTAAGTAATATGATTAATTGAACTTTAATTTATCATGAACTTAGTCCTGATAGTTTTTTGCATATCTATGTTGTTGTAGATTAATGGCACGTGCTACCATTCCTTTGAATTTTAATGCATTCCTAGAGAAATCTAAGTTGAAAGATGATGGTAGAAATTACATGGACTGGGTCCGTAACTTGAGGATTATCCTCATTGCCGCACAGAAGAATTATGTCCTTGAAGCACCGCTAGATGACAAGCCCCCTCCCGCTAATGTAGACGCTTTGAACGTCTGGCAGACGTGGTCTGATGACTACACGATAGTTCAGTGTGCCATGCTTTACGGCTTAGAACCGGGACTTCAACGACATTTTGAACACCATGGACCATATGAGATGTTCCAGGAGTTGAAGTTAATATTTCAAGCAAATGCCCGGATTGAGAAATATGAGATTTCCAATAAGTTCTACAGCTGCAAGATGGAGGAGAATAGTCCTATCAGTGAACACTTTCTCAGAATGTCTGGGTACTACAATCATATGACTCAACTTGGTTGCAAATTTGACGAGGATAGTGCTATTGATAGAGTTCTTCAATCACTGCCACCAAGCTATAAAGGCTTCGTGATGAACTATAATATGCAAGAGATGCAGAAGACAATTCCCGAGCTCTTCGCTATGCTAAAAGCTGCGGAGGTAGAAATCAAAAAGGAGCATCAAGTGTTGATGGTTAACAAGACCACTAGTTTAAAGAAAAAGGGCAAGGGAAAGAAGGGGAACTTCAAGAAGAATAGCAAGACAGTTGCTACTCCCGCGAAGAAACCCAAGTCTGGAGCCAAGCCTGAAACTGAGTGCTTCTACTGCAAAGGGACTGGACACTGGAAGCGGAACTGCCCCAAGTATTTGGCAGATAAGAAGGATGGCAAGGTGAACAAAGGTATATGTGATATACATGTTATTGGTGTGTACCTTACTAATGCTCGTAGTAGTACCTGGGTATTTGATACCGGTTCGGTTGCTAATATTTGTAACTCGAAACAGGGACTACGGATCAAACGAAGATTGGCTAAGGACGAGGTGACGATGCACGTGGGAAATGGTTCCAAAGTCGATGTGATCGCCGTCGGCATGCTACCTCTACATCTACCTTCGGGATTAGTTTTAGACCTAAATAATTGTTATTTGGTGCCAGCGTTGAGCATGAACATTATATCTGGATCTTGTTTGTTGCGAGACGGTTATTCATTTAAATCAGAGAATAATGGTTGTTCTATTTTTATGAATAATATCTTTTATGGTCATGCACCCTTGAAGAGTGGTCTATTCTTGTTGGATCTCGATTGTAGTGATACACATATTCATAATATTGAAGCCAAAAGATGCAAGGTTAATAATGATAGTGCAACTTATTGGTGGCACTGCCGTTTAGGTCATATTGGTGTAAAACGCATGAAGAAACTCCATAGTGATGGACTTTTGGAATCACTTGATTATGAATCACTTGGTGCTTGCGAACCATGCCTCATGGGCAAGATGACTAAAACTCCGTTCTCCGGAACTGTGGAGCAAGCAATAGATTTGTTGGAAATCATACATACTGATGTATGTGGGCCAATGAGTGTTGAAGCTCGCGGCGGGTATCGTTACTTTCTGACCTTCACTGATGATTTGAGCAGATATGGGTATATCTACTTAATGAAGCACAAGTCTGAAACATTTGAAAAGCTCAAAGAATTTCAGAGTGAAGTAGAGAATCATCGTAACAAGAAAATAAAGTTTCTACGATGTGGAGGTGAATATTTTAGTTACGAGTTTGGTCTTCATTTGAAACAATGTGGAATAGTTTCACAACTCACGCCACCCGGAACGCCACAACGTAATGGTGTGTCCGAACGTCGTAACCGTACTTTATTAGATATGGTGCGATCTATGATGTCTCTTACCGATTTACCACTATTGTTTTGGGGTTATGCTTTAGACACAGCTGCATTCACGTTAAATAGGGCACCATCTAAATCCGTTGAGATGACACCTTATGAACTATGGTTTGGCAAGAAACCAAAGTTGTCGTTTCTTAAAGTTTGGGGCTGCGATGCTTATGTGAAAAAGCTTCAACCTGATAAGCTCGAACCCAAGTCGGAGAAATGTGTCTTCTTAGGATACCCAAAAGAGACTGTTGGGTACACCTTCTATCACAGATCCGAAGGCAAGATATTCGTCGCTAAGAATGGATCCTTTCTAGAGAAGGAGTTTCTCTCGAAAGAAGTGAGTGGGAGGAAAGTAGAACTTGATGAGGTGATTGTACCTTCTCCTGAATTGGAAAGTAGTACATCACAGAAAATTGTTCCAGTGATTCCTACACCAATTAGTGAGGAAGCTAATAATGATGGTCATGAAACTTCAGATCAAGTTTCTTCTGAACGTCGTAGATCAACCAGAGTACGTTCCGCACCAGAGTGGTACGGCAACCCAGTTCTGGAAGTCATGTTACTAGACCATGATGAACCTACAAACTATGAGGAAGCGATGATGAGCCCAGTTTCCGCAAAATGGCTTGAGGCCATGAAATCTGAGATGAGATCCATGTATGAGAACAAAGTGTGGACTTTGGTTGACTTGCCCGATGATCGGCAAGCCATCGAAAATAAATGGATCTTCAAGAGGAAGACCGATGCAGACGGTAATGTTACTGTTTACAAAGCTCGACTTGTTGCGAAAGGGTTTCGACAAGTTCAAGGAGTTGACTACGATGAGACTTTCTCACCTATAGCGATGCTTAAGTCTGTCCGAATCATGTTAGCAATTGCCGCATTTTATGATTATGAAATATGGCAAATGGATGTCAAAACTGCATTCCTGAATGGATATCTCAAAGAAGAGTTGTATATGATGCAACCAGAAGGTTTTGTCAATCCAAAAGGTGCTAACAAAGCATGCAAGCTCCAGCGATCCATCTATGGACTGGTGCAAGCCTCTCGGAGTTGGAATATATGCTTTGATGAGGTGATCAAAGCATATGGTTTTATACAGACTTTTGGAGAAGCCTGTATTTACAAGAAAGTGAGTGGGAACTCTGGAGCATTTCTGATATTATATGTGGATGACATATTGTTGATTGGAAATGATATAGAATTTCTAGATAGCATAAAAGGATAGTTGAATAAGAGTTTTTCAATGAAAGACCTCGGTGAAGCTGCTTATATATTAGGCATCAAGATCTATAGAGATAGATCAAGACGCTTAATTGGACTTGATAAAGTTTTGAAGAAGTTCAAAATGGATCAGTCAAAGAAAGGGTTCTTGCCTGTGTTACAAGGTGTGAAGTTGAGTAAGACTCAATGCCCGACCACTGCAGAAGATAGAGAGAAAATGAAAGTCATTCCCTATGCCTCAGCCATAGGATCTATCATGTATGCAATGATGTGTACCAGACCTGATGTGTGCCTTGCTATAAGTCTAGCAGGGAGGTACCAAAGTAATCCAGGAGTGGATCACTGGACAGCGGTCAAGAACATCCTGAAATACCTGAAAAGGACAAAGGATATGTTTCTCGTGTATGGAGGTGACAAAGAGCTCGTCGTAAACGGTTACGTCGATTCCAGCTTTGACACTGATCCGGATGACTCTAAGTCACAAACTGGATATGTATTTTTATTAAACGGTGGAGCTGTCAGTTGGTGCAGTTCCAAGAAGAGCGTCGTGGCGGGATCTACGTGTGAAGCGGAATACATAGCTGCTTCGGAAGCAGCAAATGAAGGAGTCTGGATGAAGGAGTTCATATCCGATCTAGGTGTAATACCTAGTGCATCGGGTCCAATGAAAATCTTTTGTGACAACACTGGAGCAATAGCCTTTGCGAAAGAATCCAGGTTTCACAAGAGAACAAAGCACATCAAAAGACGCTTCAATTTCATTCGTGATCTAGTCAAGGAGGGAGACATAGAGATTTGCAAGTACATACGGATCTGAATGTTGCAGACCCGTTGACTAAACCTCTTCCGCGGGCAAAACATGATCAACACCAGGACTCCATGGGTGTTAGGGTCATTACTTCGTAATCTAGATTATTAACTCTAGTTCAAGTGGGAGACTGAAGGAAATATGACCTAGAGGCAATAATAAAGATGTTATTTGTATTTCCTTATATCATGATAAATGTCTTTTATTCATGCTAGAATTGTATTAACCGGAAACTTAGTACATGTGTGAATACATAGACAAAACAATATGTCCCTAGTATGCCTCTACTAGACTAGCTCATTGATCAAAGATGGCTATGTTTCCTAGCCATAGACATGAGTTGTCATTTGATCAACGGGATCACATCATTAGGAGAATGATGTGATGGACTAGACCCATCCGTTAGTTTAGCACTATGATCGTTTAGTTTTACTGCTATTGCTTTCTTCATGACTTATACATGTTCCTATGACTATGAGATTATGCAACTCCCGAATACCGTAGGAACACCTTGTGTGCTATCAAACGTCACAACGTAACTGGGTGATCATAAAGATGCTCTACAGGTGTCTTCGAAAGTATTCGTGGTGTTGGCATAGATCAAGAATAGGATTTGTCACTCCGAGTGTCGGAGAGGTATCTCTGGGCCCTCTCGGTAATGCACATCATAATAAGCCTTGTAAGCAAATGACTAATGAGTTAGTCACGAGATGATGTATTACGGAACGAGTAAAGAGACCTGCCGGTAACGAGATTGAACTAGGTATAGAGATACCGACGATCGAATCTCGGGCAAGTAACATACCGATGACAAAAGGAACAACGTATGTTGTTATGCGGTTTGACCGATAAAGATCTTCGTAGAATATGTAGGAACCAATATGAGCATCCAGGTTCCGCTATTGGTTATTGACCGGAGATGAGTCTCGGTCATGTCTACATAGTTCTCGAACCCGTAGGGTCCGCACGCTTAACGTTTGATGACGATCGATATTATGAGTTTATGAGTTTTGATGTACCTAAGGTAGTTCGGAGTCCCGGATGAGATCACAGACATGACGAGGAGTCTCGGAATGTCCGAGACATAAAGATTGATATATTGGACGACTTTATTCGGACACCGAAAGTGTTCCGGAAAAGTTTCGGATTTAACCGGATTACCGGAGGGGGTTACCGGAACCCCCCACGAGGGGGTATGGTCCATAGTGGGCTTTGAGGAAAGAAGATAGGCAGCCCATAGAGGCTGGCCGGCGCCCCACCAGGGAATCCTAGTTAGACTAGGATTGGGGGGCGTCACCTCTCCCTCTCCTTCCTTCCCCCCTTCTCCTTCTTGGTGGACTCCTACTAGGAATAGGATTGCAATCCTATTCCTAGTAGGATTGCCTCCCTGGCGCGCCATAGAAGGGCTGGCCGGCCCCTCCCCTTGCTCCTTTATATACGGGGGTAGGGGGCACCCTAGAAGACACAAGTTCGTCAGTTGATCTCTCCCAACCGTGTGCGGTGCCCCCTCCACAGAAACACACCTCGGTTATACCGTTGCAGTGCTTAGGCGAAGCCCTGCGCCGGTAACTTCATCATATCCGTCACCACGCCGTCGTGCTGACGAAACTCTCCCGTGAAGCTTAACTGGATCAAGAGCTCGTGGGACGTCATCAAGCTGAACGTGTGCTGAACGCGGAGGTGTTGTACGTTCGGTGCTTGATCGGTTGGATCGCGAAGAAGTTCGACTACATCAACTGCGTCACTTGACGCTTCCGCTTCCGGTCTACGAGGGTACGTAGACACACTCTCCCCCTCGTTGCTATGCATCTAGTAGATAGATCTTGCGTGATCGTAGGAAAATTTTGAAAATACTACGTTCCCCAAGAGATATACCCATACCTACTTAAAACATATGTGAAGGTGAGAAAATAATGATACCCGCCGCGTGCTTCAACACTCATCGGACCGCATACATTGGTATGTGTTATTTCCAATAAGTCATTAGCTCGCTCCATTGTTCCGGAGAATGGAGTTTTAGTGATCTTGCCCATTAGGCATGGTTCGCAAGTATCAAATGAATCATGATCAAGTGATTCCAAATGTCCATCCGCATGGAGTTGCTTCATACACTTTACACCAATATGACCTAAACTGCAGTGCCACAAGTATGTTGCACTATCATTATCAACTTTGCATATTTTGGAATCAATATTATGAATATGTGTATCACCATGATCGAGATTCAGTAAGAATAGACCATTCCTCAAGGGTGCATGACCATAAAAGATATTACTCACATAAATAGAACAATCATTATCCTTTGATTTAAATGAATAACCGTCTTGCATTAAACAAGATTCAGGTATAATGTTCATGCTCAACGCTGGCACAAAATAACAATTATTGAGGTCTAAAATTAATCGCGAAGGTAGATGTAGAGGTAGTGTGCTGATGGCGATCACATCGACCTTGGAACCATTCCCGAGCTCATGGCGTTGCTTCTGGCGGTTGGGCTCTCGTTGGCGGCACAGGGTGGTCGTGGCGATCTCCCCGCTCCTGGGACCGAGTCGTCGGCGCGCGGGGCTGGGCTGGTATCAGCAGTGGTGCCGAGCTTACCGCACGCGCGACGGCGATGGCTCTGTCCTAGGGCCCTCGCTCGGGTGGGCTAGGTTTGGTCCCACGGCGGGTCGGTGCGGTTGCGCCGTGTAGGTGAGATTGGGCTTGGCCCGGGTGGTGCCCGCGCTCTTCGCGGGTGCGGCGGTCGATGGTTGTGGTGGTCGGGTCTCCGATATACCGCCCGACGGATCTGTGCTGGTGACCACGGTTGAGGCGTCGCGCGATCCGTGGCGGCCGTCGAGAGTCACGGGTTTGTGTCCTCCCCGGTCCACCTGGACTGGCTGTGGACGCAGGTGTGGACGCCCCCTATTGCGGGCGCAACGACCCACATCTCGTGACTGATGCCGTGCTAGGAAGGAAAGGGGAGACCTTTCTTTCCTCCTCCCGAGGTTGCTGCTCCGGGATGTGGATGGATGGAGGTGGCCTGGACGTGGATGCCGGAGCGGTGGCTCCGGATGGCGGGCCGCATAGTTGGCTCTTCGGCGGGCACCATGTCGGTGGTGGTGGCTCTTCTCTTGGTCGTGTGGGCGGCAGTAGGATAGCGGTGGGTGGCTCTGGTGCTCTCCCTGTCCTTGGCAGTGGCGTCGCCCCGATCTGGACCTAGGGAGCTGAACTCGCTACACCTGTCCTGAAGACCTCGTGGTGGCACGTGGGAGCTGTCGAGCAAAAGCTCTGCGCTTTGTAACCGACGACAGCGACGCTTGCGAGCGCCGTTATCTTCTTGAAGACGTAGTTGTGGTGCTTCTCGTCGTGCCAGGGTTCCGGGTGAAGACCCTTGTCCCTTCTGTACTCGGCAGCGGCGATGCTTTTCGCCATATTCCCTCTTGAGGGCGTTGTCATGGAGCTTAGGTGTTTAGGGCAGTGTGTGGTGTTGTACTCGGCTTTCGCAATGCTCTCTTTTGGTAGCGTAGATTGCATGATCCGGTTATCTTGGGATCGACATTGTATGAGGGCTACCTCACCATCTTGTATCGTTCGGCCGTGTACTTCGTTCGGTATTTGCTTTATATATAAAGCGGGGCGAAAGCCTGTTTTGAGAGAAAGTGGTCGAAGGCTGCCTTGATCGATAGGCTGGGATCCTCGCATTGTGGTGTGTTCATGTGGTTGGTGTTTGTTATTGCGTTCAGCACGCTGTTGGCGGGAGTGGACCCAACACTATTAGTTTCGGTGTTCGATGTGGGCTTGATCCTTGTTGTTCTGGTTCCAATAAAATCTGAACGTTCGGATTTTAAGCATTTCATCCCGAACGTTTTTACATGGCAACTTTAGTTCATAGGGGATGGTAACTTTGTCCTTTTTGTTTTTTTAGAAAATTGCCATGTTTCCCTAATCTCACGCAAACTAAAGTTTCCATCTACAACGTTTGGGTTGCCATGCTTAAATCCCGAATGTTCGCTTTTCTGATTAATCAATTGACGAGGCAAATCTTTTGTCTTTGATTTAGAAAAAATAAATAGAAGTTATCATGATGTATTTCCCGAAAGGAAAAGGAAAACAATCTAAATCAATCGACTGATTTTATACTCACGTAAACCGCTCCTTAGACATGCCACGTGTCCCCGTGGGTAGCCCCACCGCCCACTCTTTCCCTTATCTCACGGGAACCACTCATCCCTATCCTTTCACCAAAACACAATCCTCTTTTCTTCTCTCGGCTTTCTCTCGTATTACTCCTCGCCATGGCCTTGCTTTTTTTTCTCTGCCGGCGCTGCTGCCGTGAGGGAAAACCATCTGCGATGGCTAGGGCGCCAGGGTGTAGATGGGCAGCCATGCGCTGCAAGCGCCATGCTGCAAGGCGGCCTCGGTGATGTGAACCGGGGGCGCAGGATGCTTCTCCGGTGAGCAGCGGAGCTGCAGTTCGACGGGCGTGCTGCTGCGCGGCGACAACAGAGCTCCAGTGCAACACACAGGTGGTGGGCGGAGGAGCTGCAGTGAATGGCCATGGTGTTGCACGCCGTCGGCGGAGCTACCGTGCATCGCAGCGGTGAGTGATGTACCTCCAGTGCAACGGGGCGTGGTGTTGTGCGCCGGCGGCGGAGCTGCAATGCAACACGCCGGTGTTGCTATGGAGCGTCGTCGGAGGCCGCCGGTGTTGCTAAGGAACTTCGCCAGGCCGGCGGTGTTGTATTGGAGCATCACCGACGTTGCTATAGAGCGTCGTCGAGGCCGCCGGTGTTGCGATGAAGCATCGTCAGAGATCGCCAGTGTTGCTATGGAGCGTCGGGGCCGCCGGTGTTGCTATGGAGCGTCGGGGCCGCCGGTGTTGTTATGGAGCTTCGCCAGGCCGGTGGTGTTGTATTGGAGCATCACCGACGTTGCTATGGAGCGTCGTCGAGGCCGCCGGTGTTGCTATGGAGCATCGTCGGGGCCGCCGGTGTTGCTATGGAGCGTCATCGGTGTGCTGTATTGTCACATCGCCGGCCCACCGGTGCTGTATTGGAGCATCGTTGGGACCACGGTGTGTTGCATATGGGTTATGATGGCTCGGATGTTGCAACCTAGGATCTGCACTCTAACGAGCGAGTGATGCAGCCTACCGACGTGATGTTGTGTTTGTCACGAGCGGGGTGCCTGGTGGATGCGAGGCGGGCGAAGGAAAGACGGACTGCAGCCTGTGATCGAACGACTATGCTCATGTGATCAAACGGCTGGCAAGGGGGCTGATCTTTCTCAAAGATCAACCGGCTGATTGGTAGCAGCCACCGAAAATCATCAGGTTTTTAGCAATAGTGTGGTGAAAAAATACTCCTTCCAATACAAAAGAAGTGTCGTGGATTTAGTTCTAAGTTGATGAACTTAGTTCAAATTTGGTTCAAATTTGAATTATAGTTATGATACTTTTTTTTGATCGGAGAAGCAGTAGATGGAAATGTCATTTTGAGGGGAGCCCTGGAGTATGGCACTGCTCGCCCGAGCCGCTCTCGCGGGCAGCAGGGCGAAAACCTAGCCGCCCCCCGCCAGCTCACCCTTCCCGCCACCGCCGGAGGGCGCCATTGGGCGAAGCCCAGCTGGCGTTGGTGGCGGCGTGGTTCCTCTCCCACCTCCCCTGGGCCCCTGTGGCACGAGACACATGGTCAGGCGAGGTGCATGGCGCTTGCGCAGGGCGGCGCGGCGGCGCCCCGGGCTGATGTGCGGCGGGCACAGCGGGACGACGGCGCGACAGCGGCTGCGTGGAGCTTGTGGCGGGGCATGCTGGCGAGTT
>LR738709.1:602465561-602480034 GCA_902687465.1 Secale cereale
CAGATCCAGGGCCCGACGACGAGGGTTGCGGCGGCGCGGGCTGGGGGAGGCCGCCGGCTTGGCTGGGCCGGCCCCTGGCGTGGGGGAGCTGCTTTTCCATGGGGCAGCTACACTAGGCGGATCGCGCGGGATGGCCCCGGTCGGATCCCACGGGATCTAGCGCTGGGGTTCCTTCCGGCAGCGAGGGCTGGGTCCAGCAGGAGCCGCGGGCGGCCGGTGTTGCCATGCTTAGGGGTGGCAGTGCTGGTGGCGTGGCTGTGGCGGTGGCGGTGCGTGTGCACAGAGACGGAGCTAGGCTAATGCAAGGATATGCAATGCATACCCAAAGTTGTTTGCAAAAAAGATTCAGTATATAAGCTTCTGTATGCCTTTTTGGATGGTATGGCTGTCCAGTTGTACGTCGAAACGATGAAAAGAACGATTCAGCGCTACTAAGGCCTATATTGGGCTGCTACTATGCTACTGGGCCTTATCTTAGACGCTTAACGCTGGCCGATTGATCGAAGTCCAGGACACCGAGATCGCTAAAGAAAAACAGTGCCTCCAGCCTGCGATTCCGCTGATACAACCGCCGCATCGTGAAACTTGAGCATCGCCATGCCACATGCCCGTATTGGCCATCGGAAACCGCTGCATCAGTTTTCGACCGTCACGGATTGCCGCCCCTCCCTGATCGACCTGCTTAGGGCACCTACAATGCGGGGTGCTAGGCCCAGGCGCTAGGATTAATATCCTGCCCAATTGGCAGTTAGGCTAGAAAATCCTAGCGTCTTACCTGGCATCGGCGCAAAGGTTGAAGGCGGACGCTTCGTCTTTTTTATTCCTGCCAGGCTTGAAAGATGCATGTAGCGACCGAGTTTCCCTGCTGGTTTTGAGATTAATTAGCGCCCGTTCTTAGCGCTCAGCGTTGGCCTATAAAGCGCTAAGCTAACTTTTTATTTTAAATGTTTATTTTTTTCGTCATAAGCGCTTATGCAAGCGCTCTGCAATGGACACGCCCTTAGCCCGCCAACATCCTCCTACCCGGTACGCACTCGACGCATCTGCCATCAATAGTAGACAAGTCAGCAACGGGGGCGTGGGCAGTTCACCAATCGTCTGATTGTTTCTTCTGAGTGTTCATTAATTTTTATTTCTTCAAATTGTTAGTAAAAAATAGAGGATTATCTTTCATTTCCTATTTTTTGATTAATCTATTATAGCATCGACTCAATTTTTAGTGTGGTTTCTAATGGCTCGCTATAAAACTTGTGCAGAAGTGCAAGAAAAACAGTTTGAATTTTAATATTTTATCCATCTAAAATCCAGAATTATGAACATTCAAATTTGTAAGACTGTCTGCCATGCCACCATCTACCTATCTAACATGTATTTTTTTTACAGGTGTGAAAAGTGAATAGAGTCCCGTGATTTGAAGCGTTGGTGGGACAGAGCTTCAATTCAAAGGAGTTGAAGATAAGTTTATAGTTTCGTTCTTATTATTATGAACATTTTTATGTCATACATTGTTGTGCAGCAAAAATAATAATGCTTCCGCATACCCATGTTGAAAATCCTGGCTCCGCCACTGCGTGTGCATCCTGTGGTCCGGCCGGGCCTCCTTCCCGGCTTGGGCGTCGGCGTGCGGCGCGGGCAGGCTGTTCGTGGCTCTTCCTTGGATGCGATAGCGGAGGTTCTCTCCCCTTCTTCGACGGAGGCGTGCCGTCAGTGGCCTATCACTGGTCGGTGCCAATGGCCGTGGTGAGGCGAAGCAGAGTGCTTCGGGTGGGAAGGCCGGTAGGATGGGGGCTTCGACGAGGTCGAGCCGCCCGTCGCCGGTCGAGGCTGTGTGCTGCTCCTTCCTTCCCACTTCCCCAGCCTGCTGCTTGTTGGTTGCTGACTCGGTGTTCTAAGGCGGGACGTTCGTTGCAGTTTCCGGTGATCGTTGGGGTTTGCACTGGCCAAAGCTTGCTCCTTTGATGATTCCAGGATGGTCTCGATGCAGGGCGGCGGCCCTGGTGGTGGGAGGCGTGTTGATCTTGGGTGGACTGCACGGCTCGGGTGCGGGCGGGCAGACATGGCTGCTCGGGCGGCATGGATGCGTGTGGTTGGCGGAGTGAGGTTGCGTCGGACGGATCGGTGCACTGGGGTACATCACTTGCCCAATCTCTGTACTGGCCGACGGTGGCGGCGTCCGTGGACGTCGTATCCTCCCTGTTGGCTCCGTCGCGGTGCTCCCTCTCCCTTCGGGTTACTTTGGGTGAAAACTTGATCCACGGGATCGGACGGTGGCGGCTTTGGTCGTTGCCTTGTTGGAGGCATCGTTTTGGAGTCCTTGCTCCGCCGTCGGCCATCTCATTTCTCCTCGGCGGATTGCTTATGGTGATCTTCCGCCAGGCTCTAAGCGACGCTTCTTTGTTCATCTTTTTCGTGCTTTGTAGTCGTTGGAGTGGTGTGTTGGTGCCCGACACCCTTGTATCTAGCCTTGGGTGTGTGGTGTGTGTTTCTATCGACTCACGGTTGTAATCGGTGATGAATGCTTTATAATATAAAACAAGGGAAACCCTTTTTCGCAGGGGAGTAGATGGGTTAGGAAAAGAGAACCGGCAATCCGGAGCCAGGTACAATGTGTTCATTGCGAGTTGACGCATGCATGACAAAACTAAGATGATACATGCATTAATTTCAGACTGGTATACATGAACACTACAAGGACTTCCACATACTAAAGATTAATACGTATGTAACAAAACTGCTCTTTCTTGGTGAGTCTCCTTGATGGTCAAGAAGGAGGTTTACAGATGAGCGAGCGCGAGAAGAAGAACATATTAAGCACGCAGGCTGTCAAGTCCAAGCAGTTGTACCCCGTCAGCTTCGTCAGCTCCATGTTCCACGCCAGGTCGTCGACTGGATTCAGTGCCCGCCTTGCGAGGAAGATCGCGGACGCCGCCACGACGGACGGCAAGATGCGGAGGCACGTGTAGTTGAGCAGGGACTCATCAACGAGGCGAGTCGCCAATGGCAGGATCTTGGTCTTGTCCTCCCCCTCGGCGTACCTCATGAAGTGGCCCAGGAACGTGTGCGCTGTGGGGCCGCCGAGCTGGTACCCGAGCGCCTCCACCATCTCGCGCTCCATGTCGAGCAGCTCCTTGCCCGCGGCGAACTCGCCGTACCTGGCGATCTTGTCGGCCTTCAGCTTCCACACGGCTTTCTGGTCCTCGTATTTGGCGGCGACAAAGACGGCCGCGGCACCCAGGAGGCGCAGCTCGTAGCCGCTGTCAGTCGTCAGGGCTCGCACAGACAGGACCCGGTCGACGTAGGCGACGGCGTGGTGGAGCGTGCCGTCGGCCAGATCATGGTCTCGGACGAACTTGTCCATCCATTGGACGAGGGAGGCGCGCGCTGACTCGCTCACCCGATCCTGCTGCACCTTGGTCAGGTAGTCCGGTAGCGGCCGCTCCTCGGCGCTCTTCTCTGTCAACCGGAGGTTCTTGTCGATGTCGTCTTCGTAGTCAGGGCAAAGCCGCTGACGCTCTGTGGAGGCGGCGGCGATGCAGGAAACCGGCGCCGTGGGCTTTAAGAGCTTCGGTGGCACAGACACCTCGCACGGTGCCGGCGGGAGCACCCTGGGACGGCAGGCACCGAAGAAACCGGGAGGCGGAGGTCGACAAGCTGGCACGTCGGCAGCCGGGCGGGCGCAGGATCCGATGCCGAAGGAGCCGGGAGGCGGTCGTCGACGAGCAGGCCTGTTGGCGGCCCGAGCGCAGGATCCGACGCCGAAGAAGCCGGGAGGCGGAGGTCGAGCAAAGGCGTCTGCGTAGGGATCCATGGCGACGGCGTACTGCATCATCTCGATCGTCGGGAGTAGGGATGGAAGATGAATTGTTGATTGTGAGCTGGGGGTTCGTGGCGTGGGAGGAGGGAGGGGGCTGCCGTCTGTATATATAGTTCCTGACTTCCAGTGCATTTGTTGTGCCGACTCAATCGGGTCCGACTCCCCCTCGACGCGCGTCTCCGGTCTGAATCCGAGCACAGCTCAAACATGCTGCATTTACGTTTCCTGATACACCGAACCCAACGTGATCAAACGCGGGCCTAAACAATGTGCATCCTTCTCCAATGATCCAAAAAATTGTTTCGGCAGAAATTGGCTAAACAATGGATGCAAATTCAGGACAATTTCTCCAATGATACGTGTTTTTCTTGTACATATTCCGTCCAACTGTTCTTGTACACCCCTCTTTGTGTGCCTATATACGGTGCATCTCCCTATTCTGTCTGATACCTTCTTTATTGTTCAACCATGTTCGAACCTCTGAGTTTTCACTACTTTGAGCCATCTATGTTTCTTCCTTTCAATCCTTTGATCATCTTCTTTCTTTCTTTTCGTGCAATTAATTTGCTTTACCTGATGTCAACTCATCAGTTCATCCTGTTATGTCATTTCGCATGTCATCGTTTTTCCCATCAAAAATTGCTACACCCCTTTTGCCAACCTTTTATTTTCCTATAATACATGATGTCGTCTCTCAAATATCCATCCTTCGATTCATAATTTTTCTTATCAGGTACCACGACTTTTTCGTTCTTCCAACCGAAATGATTTTTCTATTTCATTGTTACTCCTAAGATTTTGGTTCTTTTTCTGTCAAGCTACCAAACTTACTTTATGTTTCCTCGTGAACTTAGCTCATCCTTTAAGTTATGTCCCTCAGTTTTTGCATGGGTATGGTTCTCTGAAACGTGCCAGCATACGACAGTCTCCGTCAGTTCTGTCCTCCTACTAAATTTCTAATATTTTATTTTTGCTAGATTTTCATGCATGGATGCCTCGGATGTATCGTCTACTTCGACACTAGATCAATGATCGTTGAAGATTCTCGTGTCTGGGAGGTATAACCTAGCTACAAGAATCGGTGGGCTTCACCAACATCTTCCTATTCCACTACATTGATTGTTGGTGTGATCGTCGTTACATGTACATTCATATCATTCTTGGGCATGTTTTTAAAGTTCATCCAACAAATTTAAATAAGCTTTCATGAATTAAAATGTGAAAAAAAAGAAAAGAAATGAAACTAAACACCACACACTTACGCTCGGGGTCCTCACCGACCCCTCAACCCTTGAACCACCGGAATGTTTCAATTTTATTTGAAAAAGTTAGTTAAATTAAATGATGTTTAAGGAACTTAAAAATATTATGGATTTTAAAAACAATGATTTTTAGAAAACATTCATGGATTTTAAAAAATGTTCGCAAATAAAAAACTTTTCAACTTAAAAAAGTGTTTACAAACTTTAAATGATCGCGAACTTTAAATAGATCCACAATTTGATCAATATTAATAAACCTGAAGTGCATCCAATAAATTTAAATGAGCGTTCATGAATTAAAACGTGAAAAAAGATAAAGGAAATAAAACTAAACACCACACACTTACGTGTGGGGTCCTCACCGACCCCACAACCCTCGAAGCACCAGAATGCTTCAATTCAAGGGAGCTTAGCATCTCTATGGATGTAATGGTAGATGGTGTCTCACTATTTTCAAACGTAATATAATGCACCAAGGCTCGTTTGAAAAAAAAATGCACCGAGAAAGCTTTCCACTAAAAAACAGCTAAATACATGGTTTATTAGCAAGCTATGTCTTACTAGTTCCGTGATGTTTGCTCCACTAGGACGTGATGTTTGCTTCATTAGGACACCTTCAATGTGGCTCACCAAATTGGCCTCAATTGCCCTGAGCTGACAGTCCGAACACTTTTAGGCATTCAACACGGCTCACCAAATCAAACCGGACTGGTCTAGACGTACATGATCCTCTCGGTCTCTCTGGCATACTGTCAATCATAGCCAATAGTCTTTAAAATGAGAGATACGGTCGAAGGGACGTGCTATCCGCGAACACATCCGAATGTGTTAATCAGTCCAAATCGTTCTTCGGTTTGGTGATCTATTGTTGGAGATGCCTTATTTCAATAAAGGGGGCGTGTCTACACATGTCCAAACACAAATACATGGCAGCTAAATTTTGTGCATTTGCATTGTCGTACTAGATATCTTCCTATACTAGTGCGTGTTAATGGAATGAATAAAAGGAAGCCAGGTTTATGCATTGTATATGACTCATTTTCATATCAAGTGAGTGGTCCACACAATTTCTAGATGTGTGTCATATATGAACTTCATTTTCCAGAAAGTACAATGCGGAACCTCAAACCGCCTGCAACTGTTCAGGCCGAACGGCTCGGACACATTTTGCCATTAACATGGTACACCATCTGTCCCCGGAGTGATCCGGCGGTCCGTTTTCCATACCACTACCATGTACGCCTCCGCCACCCCGAACCCACCCAAAACCCTTTCCGCATGAAGCAGTTGTCGCGCATTCATGCCGGTCAGTGCTACTCCCTCTCTCTCAGTTTATAAGGCGTGCGCGTACCCCTAGGTCGTCAATTTGACCAATCTAATAGAAGTCATATATTACAAAAAACATACCATTGTAAACTTCAGATATTCTAATTTCAAACTGTATAATTTTTATCTTATATAGTTTATAATACGGTGATAAAATTGACAACCTAGGTATACGCGCATGACTTATAAACTGAAACGGAGGGAGTACTTCAGAACGGGCGTGGCTCGACAGCATTCATTACGGTCAGAGCCACGTGACCGGACTAGCGGATGGCACCGCTTCAATGCGGACGCAGCGGCCGAGAAGCCTACTCCAGCCATTGTGCTGCATTGAAGCCGACTTCCCGTCCCTTCGCATGGTCTTACTGCCGTCCACACCACACCATTCTATGATCCTCTCCACCTCCACCCTCTCCGCCCATCTCTTCTTCGGTGCCAGCCAGACCACCATCGCCATGCCAAAAGTCGTGGCCGCACCGGCACGCAGCAGCGAGTCCAAATCTTTGGGTTTCAGATCTTGGCGCCGCCACTGTCACTCTCCAAGGCCCTCGTCCTTCACGGCCCTGGCTTCTCCAAGGAAATCGTCATCTCCTCTGGCGACGAGGACGACCAGCCGCCACACGAGGTACCCGCAGTCAGGAACGATGAGTTCATGCGGCAGATCGAGCCCTTGACGAAGTGCCCACTCCACAACCAAGATGTGATGCCACCCTCGCCCCTGCCAGCCCTCGTGAAGGAGACGCCCTCAATGGCGTGCTACCGTGTGAAGCAGGATCATCCCTCGCCGCCTCGGCCCCTCTCCGCCACATGAAAGTGGAGCCGGCGTCCCCCCAACACAACTGTGGCGTCCAATCAGGTGTAACGAACTGGCGTCGCCACCGTGGCAAACACGACAAGGCCGTGAAGGAGGATGTGGGCAAGGACAGGGCGACGACGCAGGTGGCCCTAACGTCCTTTTAACTTTGCAAATCCACGTATGGGCCCTAGCTCGCCAATAAACCTCTGAATGAAGTGATGTGTCGCATGTGGGCTCTGGAAGATGGCCTCGTGAATGGCCTTGCGCCGCGCGTGCCATATAGACCACAGTGTAACTGCCAGGAGAACAAACTTATCATGCGGTAGGTGCTCCATTAGAGTGAATAGCCAATGTTTTGTGTTTGGTTCCGTAGTTGATGTAATGCTATGTGTTAGATCCCACACACTCCTCGATGAGCTGCACTCCAACAGGGAATGGCGCCAAGAATCTTGAACCCCGCACATCCCACATTGGCTTGAGTCGGCCATGTGTCGATGAGACCTTACATCATTTGTTGGAAGAGATTGCTTAGATAGCCTCCATAGGAACATCCGAACTTTTCCTGGGACGTCAACTTTCCAAAGTATTTTCCATGCCCCCTCTTCTGCGTTTGAGCTAGAAGAACCCGCAGTTTCCTCTAGCCATGCCTCCCTCCGCTGACGAGTAGCAACAAGCATCCTATATGCCGACTTAACAGAGAAACTACCATTTTTCTCATGATGCCACGACCAAAAAATTGGGAGGTTTCTGGTGCACAATGGTATCCCCAGTATAATCCGCACATCCATGGGCATAAAAGTTGCATGCACTACCTGCCTGTCCCAAGATGATGTAGAAGTAGTAAGAAATATAACCAATCAACAAATGGTTACCTCTATGGGCCCGGCCCAAAAAGCGCTCACCTGCGCCCTTAGTTTTTTTCTTCAAGGTCATCGATTCGGCAATTGATGTGCCCGCTCAGGAAAACCGGCTGCTACGTGCTCTGACGAAAAGGGACTTACTGTTCTATTTAAAAAAAATCAATATATAAAAAATGGTTAAACGATTGAAAAATATTGGTTACCATGTAGTACTATATTAAAAAAATGTTCAGCCAATTGATCCCGCGCAAAACTCCTTTTACCTTTGCAAAAAAAGAATAAAAACGATCCCACGCGGATCCGCTGCCTCATCAGCCGCCCGATTGGCACCTGACTGCTCGGTACAAGTAAGCAACGCTGATCAAAGGCTGAATAGTCCAGACTCCAGAGTTGCAGGACATTGCTACTCTGCAGCGCCCATCAAGCTTACTTAGGTTAGTGGAGAAACAGCACCCACTCGACAAGCAACCTTGGACGTTCTACTCGCCAGTACATCGCTCCTTTACTGGCTGTCTTTGACTGTCCTCAAAAAACAAGCGCAATGTGTGTACAACTAGCTGAACAGGTAGCACAACTGCGGCAGCATCTAGTGCGCAAAACTTACTGTCGGCGTGTAAATAAAATGAACAAGGGCATAAACCTCTACACGCGAGTGATGGGAGGGACCCCAGTTTCATCGAACTTGAATTTATATACTCTGAGAATGAACCACGTGACTTCCATACAATATGAGAAGGAGAACCACATCGATTTAGCAGGAGACAAGAAGAAAGGTATTACCAACACACCCTGAGCTCGATCATGCAAAAACAATATGTGGATGACATTCTTTTGCTTTCACATTATTTCCTTTACTAACCTCACTAACTAGACTCCTCCAAAGCATCCCGGTTGTTAGACAGAACCTCATTAACTACAAATGTCCCAATTCTTCCAGAACTAAGGCAAAAACAACCAAGTATAGAACCATATATGGATGTTGTTCTTGCTTTTACAAATTATTACTCCCTCCGTCCCATAATATAAGAACGTTTTTGACATTACTGTAGTGTTAAAAACGTTCTTATATTTTGGGACGGAAGGAGTATTTACTATGCTAACATAGTAAACAACAATTACCAAAACCCTCGAATTATTCAACTGAAGCACCGCCTTCTTTATTTGAGGTACGCATATATCACTGTTACGAGTACCACTACCTTCCAAGTGCAGAGTGCAGTATCAGGATTAGCCATGCATACAGAGCACCCTAGTAGTTTATACTAACTGAAAATTATCAGGGAACTTGTGAACCATCCCCAGTTGCTTGCATCTGCTACACTGCAGGCCAAGCTTCCATTACCTTTGTCCAGCAAACTGCAGGTTAAGCAGCTAGCCAGAACAACATCTTTCGGGAGAGTTGTAAAAACACCGACCTAGTACAGCTTCAGAAAGGACTCAGTAAGTTCCCGGAGGACAGTCAGCTCCAACACTGAATCATAGAAAGGATGCATCTCAAAGCTTGAATCATATGCTACCACATTGCGACGATCATTCACTATTTGATTAGGCCATTAAGGACTCTAACTCTGTAACTTCTACTCACTTCAATCACCGTTACTCAATTTCAATTTTCAAATATTTGGAGACCATGAAAGTTCAAATGCAAACGATGCAGTTCCCTCCACATTTTCTCGTCCGGGCTTGGGACCGGCAAAGGCAGTGTTAAACTACTCCTACTTAATAAACACAAAAAATAGCAAACACTACAAACAAATTTTCAGCTAAGCATACAAGCCACGTAATCAACCAAAGACAGCACTGGCACGACACACGATTGGTAATAATTAATCACACAACGTTTTCAGAATATCATCAGATAGGCACAAACAAAGAAAGCTACAAATTCCAGAACGTGAATGAGAGCAGCTAATTAATATAGTGGGGTGAGGGTGATTCAAACCTTTAATCTTGAAAATAAGAATATACCAACATCTAGAGGATGGTTATCTTTCACAGTTTTATCCCATTATAGGGTCAGAGGAGATACTTTTGTGTCTTAAAAATTCAGGATGTATGGACTATGTGAAAATAATGTCTGGCATATGTATAGCTTGAGTTAAGAGTATGCAATTGGCAGGAATTGTCAAGTTAGTATTTTTGCTAGAGCTCCCAGAAACCGAGATTATGAACTTAAAGATTTGATTAGATCCCGCCAAACTGTTTTGCTACTTGTCAAATTAAAACTAGGAAGTTCCCAGCAAACTGAGAATGCATTGAATTGAAGATATGTAATCCAGATCCCACTGGAGAAGCACAGAAGAGCATCATTTTCTGAAAATCAATTCCATACCAACAAACTAGAATCATAATCAGTGGAGATGAAAGTAATGCAAGACATCTGGAGTAGAGTGTTGAGTGCAAACTATTTGTTCAGGCTTCCAGTTCAGAACCTTTAACTCTCCATTGTTTTAGTATCAACATTACCCAACTACAAGTCAGGAGGCTACTACTGTTAAACCAACTCAAGTGAGAGAGCCAGCAAACTAGATCTTTCTTTACCACCAAATTTAAAATCTGTGCACACCCGAAATTGATTGTGCCTCATAAGATGATGATCCTAAGGAACTCACCAGTAAAATAGTTAAATAAACAAACCAAAGTGTGGACAACAGTGTGTATTTATAGTAGACCGACAAATCCAAGTGTGACCCCACAAATATATGGAGATATTTTACTGCATACAGAGCTCATGTACATGTATTAGGTGATATAATTTGCAGCTAAAGATATTGCTGCTAGATATAAAATTATAGATACAATCAGCCTAATATTAAAACCCAACTTCCGGAAACAGTATAGCAACCAAGTATATTGATAATCCAAGTAATTAATAGCCAAATCAAAATTTGATAATCCCCTATACAAACTTTGAGTATGAAATGATATTTCCATTGTTGATTCGGAGCAAAAGATAGATCATATTCCACCCAAACCACATGCAAGTTGAAGCACATACTGATGGCACATGACAGAAACCACTTCAGAATGGTTGGAAGAATCAGATGTGTACACTATTAACTCCAAACTACCACTGAATGCAAAGTTCAAACTGAAAGCTGCCACTAAGACCAAATCAAGTAATATGCTTCTGGATCAGGATTAATCAGAAGTCCAAACCGTCCGGCAAGCAGATGATCCATTTGCTTCACCAAGTACCCCCACCAATTGACATTTTGCTAGGCTTTCCAACTCTACAATCTTCCAATAAAACCTCCAACACTATTAGTTTTGGTGTTCATGTGGTTGGTGTTTGTTATTGCGTTCGGCACGCTGTTGGCGGGAGTGGACCCAACACTATTAGTTTTGGTGTTCGATGTGGGCTATATGGCTTTCTATATGAAAATTGGTTATTTACGATGCACGATGATCCCTGTTAAGCATCCATGGCTGAATGGTTAAAGCACCCAACTCATAATTGGTAAATTTGCGATCCTTGTTTTTCCGGTTTTTATGTAACTATATAAATGTGTTATTCTTTTCTGATTAATCAATTGATGAGGCAAATCTTTTGTCTTCGATTTAGAAAGAAAAAAAAATAGAAGTTATCATGATGTCTTTCCCTCAAGGAAAATCATCAGGTTTTTAGCGATAGTGTGGTGAAAAGCTACTCCTTCCGATACAAAAGCAGTGTCCTGGATTTAGTTCTAAGTTGGTGAACTTAGTTCAAATTTGGTTCAAACTTGAATTAAAGTTATGATACTTTCTTTGGATCGGAGAATGGAGTAGATGGGTTAGGAAAAAAGAACCGGCAAACAGGAGCCAGGTACAATGTGTTCATTGCCAGTTGCCGCATGCATGACAAAACTAAGAAGATACGTGCATTAATTTCAGACTGGTATACATGAACATTACAAGGAACTTCCACATACTAAAGATTATTAATATGTAACAAAAAGTGCTCTTTCTTGGTGAGTCTCCTCGATGATCAAGATTCAAGAAGGAGGGTTACAGATGAGCGAGCGTGAGAAGAAGAACATATTAAGCACGCAGGCTGTCAAGTCCAAGCAGTTGTACCCCGTGAGCTTCGTCAGCTCCATGTTCCACGCCAGGTCGCCGATTGGATTCAGTGCCCGCCTTGCGAGGAAGATCGCGGACGCCGCCACGACGGACGGCAAGATGAAGAGGCACGTGTAGTTGAGCAGAGACTCATCAACGAGGCGAGTCGCCAATGGCAGGATCTTGGTCTTGTCCTCCCCCTCGGCGTACCTCATGAAGTGGCCCAGGAACGTGTGCGCCGTGGGGCCGCCGAGCTGGTACCCGAGCGCCTCCACCATCTCGCGCTCCATGTCGAGCACCTCCTTGCCTGCGGCGAACTCGCCGTACCTGGCGATCTTGTCGGACTTCAGCTTCGACACGGCTTTCTGGTCCTCGTATTTGGCGGCGACAAAGACGGCCGCGGCACCCAGGAGGCGCAGCTCGTAGCCGCTGTCAGTCGTCAGGGCTCGCACCGACAGGACCCGGTCGACGTAGGCGACGGCGTGGTGGAGCGTGCCGTCGGCCAGATCATGGTCTCGGACGAACTTGTCCATCCATCGGACGAGGGAGGCGCGCGCTGACTCGCTCACCCGATCCTGCTGCACCTTCGTCAGGTAGTCCGGTAGCGGCCGCTCGTCGGCGCTCTTCTCTGTCAACCGGAGGTTCTTGTCGATGTCGTCTTCGTAGTCAGGGCAAAGCCGCTGACGCTCTGTGGAGGCGGCGGCGGCGACGCAGGAAATCGGCGCCGTGGGCTTTAAGAGCTTCGGTGGCACAGGCACCTTGCACTGTGCCGGCGGGAGCACCCTGGGACGGCAGGCACCGAAGAAACCGGGAGGCGGAGGTCGACGAGCTGGCACGTCGGCAGCCGGGCGGAAGCAGGATCCGATGCCGAAGAAGCCGGGAGGCGGTCGTCGACGAGCAGGCCTGTTGGCGGCCCGAGCGCAGGATCCGACGCCGAAGAAGCCGGGAGGCGGAGGTCGAGCAAAGGCGTCGGCGTAGGGATCCATGGCGACGGCGTACTGCATCATCTCGATCGCCGGGAGTAGGGATGGAAGATGGATTGGATTGTTGATTGTGAGCTGGGGGTTCGTGGCGTGGGAGGAGGGAGGGGGCTGGCGTCCGTATTGTAACGCTATGCGCATGTATATATAGTTCCAGTGCATTTGTTCTGCCGACTCGATTGGGTCGGGCTCCCCCTCGACGCAACGCATCGACGCGTCTCCGGTCCGAATCCGAGCACAGCTCAAACATGCTGCATTTATGTTTCCTCTTACACCGAACCCAACGTGATCAAACAAGCAACTAAATGGCAAAAAAAAAAAAACGCGGGGCTAAACAATGTGCATCCTTCTCCAATGATCCAAAAAACTGTTTCGGCAGAAATTGGCTAAACAATGGATGCAAATTCAGGACAATTTCAACACGAGACAATATACGTGTTTTTCTTGTACATATTTCGTCCAACTGTTCTTGTACACCCTTTTTTTGCCTAAGGTGCATCTACCTATTCTGTCTGACACCTTCTTTATTGTTCAACCATGTTCGAACCTCTGAGTTTTCACTACTTGGAGCCATCTATGTTTCTACCTTTCAATCCTTTGACCGTGGCTCAATTTCAAACACAGCGACCGCGGCGGCCACCCCCTCCTTCCCCTCCTCCCCCTGGGCTGTTTTCCCCGTCGCGCGCCATGGCCTCTAGCCCGAGATCTGTGACCTCCACCTTCAGGCCATCCGGCGAGCGGCCGGTGGTCTCGGGGCTGGGGATCGCCTCGGAGTCGGATGGCTCGGAGGTCTGTGGCCCGCAGGTGGAGGTGGAGCCGCGGCCGGAGCCCGTGCTGCCGACGGTGCCATGGGTGCAGCCGCCCCCCTCAATGAAGGAGCTTTGGAGGAAACGCCACACTCTGGGCGAGTAAGGCAGAGATCCGGGACATGCGCCGGCGAGGCCGATGGTGTTGCCGGAGATGAGGGACAAGTGTTTCCGCTGCTTGGAGAAGGGCCACTGCAGGGCTGACTGCGCCAATGATATCGTCTGTTTCCGCTGCGGACTCCCTAGCCACGGCTCAAAGGACTGCAAGAGGCCGCGGAGTCCATCTCCGGTGGATGAGCTGAGGCGCGACGCTGTGGCCAAAGTGCCCGACGCTCCAGCCATGTGACTCCCACTGTGTCGTGCAGCCTGTCGGCTCCGGTGGCACCGCCGCCCGCCCCCTCCCCCCCCCCAACAACTCATGACCCGAGGGGCATGTCTGGTCTGGCCTCCCCTGGCGCCGTCGCGGATGCAGACTTTCATCGACGTTGAGGAAGACCCCACCGAGATCTGCATTGTGCGCCATTCCCAGACGGTGGAGGATCTAGAATGCCGCCTTCAGTTCGCCATGGTGGCATACGTTGGGAGGCCTAG
>LR738709.1:602489362-602520227 GCA_902687465.1 Secale cereale
GATTGGCTATGTTTACGATTATATCGGCCCTCTGAACAGTTGATACGCTCACGTTCAGTGATTGGCTAGGCCCCTTGGGACAGTCAGGTTTGCCCACGTCCCAATGATTGGCTCGGTTTTTATTTGCGGTTCTATCGGCCCTCTGAACAGTCGATACGCTCACGTTCAGTGATTGGCTAGGCTCCTTGGGATAGTAGGTTTGCCCACGTCCCATTGATTGGCTGAACCTTGTTTTGAGCCTGGCAGCTCTTTGAAAAAGCCTCGACTACATGGTCTGATTTATAAGAATTGTGTGTTTCTTGATGTTTTTTGTGTTCCATAACCTTTTAAACCGAGTGGAACAGCTCCAGAAGTTGACCACCTATCTATAATGTTATAAGTCTGGGTCATGAACACCAGCGAGAATTAAACCGGCGTTCATTATAACCCGGATTGACCTTCATGATGAGCCAACAGGTTGGCAGTACACGATCAGTTATAATGACCGGTGTTTTTAAACCGGCCTGGTTTTGACTATAAGTCACCAGTATGAGAAAAAATAATGCCCGGAGTTTATTAACCCGACCCAGTTGAGACCAAGCCTGGTGTTAATTCAAACCCGGATGGAGCATTAGGCGCAAATTACAATTTTCTGAACCAAGATGAGAAAGATTTATCGACAAGATGAACCGAATAGTTTCAGGTGTTTATTAGAATTGATGAAGACCGATTAAGGTGACTTTAACATCCTGACCGGTTTAAGGTATATTGGCTATATACATCTCAGGTATCATAGTTATTTTTATTAGATGTGTCAAGAGAACAAGTTAATCCGTCCAGTGGTAAGCCACTAGGACATGTTTTTTGATATTTTTATGAACAGAACAAGGCATCCGCATCAATCAACAAGTCAACGAACGAATACTTCATGAAGACCAAATGTCAGATCACAGCGCATTAAGTTTCAGCTAAACCTATTACAAGGCATAAAAAGCCAAATAGTTGGAAGCATTGTTTGATGGAATAACAATCATGATTACAACAATAGCATTCAAGATTGTGCTTCTCCTTGCTGAGATGGTTGGCCACCGTCTTGCTCCGGAACGTCTTCATCCTCGTGAAGCGGTTGGAAATCCGGTGCACGCCAATCAATCTTTGCCAAGGCACGGAAATATACTTCATCGTTGATAAGCTCAGCAGGATCAATATCAGGAGCAAAGGTGTGAGGACGAACCGGCGGAATTAAGTTTACAATATCGTAAACCGGTCGCTCCACCCGCTCGTTCTGCAGGTTATATGATGGATGATATCGCGACAAGTCAGACTCCACCGCAAGCTTGCTGGCGAGGGGACGCATTTCCTTTGTCAGGGCATAAAGATCTTTTTCATCAAATGTTGAACCGTCCTCCTTGGTATAAGGAAATCCGGTTAACACCTCCTCCGGATCAATGTCCGGGACCCAAGCTTTAGCCCTCGTAAGGGCCAGAAGAGCACCTCCTCGAGCAGCCGATTTCTTAACCTCTTCAAGACGAGCCGGTAGAATGGACAAACTATTCAAAGTATCTTTGATAGTTGAAGGAGCCGGTTTACCAAATGAAGTGGCACTGATAATCCTTTGCGTTCCAGAGTACAACTGTTCGACCAAGGTATAGCAGGCCTTAAGTTTCTTCCGTAAGTCGTCCCCAAGATGGGAGACACGGCGTCCTACATACAACAATGAAAGTTAAACCGGTGCAGGTCACAGGTTACAAAGATAAAGACAGGAGTTCAGATTATGCTTACCAAAAATAACAGAAGTCATCAAGTCAATTTGGCGCTTTAACCCGGTCAATTCTTTAGTAACCGGGTTAAGTGCTCCTTCGGCATCCTGAACACGTTTCTCAAGATCTTTTTTCTGGACTTCAAAAGTAGTCCGCTCCTCGTCAAAGAACCTTTTCAAGTCTTCATCAGTCTTTAAACTCACTTGAAGTTCTGTCTTAGCCTTTGAAGCGGCTGACTCAGTCTCCGTAAGCCGGCTTCGAAGTTCACTGATCTCCACAGCGTTCCGGTTCAGCTCAGCCTGCAGACAAAAGTTCAAAAGCAAGATTAGAAATTACAAGTCTCAAGCACACAACCAAGTTGTCTACTTGACACTTGGGGGCTAATGGCAGTTGAAGTAATACAGCAAAGACAATTTGAAAGTACAAGTCTCAAGCACACAAGCAAGTTGTCTACTTGACACTTGGGGGCTAATGGCAGTTGAAGCAATGCACCACAGACAATTTGAAATTACAAGTATCAACTACATAACCAAGTTATCTACTTGATACTTGGGGGCTAATGTATGGATCAGCAGTTCAAACTACAAAGTTCCGGATTACCTTCAGTAAAGCAGATAAACCGGAACTTGGGGGCTGCTATGAGATAAAGATGCGTCAAAAAAGCAAAGTCAGAAGAGGAAACTTACTTCATATTTTTCTCTCATCAGGTTCACCAGGTTGGCTTCATAATCCCGGCTGCTGTGGAGCCGGTTTAAATATCCGGAATAGATATCTTGAGCACTCATGCTAGAAAGACTGGATATATCAGTACTCCATTTCCCTTTTTCCTGGGTTATTTTTTCCGCTTTAGCTGTATGTTTTGCTAAAACGGTGGGTTCATCTGGAGCAACATAAGCAGCACCAGTAACCACAACATCAGGAGAAGTGGGTTCATTGGGAGGAATAACTTCAACTTGAGCCGGATCAGGAGACGCCGGGTTAACTTGAGGAGAATTAACCCGGGCCGGACTTGGTGGGTCTTGGACATTTTCTGCGACAGGAGTTTCAAGAGCAGGTTCTTCAACCGGAGCTGCAGGGGTACCTTCTGGAGGAACAGCTGTAGACGGATCAATCACCGGTTCATCAGCAGAAGGATCAGCAACAGGCTTATTCGCCTTGGCCTTTTTGCTAGGTTTCGGTTTGCTGGAAAACAGGCAAAATAAGTTAGCATTATAAAGAGAAAGGGGGGTATCATAAACCGGAGGAGGTGAAGAGAGTTACCCCGGAACGGTCTTCAAAGGAGGAAGCTGTGTAGCGGTCGATTCGCCGGAAGAAGACAGCGGAGTTTCCTGATAGTCAGGATCAGACGGTTTAAGGGGTTTTCGGATAAGTCAGGCCTTGGGATGAAGAGGAGTCGGAGAGAGTATCACCTCAGCACGGCGCTTTCGAACCGGAGTCAAGGAGATCCCAGATGATTCCACCGCCAAGCCACTGTGGCGAGTGGTCCGGCGAAAGGCTTCGTGTTGTTGCTTCTTCAAAGTAAAGTTAGGATCTAACTTAGCATAGGGATGAGAAAATTGATATTTCCTGACGGTCCGACGGATTTTTTGAGGAAGAGGTTCTGAATCGGAAGAAATAAGAGTTACCTCAATCTCAGTCGGGTTATCACCTTCAGGCAGTTCCTGTGAAAAGGTATTATTAGATATGATTACAAGTATATGAAGGCGAGAATTTAAACCGGAGTAAAGCGTACCTCGGAATCCGGATCATCATCCTCAGAAGGAGAACCGGCATCGACGGCTGCTTTCCTCTTCTTGTTCGCAGGGGTCTTCCGGCGAGCCTGCTTTACAGTTTTTTCCTGAGGTTTTCTTCTCCAGAAGGGGTCATCAGCCTAATTGAAAACACAAAGAGTAATTGAAAACGGTTCAAAGAGGACGGTTTATAAAGTACAAGCCAAAGAAAAACTTACTTCAGGCAGCTTATTCTTCTTAAAGTACGGGGCCAAGCCAACTTTAGAGCAATCTGTTAAGGCAGGATTGACAATCTTCTTGGCTGACTCCACTACCTCCGATTCAGAAAGCTTATCCTTAGTAAACCTCTGAGGATCATCCGGTTTACCAGAGTATTTGCACATTAGCTTAGGGCGCCGGCTTAAGGGAAGGATGCTCCAGGATAGCCAGCAGCAAAGGAAATCAGTGCCGATTAGACCATTTGCCATAAAAGCTCTCAGCTTGGAGAGCTGTGGTGAAAACCGGGTCCGTTCAGCTGCGCTAAGCCGTTGTGGCAAGGGGTGATTCGCCGGGATACGAGTTTCGCGATAACCCGGCAAAGGATTTTCACCTTCAGGAGAGGTGTCTACACAATAAAACCAGGATTTGTTCCAATCCTTAGGGTGAGTATGTAAAGAGGCGTGAGGAAAGACTGCATCCCTCCTCTTCTGAATACTGATCCCACCAAGCTCTTGGTGAGGTCCGCTGGTAAATTCCGTACGCCGGTTTGCATGAAAGAAATCCCGGAATAAATCAACTGAAGGCTCTTCTTGCAGATACACTTCAGAAAATACTTGGAAATCGCAAATGTTGGAAACAGAATTTGGTCCGATATCCTGTGGGTGCACTTGGAAGGTGGCAAGAACATCCCGGAAAAATCTTGAACCGGGGGGAGAGAAGCCTCTAGAGATATGGTCCAGAAATACGATGACTTCCCCGGATCTAGGAGTAGGAGGACATTCATTACCCGGAGCACGCCATTTTAACTCAGCCTGAGGACCTAATGTGCCAATTTTCGACAGCTTGATTAAGTCATCCTCAGTCACGACGGAACGGACCCAATCGCAGGAAACATATTGCTTAGCCATTGAACAAAGTGCTAAAGAAGATAAAGTACAGAAACGGATTATGAACGTACAATGATCCGGGATCTATTTATATTATACAATGGTTGAAACTGAGAACTAGCTGGCAAGGTAAAACCGGCAATCATAAAACAAGTTATATCATTTCCGGTTTAAATGGCAGTTGAAGAGGAACAGTTCAAATCATTGCGTCAGTTTATATCATTTCCGGTTTATGGCATATCAATTTAAACCGGAACATACTTAGCGAATCTACCGAGGAGAAAAACAGGTTTCCAAATGATTGCTAAGGGGGAATGATCTGAGTATGCTAAGGAAAAGAAACTAATCTAAAAGACTCAAAGGAAAGCTACACAGACTTTATACCAGAAAGATGGATTTACATGTCAGAAAGGAGCAATAAAGATTCGATGCATCTACAGCGGAGTAAAAATGGAGAAGATCTAAAAGCAAAGCTACTACGAGTCACAGGCTCAAAGAACGAACAAGACGAAGCTTGTTGAGAGCTCTAATGGCGGAACGGATAAATCTACAGCATTATGACGGTGAGATCTAAGCTAGAACTAAGCGGAAGATCTGCTGACTAGGGCCATAAAGGTCACAAATCTTTTATGAGAAACGTATCTACGAAGAGGCGAAGCTTCATTGGAAGCCCTAATGGCGGAAGAACAAGGCGAAGTGCCGGTAGATGTAGATCAACAGAAAGAAGGATGAACATACCTGGGACGGCGAGAATCGGCGGCGGAGATTGATCTGGTCGAGGCTCAGGTTGATGCAGCGGCCGGGCGAGGACTGGAGATCCGGCGGTCGGCGGCGGCGGTTTGAGCTCGGGCAGCAATGGAGGAAGAAGACGCAGGAAGAGGATGAAGTAAGAAGGAGATAATGAATGGGGGGTGACAGTATTTATAGCCAGGAGTCAGATCTGAAACGACAGGTGCGAGAATCGAGGAGACAGAAATCGGATAAAGATCCCGTGACGCCTCGATCTTCGGGATAACCCTTAAAATACGCTACAGTACAGCTCACGGCGTTAAATACGGAGATGATGTCATTGTCAGACTTTAATGATTTCAGAGGATGACGTCAGAGCCGGTTTACAAAAAGATGAAGACAGAAGAAAACTATATGAGACAAAGAAGACTGATATGAACAAGTTCAAATCATTCTGGGGCCTAATGTCAGGGATATGGTTAGTAGGTATAAACCGGATATTGTAAACCGGCTTAGTTATATTGTACTTGGTTTTAATATTTTAGTAGAGACTACGGCCCAAGAGATTTCAAGGCCCATGTATAGAAGTACGGTTTGTAAACCGCCAAGAGATGTAACTTGAGAGATAGGAAAGAAAAGACAGAGACCGAGGCGGACACGATTATGAGCCGGTCTCGGGACTCTGTAAACCGGACCAGGCGTCACCTCTATATAAAGGGACGACCCGGCGACGGTTCAAGGACAAGCAACAAACAATCGTCGAGACGCAGGCAAAGTGAATCCGCTCCCTGTAAACCGACGCCCAAGCAATACCAAACCAACTAGACGTAGGCTTTTACCTTCTCCGAAGGGGCCGAACTAGTATAAATCCTTTGTGTCCTTTGTGTGCCATGAATCCTTTCAAGCTAACCCGTGCGATGGTTCCATCATCAAGTCCGATAAACCGGACATCTGCCGTGTTATTTCGACGACAGAACCCGTACAAATGACAACCCTTGGGGGCGGTCACTAAACCCGTACACTTTGGCAACCCTTGGGGGCGGTCACCGGAACCCGTCAAAATGCTTGGGGCGATCTCCAGAACCTAATTAGAGACCCCGACGCTTCCCTGGAGCTTTACACCGCAATGATTGAGCTCCGAACTCCACAAAGGTTGGGGCTATCTCCCCAACGACACCACGAGGCTTCACCACAATGGAATATGGATCCGAGGTGACCACAACCGTCTAGGGCGCCCAAGCACCAAAGAGGAACAAGCTCAAGAGTACCAAGCACCCAAGAGTAATAAGCTTCTCAACTTGTGTCAGGACCGGATTTTCGGGGCATTAAATCCCCAAAAATGTCCCTTGTGCTCACCAGCCCCAGGATTTACTGTTAGCTGGTGAGTAACCACTTGATACAGAAAATCCAAGAAAAAAAAATATGTAGTACAAGACCATTCTGGTCTTTAAGTACAACACCAGGTTTCTAGTGGCTGATGACGGAAGCGGTCTGTGACTCGTCGGCGTCTGTGGAACTCCATTTCCCACGGGAACAGCTGACCAGGTTAACTCCTATCTTTGCGAAGCTGCTATCACAGTTGCATAGGTTCCGGGTAGTTATCGCAACGCTCCTCTCCATGCAAGAAATCTGGCCAAGACAATAGCCAGGGACAAGCCTGTGAGTACTTTGAATGTACTCGCAAACATTATGAACACAGGTGCAATATAATCATGCTCGAGAATAATTTATGATCACTATGTTAATTATGATGTGACAGTCCATGTTGCAAGCAGGTCGTTCGTATGAAAATGCATATGCAATCAGGGAGTGATAATTAAATAAATAGTGATCATGCCACAGTCGGGCGTCTGAGCGACATCATATAACGGGCTTATAAGGAAAAATAAATAACAGGCATGCCACAGTCGGGCGTCTGAGAGACACCACATAAAGGGCTTATAAAGAAAAATAAAACAACAGGTATGCCACAGTCGGGCGTCTGAGCGACACCACACAAAGGGCTTATAAAAGAAATAGCAAGCATGCCACAGTCGGGCGTCTGAGCGACACCACATAAAGGGCTTATAAAGAAAATAAATAAACAGTGAATATCCAGGAGGTAGAACCGTCCCAGGGATACTCATTAACTTAAATAACTTAAGGGGTTAGTACAAAAATAATAATGGCAATAGTAACAGTCATCATAGGTCACAAGTCATGATCCATGTTCTGTTTAGTAGTTCCTCCTCCGAAGACCGACGCTAAGACCGACACTTGACCCATCCCAGACTGTAGTCCTAACCCAGGGACACAGCTATTCGAATAGATTTAAGCTTTGCAAAGGGTGTACTCTTTACCCACGAATAACGGATTCCTTTAGTCCATCTGGACTAATTCCGTCTACGGTCTTTTAATTTGAAGACACACCTGACCGCACACACCAGCCTAACTTACCGGAGTCTGGAATCACCCACGACACCTGTTAAGCCCAACTCTAAGTGGGGAGGCTACAACCTCGACTAGCATGGGATCACCAAATTTATAACGCGTGCAAACTGGGGAAGCTATCCCCTTTGGCTCCAACCGAAACACCCATGCCCCCGGACCTGGTGGCATGCCTACCGGATGCAGCCGATATCTTCCACCATGGCATCTCGTACGGTGTGTGTGTTAGAACAGGGGTCGACACTTTACTGAACCGCACCCTACGAGTGGCAGGGACAAGTGGTAGCACGAAACAAGTATGGGGGTTACTGGAACAAGACTCGATCTACGGTCGACTCAGGAGGTTTCAGCGTCACTTGTATGATTAGCATAACCGATATATTCCACAACAACAGTCGGAATCACCACCCGTCATCCCTTACCAAGCCATACCGGACTCCACCGTCCCGACGGGGAGCTAGTGACAAGCTCGTGTCTACACAAGACAACGACTTTCACGGCTTTCTTCCGTTAGGCATGGAAGGCATACGAGGGGGATCACCGTCATGCATGTTAATTATTCACAGCAGGGGGTCTACCTCATGCACTCATGGGTATGATCATATCATCACATATGAAAGAAAGTGAATGTATCCATATCAAGGTGACGTTGCAATCAAACAACACCCACAAGTATTGGGCCAGGGTTCAAAAATGCTTGCCTTCAAGTAGTGGGGAGGTAAAGTGCATTCCAAAACTTTTGGAAGTTTTCTAACTCTTCAAAATCCTATTCGAAAGAATATGGAATCAATACATAGTTTCAAAATAGCACAAAAAAAGTTGTCTGGAAAATCTTCAAATAAATATAAAAATAAACTAGACCAAATTTGAGGAACAACAGAAAAAGAATCAAGTCATTTGGACTTAAATTTAAAAAGTTATAGCCAGTCAAAGTTTAGTCAAATTCTATTTTTAAAATAAAACAGAAAAAGAAAACGTTTCAAATAAGAACACGCTTTCGGGGCAGGGGAGACGTACTTCTGAGGTTTACGCCTTCACTTAAAACACGTGGAGGCGGGGCTGCGTCACTGACAGTGGGTCTCGTTGGCTCACTGGTCAAGTTTGACCAGTCGTCTCTCCCTCCTCTTCCTCTGCCCGAGCGGAGGCGGGATTCCGGCGATCGTCGCCGGCGAATGGAGGCTCCTTGAGGGTATCCGAGGGCAGGAATGGACCCGCCAGACCGGGGCGGTCCTCCCGGTGGTCGTTGGGTCGTCGGGGGTGGGGGGAGTCGCCGGCGGCGAGCTTCGCGGCGGAGGAGGCTTTGGTGGATTTAGGGGCTCGGTCTGTGGTGGTTCCTGGCTGCGTTTGAGAGGCTGGGCAGCTCCGCATGATCAAGTGGAGTCGAACGATGGAGTTGGGAGGGCAGGGGAGGCTTTCGATGCGCCGGAATGGACCGGAACGAGGCAGCGTCCGAGCTGACCGGAGATGGAGAAGATGGCTTTCCCATGGCGATTGTGGGCTAGGGAAGCTCTATGGGTGTGGCCTGAGGCTGCCTAAGGGCTTAGACGAGCTCGGGGGGCCCTACTTATAGCGTAGCCATGTCGGTTCGCGGCGGCCGTGGATAAGATCACCGGTGACCGCCATTCTGTAGCTGCAGAGGGACGTGGCGGCGACGAGCGCTTGCGGACAAGCTTGTGGATGAGTTCGGACTACTCCAGAGGGCAGCTGGTGCATGTGTGTGGCTCGGGCGGCGCCGTCTGGGGCAGGAGCCCACTGTGGCTGGCCGCTAGCCGCCGTGGCCGACCTGACGGCGGCGCTGTGGAGCTGCAGGGGCGGCTTGGAGTATTCTGGTGAGTGGATGAGGCCGGGGTGTGGCTCTGCGGTGAGCTAGGGCCAGGGGCGCGATGCGGCAGCTTGGGCGCACACACGTGCAAAACGCACGCTCTGGGCGCGCCCAGCGCATGCACGCTATGTGTTTGACGTAATGCCAGGGCGTGCTAGGGGATCAAGATGAGGCTGGGGATTAGCAGGCCCGGATTAGGGTTAGCTAGGAGCTTAGTGGACATGCTGGTTAGGCAAAGTAGGCTGGTCCAATGCACAAACTAGAAACTAAGTCAAAACTGACCATGCACGCATGGTGTTTGACAGAATGCTATGGTCATCTAGGCATTTCTTGGGGTGGCCAAAAACTCCAGGTTGGGGTCTCTTTGGATGATAAAGAGGGTGGTAAGGTCAGTTGGCAAATTTTAAAAACTTGTTAGTGTAAGTTTTGCAAAACTCCAGTTCTGGACAGAAGGAAAGGGGCATAATTGGATGGACCAAAAATGATCCAAATGCTCCAATCTCCTGGGCTTAAGGGTTTTTTAGGAAGGACTACAAGCAGAAAAAAGCTTATGGTCAAAAGAGCAAGTTAAAATAGGGCTGCAGCAACTTTTCCAAAGAACATCAAAGGATTTTTGCATAAAAGTGATGTAGGGAGTTCACATGACCTCCCCAATTTTTGGTGGAATTTTTGAACAAATTCATCAAAGGGTTGTAGTGCAAATAGAGCTTTAAAATAGATGAAAATCACTTTAATGGAATAAGCTTAGGGAGAAAATAATAATGCAAATGAACCTACAGATAGAAAGATTGTTTTTCTAGGTTAGGGCAATTAAGTCCAAATAACATACTAAGAAAAATCACTAGGGCAAAAACTCCATAATATCAAAAGAAAGGAGGTTCTGAAAATCAAAGAAAACCCAGAAAAAAGAAAGGTTGAAACTCCTGGTCAAATTTTTATTATTAAAACAAGGTAATTTTTTTTGGGGTGTTACAACTTGTAACTTCCACGTATCACTGTGGAGAACTCAAACCGATGCACCAAATGTAATGGCAAGGGCACACAGAGTGCCCAAGTCCTTCTCTCCCAAATCCTACCAAAAAAATGAGAGGAGGAATGAAGAAGAGAACCCGAAGAATCCAAGATCTAGATCCAAAGGGTTTCCCTCACAAAGGGGAGAAAGTGATTGGTGGAAGTGTGGATCTAGATAGCAAGCTCGAAGAAGGTCAACAATGGGGGGAAGAACACGAGCTCAAAGGACAAGACTCAATGGGGAACAAGGCCCCCTTTTATAGGGGGGGGGGTGAAAATCCAACCGTTATCCCCACCAACCAGCTCGCAGCGAGCGGTACTGCCGCTCGGCCTAGCGGTACTACCGCTGGGACCTTGCACAGCTCCAACGGTAGAATTAACAAGATATAGAGCCCCCGAGCGGCACCAGTAGCGGCGGTAGTGTGGTACTACCACTTATAAGCGGTACTACCGCTCCCACTGCTGCTCCTACTGCCGCTCAACCCGACACAAGAAGTGATGGTCTCAAATCGAGGCGGTACTAGCGCGGAACCGAAGCCGAACTACCGCATGTAGCAATAAGCGGTACTACCACCGTGAACCAGCGATACTACCGCTTGTGGCTATAAGCGGTACTACCGCTCCGGTCCAGCGGTACTACCGCAGGAGCAACAAGAAAGCCCAGAACTGCCATAACTTCTGCAAATGAGCTCCGAATTGAGCAAACTCAAGCTTGTTGGATAGAGGAAGACGAGTAGCATCGAAACAACGAGAAGTGAAACCTCCATCAGAGAAGAACCCTCCATCAGAGATGATCCGGCATTATAGTAAGAAGAGGCAGGAAGACAAGCCTAGGATATAGAGGAGTGAACCCTCCATCAGAGAAGAACCGGCATAACCTCCAACATCGAAAACATCATAGAAGATGCATGAGTGAACTCCATTTTCGATGAACTCGAGTTTGTCATCAAGATGAGCATAAGCTCCAAATCTCACAAGGAGAAAAATCAAACAAGAACCAATAGAGATGATGCAAGGATGCAATGGTTTGAGCTCTCAACGAACCATACGATCAAGCTACTCATCGAGAGCCCCCTTGATAGTACGGCAATCGATCCTATAACCCGGTCTCCCACAACTACCATGAGACCGGTAAAATAGAATACCTATCAAGGGCAAACCTTTGCCTTGCACATAGTCTTGAGCTGGATGATGACGATCTTGACTCCCTCAAGCTAGACCACCTTTCTTGATTGTGTTGGCTCAGTGAAGACTAGTAGATTGCTGCCCCATACACCACTATGGGTGAGCCACTCTTCGGCACATCTTCACAAGTCCATTGCCACCACAATGAAGGGCAAGCTTCAAGCATATGACCTCTTCGTGATGTTCCTACTTGAACTTGCACACCGCAACCTAACCCCACAAAGAACTCTCACGAATACCATGGGTTAGTACACTGATACGTCTCAAACGTATCTACTTTTCCAAACACTTTTGATATTGTTTTGACCTCATTCTTGCATGATTTGAACTAAACTAACCCGGACTGACGCTGTTTTCAGCAGAGCTGCCTGTATGGTTTTATTGTGTGCAGGAAAACGGATTTTTAGGTATCTCAGAAAAATCCACGAAAAATCACAGAAAATCCACGCACCCGAAGGAACCAGGAGCCAGAAGAGGGGCCAGAGGGGGGCCAGGGGGTGCCCAGGCGCCCTGTGGGCGCCCCCCCTGGGCCGCGCCGGGGGGTCGTCTGGGTGGGGCCCACACCCCCTGGTGCCCTACTTTGCCTCGTATTTTTACTCGCGACACGAAAACCCCAGATCAGAAGTACTTTTCGCAGTTTTCGTCGCGGAGCCGCCGCCACCCTCTGTTCTTCTTCGGGGGGGGGGGGCTAATCTGGAGGCTGAATTGGCCTCCGGAGAGGGGAGATCGTCGCCATCATCATCATCATCACCACTTCATCATCCCTCCATGACTTCTCCCTCCATGTGTGAGTAATTCCCCTGCTGTAGGCGAAGGAGATGGTAGGGATTGGATGAGTTAGATCATGTAATAGTTTGTCAGATCGTTGGGGGCATGTTGCCTATCATCTACTATGGTGTTTATCATCTTTGCTTCAACTTGTTATTCTTAATGCTTGACACTTAGGGCCCGAGTGCCATGATTTCAGATCTGAACCATATGTGTTTGCATGAATATATTTGTGTTCGTGATCCTATCTATGAGTTGTTTGCACCTATTACGGTTTGGAACCGGCGATCCCAAAAGTGACAGCTTGGGACACCAAAGGGGATGGTCCGTAGTTTGAGGATTACATGTATCCATTGAGTTCATTGCTTTGTTTCGGTGCTCTTTGACAGGAGCACCTTAATCTCCATAAGCTCCTTTTGGCCCCATTCGTAGCGGGATGGTAGGACAAAAGATGTTGTGCAAGTTCTTATTGCAAGCACGTACAACTACCTACGGGATACATGCCTAATGTTTGATATTTGCCAAGATGATCATTACTTTTCCGTGTGCCGTGCCCCAAGTTAGAATCATGATATATCTCATCCATGCAGCGCCCAACCATCCGTCTCCCTAGCCTACAGTGTTTTAAATCCTGCTGGTTACTAGTTGCTATTTTTGCCATTTACTTTTGCTATTTACTTTTACTGTTACTTTTACTATCACTATCATCACTATCATATCACTGTTACCACCTATCTTTTGTTGCAAGTAAGTATATTTCAGGTGCGGTTGAATTGACAACTCAACTGTCAAAGCTTATAAATACTCTTTGGCTCCCCGTGTGTCGAATCAATAAATTGGGTTATTCTTACCCGCGAAGACTATCTCGATCCCTTACGGTTGAGGGTTATCAAGTACCGTTTTCTGGCGCCGTTGCCGGGGAGCATAGCAATATTTACAAGTCTACTTGAGGTATCCTACCTGCTGCACTTCATCCACTATGGGTAAGAAAGGAGACCCCAAGGTTCCGATCTTACTATCCACTACAAGAAGAGGTTCTGCTCTGAGCACTAGTGCTACGCTTGATTCACCTTCTGTTATGAGTAAGTTTGCCTCACCACCACCACATGATGCTCCCACTGAATCTGTTACTATGTCCGATACTTTTGATGATGCTTCTACTACTGTTGATGATATTAGTTCCCTTGTTTATGCTCTTGAGAAACAAATTGCTGCTGCTGCTAAAAAGTCTGGAATTGAACTTCCTGATACTCGCTACCCTATTGGTGAAACTTATGATTATCCTGATTTGAGTAAACTCAAGGAGAGACTCCTTGATGATGATTACTATATGCTTGATGCAGATTTATGCAGGGAACTGACAGAGTTTTCTGGCTCTGACCCTGAAGTTATTAAGAAACTATTTGAAAAACACTCTTTGAAGAACAAAACAGTTCCTGATCCTGAATTTGCTACATCTCCTATATGCATTGATGATCCTGATTATGATTTCTCTGTTGATCTTTCACTTATACCTATGGTTGAAGCTGACCCCTTTTATGGCAGAGAAAATGATGATGCTATTGCACACCTGACTAAACTCGGTGAGTTAGGTGGCCTGTTTACCATAGATGAGAAGATACGATACTTTTATATCACCAAGCTTCTTCCTTTCTCCTTGAAGGAAGGTGCTAAAGCATGGTATGATTCGTTTCCATGCGGTTCCATTAAGAGTCCTCAAGACTTAGCTCACTCTTTTGTTGATAAGTACTTTCCTGCTCACATGCAACATGCTGCTTTACAAAGAATTTATAACTTTAAACAGTTGTAGGATGAGTCCCTCCCTAAAGCTTGGGGGAGGTACTGCGGTCTGATTCGGGCTAGACCAGGACATGAAATCCCTAAGAATGAATTAATCGATATATTCTATGCTGGTCTAACTGATGAATCCAGGTCCTATTTGGACAGTTGTGCTGGTTGTGTTTTCAGGAAAAGAACACCGAACGATGCGGAAGATTTGATGGGCAGGATTGCCAAAAACCATGAAGATTGGTCCGTCCCTGAACCACCTCCACCACCAAAGAAGAGGGGCATGTTTGTTCTAAGCCCCGAAGATATGCGAGAAGCAAAGAAGTCTATTAAAGAGAAAGGTATTAAAGCTGAAGACGTGAAGAATCTACCCCCTATTGAGAAGCTGTGTGAGCCTACCACTCACCCTCCTATGGTAGAGGTACACTCTCTTTTAGATTTCAACGCAAGTGACATCCCTCATGGTAAGCCTCCTGATCAATGTTTAGATGAGTTTGATAATTTTATTATGAAACAAAATCATTTTAATGAGAGGATAGAAAGTCAGTTGCATGATAATTCCCTTGCTATCAAAAGTCTCCTTCATGTTTTAGGTAGAACAGTTAATTATGTTCAATGTCTTGTGAAGCATTTTCATATGGTTCAAACTCAGCTAGACCAAATTTCTAAGGTGCAAAGAGATTTGCTTGCTAACAATGCCAAACAAGATGATTTGCAGGCTTTCGGGATTAAGACCCGAGGAGGAACTAGCACTCAATATCCTCTCTATCCAGAGGGGCATCCGAAGAGAATCGAGCAGGATTCTCAAATGCAGGAAGAAGAAATTGTTGGCTCTCCAAAGAAAAAGAAGAAACATAAGGAGACTTACAATTCTAACGATCCTATTGCAGATGAAGAGCCAACTATTGATCCTAACAGCGTATCTATCTCCGATGATGAGACTGAAGACGGTGTTGAACCTGAAGGTAAGGATAGTGAGAAGAATGATCCGCCTGAAGTTCGAGAGGAAGAAGCACCTGACAAACGTAAGAGGTACACTAAAGAAGACTTCATTGCAAGAAAACATGGGAAGGAAAGAGAACCATGGGTACAGAAACCCATGCCCTTTCTAGGTAAGTCCATCAAATCCAAAGAAGAAGAGCATTACAATAAGTTTTGTGAGTGGATTAAACCTCTTTTTCTTCAAATCCCTTTGACTGAAGCTATTAAGTTACCTCCTTATTCAAAATATATGAAAGATATTGTCACTAATAAAAGAAAGGTTCCTAATGATGCAATATCTACTATGCTTGCTAAATACTCTTTCAGTGGCAAGATTCCTGAGAAGCTCGATGATCCAGGTATACCCACCATTCCTTGCTCCATAAAGAATAATTATGTCAAAACTGCTTTATGTGATCTTGGAGCAGGAGTGAGTGTTATGCCTCTCTCTCTTTATGAGAGGCTTTGTTTAGAGAAACTAATTCCTACAGATATCTCCCTTAAGATGGCTGACAAGTCAACCGCTGTTCCGATAGGTATTTGTGAGGATGTTCCCGTAGAAGTTGCTAATTGTTTAATTCTTACTGATTTTGTTGTGCTTGACATGCCCGAGGATGGGAGCATGTCCATTATTCTTGGTAGACCTTTTCTTAACACCGCATGTTCTATTATTGATTGCAATAAAGGGAAGGTTACCTTCCATGTGAATGATAAAGAACACACGGTATATTTTCCGAAGAAGATCGACAGGAGGCATGCCCTCAACTCTATAGAGAATATCGAGACCGTGAAGATTGGAGAATGGGACTGTCCACTACATGTGCCTCACAAATACAAAACTATCATGGTGGGGACAATGTCCATCAAAGTAAAGGTTCAGTGATTACTTCGTAAGATGTGAGACTTTTTGCTCTATATATCGCTTGTTTGTTGGTAAGACTTGATCAACCTTACTAGTAAACATGTTTTATATGGATAAAAAGTTGAGCTTGTCATGTTTTCATTTGTTTTTAGTTTTGTCCTACTTTCTGTATCAAGCATTTATGTTTTGAAGCTTCACAATACTACTAAATGCTTCAAGTTTTCAGAGAGTTTCGCAGCTTTTTGAACTTCGAAAAAATTTCAACAGTGAAGTTTTCAGAAAAATTCCAGAAAAATTAAAATAAAAATTTCCACGTCGGGAGTGACCCAGAGGGGCGTGGGATCAGCCAGGGGAGCCCACCAATGGCCCAGGCGGCCAGCTGGCGCGGCCCAGCCCCTGGCCGCGCCCACAGGGCGCCTGGGGCCCACAGGACCCCCCTCCAGGTATGTCTTCTTCCTCCCTCTCTCTCTTTTTCCAAAAACGCGAGTTCTGCACTTGTTCTTGTGTTCTTGCTGTTCTTGGAGGCGATTCTTCGATCTCTCTCTACAGACCCTCATTTGAGCTGAAATTTTGAGCAAATACTCCCTGGTATGTGACTCCTCCACCCCTCCAATTAGATTTTTGATTGGTGGCCTCATTTGTGAGTATTTAGTAGATCTGGGTGGTGTAGAGATGAGCTTGCATGCATGTGTAGAAAGTTATTTTCCAAGTTTTGATGCAAGTTTATGCCTTGGGCAAGTGAGTTGAGTAGTTTGCCTTAACTCATCTTGTTTTAATCCTCATTTTTTAAATTGCAAAAATTTCAGAAATGAGTTTGTTAGGAAGGGCAAAAGGGTGGCTTGAGAAGAGGAGGCCCGCACACTCCGATCGAGTTACTAGAGCCACAGCTTCACCATCGACTGCTAGGGTGAGCTATAATGAAGATCATGTGCCCCTGGAGTTGTTGGAAGACACAAGTCCAGCACGTGCGATGACATTCCCATGTGACGAATTCCTTGAAGCTGCGGGAATCAAGGATGAGTTTTATAATCTTTGTGCTAATGCAGGTTTGACATGGCTCGTCATGAGCCGTGTTACCCAGTATCAAAAACTCACCTCCAGTTTCATTAACAGTTTTAGATATAATCCTGATTCAGGTGCTATTGAGTTTAAATTTTACAATGATCTTATCACCATGACTTTGGGAATTTTTTGTGAAATAATAGGTGTGCCGAACGTTGGGAGGACGGCTAGGATGGCCACTCAGCCCTCCGAGCTGAAAACCGTCATCAACTCTCTCTGCAGCATGGGTACGAGGGATATTCATCGGTCGAAGATCTCCAGCATCTTATTTCCTCACCTCAGGTATTTTCCATATTATATTGCCAGAGGCGTGTTAGCTCGTGACAACACGAGCAGCATTTCTGCTCCGGATATTGCTATCCTGGTAGCAGCCCTCTCAGGGAGGTCTGATTATAATCTGGGTGCCTTAATTGCTCGACGCCTTGCTATGAACGGTAACAAGGGGGACTTATTTGGTGGCGTTTATGACACACTTATGTTAGAACATCTTGGAGGCACCCCACACCCTGATGATAATCCTTTTACTTGTTTAAGCTTTGATCTTGCTGCTATGAAAAGGCATAAGTTTGTTACCATGGGTTCTGAGCTTGATAATCTTGTTTATATCTTGCGTTTCGGAACTACCGCGGAACGCGAGATCCGTCTACCTGCACCTCTTTTGTTTGATTTTTCTCGCAGGAACGGATGGTCCTTTGATGTTGTCCAGTTCGATGAGTTCATGGTCCAGCATCAGTTTCATAACCCCATGGAGGGGGTTGTGCCCGACGAGGAGGAGCACGGTGAGTTACCACCTTTTCAGGGAGAAACCGCCACCGAGTTTGGTGAAGGTTCTTCCTCTGTTTGGCGTTCGGAACCTTCCTCGTGGGAGACTCCGAGGAGTTCGGTGTACGCACCAGCATCCTTCTACGACCCTTGGACTCACCACCATACCCCCGGAGCAGGAGGCTCCTGGGGGCAGTAGCTGCTACCAACTTAGGCCAAAAGCCTAAGCTTGGGGGAGTACGTGCCCCTCTCACTTTTCCATTGTATTATCCGTTTTATTTGCTTTGATCTTTTCGAAGTTTTTGCCCGTTCTTCTTTATTTCTCTCTTTGCAAAAACAACAAAAAGATTTTCTCTTTCTTTTGCTTTTATTCAACCTTTGAAAAATCCAAAAAGATTTCCTTTCTCTCTTTAGTTTGCTTTTTTTCAGAGTTTAGCTCGAGTCCGTGATGGCATTTAATTATATTTCCTACGTTCGATCGTGCAAGTGACAAGCAGTAATGACGAAGATCGACTGAAAGGAAGCAGCAAGGAAGACCGGTAAGAACTCTTTTTGTTTCTACTTTTGTACATATGCCCGTACTTATGATCTAGAGACCAGCTTGTAGCGACATAATGCTATGTTTACAATGCTCGTCAAGTGGTTCATGCTTTCCTTGTGGCTAGTCTCGAATAACTAGAGTATATAATGTGTTATTGAAATGATCTACATGCATTGCACTGTTCATAGTCTGGTATACTAAGGTGGTATTACCCTTTAGAGAATTTTTGGATTGACTTGGCACATGTTTACACATGTTTAAGACTAAAAAGTCTACTTTGCCTTGATGATCTTTGAGTTTCAGAATAGTTATATCACTTTCATGCCCGATTCAATGTTGCTTTGTCGCTCTGCATGATTATGACCGTTATTGCTCTCTAGTTGGTCGCTTCCCAGCCTTTTGCTAAACCTCCACCTGTACTAAGAGGACTAACTGCGTGTGCATCCAAAATCCTTAAAACCTGTTATGCCATATGAGTCCACCATACCTTCCTATACATGGTATTTACCTGCCATTCCTAAGAAGACTTTCGTGTGCCATCTCGAAATTAATCAAAAGCATTTCTCTTTTTTTGTGCCTATGCTTTAGCTCATGAGGAAGTAGTAGTTAATTCATGATCTTTTTAAGTTGGTCAAGTTTCACCCCTGGATTGCATGTATAATGTGCAAACCCATAATACGAGAAGGAACTGGCATTGAGTGCGCCCGTCTCAAAAAGATAATATAACAAACAAACCCTCCTTCACGCTTTGTTCATGAGAAATCAGAAAACTTTGGCAGTGATAAACAAAGGAGATTAAGAGGATGTAATCGTCCTCATGCGGGAGCCGTTCCTCGAGACTTGGCCAGCTCAAGAAGTGATTAAGTTATCTGCTAGCATTCGTTGACGAAATATGCACCTCTCAAAAACGTTTTTACCTCTGTTTCTAAAAATCAAGAGCTCTGGTACATGTTTAGTTTTTGTTTCCGATCACGGGTTTTCAACATTGCCAACAAAAGCCACGGTTCGAGAGTCTCCACCTTCTTTCTTCAAAGCACTAACTAGGAGAGCATAATTTTCATTCTGAGTGTAATGCGCATTGTCCCAAAGTATTACATTGTCTTCTGCATGCTTGTGATATGATTTATTCTGAAATTCTTAGTTCTAGTCTACTTTAAAACTCTGGAGGAGTTTCTGCATTTATGTTTTGCTTCACTCATGGAGACTAGCGAGATACCACCCTAGTATGCTCAAGCTATGTGCAATGTAATCTGGTCTTGATTTTCAGTAGTATATTGTTTACTTTTAAGTATTTGTGACTAGTCACTTGAAAGAAGGATTGCTCCTTGCATTGTCCTCATAGTATTGTTTCAATACTTGCTAGACTCTTTTCGTAGTACATGCTTATATACATCTAATGAAGCAAAAGAGTTTATCAAAGTTTTCTTTGTCGCGTCCAATTCGTTGAACTGAATTGCTTGAGGACAAGCAATATGCTAAGCCTGGGGGAGTTGATACGTCTCAAACGTATCTACTTTTCCAAACACTTTTGATATTGTTTTGACCTCATTCTTGCATGATGTGAACTAAACTAACCCGGACTGACGCTGTTTTCAGCAGAGGTGCCTGTATGGTTTTATTGTGTGCAGGAAAACGGATTTTTAGGTATCTCAGAAAAATCCACGAAAAATCACAGAAAATCCACGCACCCGAAGGAACCAGGAGCCAGAAGAGGGGCCAGAGGGGGGCCAGGGGGTGCCCAGGCGCCCTGTGGGCGCCCCCCTGGGCCGCGCCTGGGGGTCGCCTGGGTGGGGCCCACACCCCCTGGTGCCCTACTTTGCCTCGTATTTTTACTCGCGACACGGAAACCCCAGATCAAAAGTTCTTTTCGCAGTTTTCGTCGCGGAGCCGCCGCCACCCTCTGTTCTTCTTCGGGAGGGCTAATCTGGAGGCTGAATTGGCCTCCGGAGAGGGGAGATCGTCGCCATCGTCATCATCATCACCACTTCATCATCCCTCCATGACTTCTCCCTCCATGTGTGAGTAATTCCCCTGTTGTAGGCGAAGGGGATGGTAGGGATTGGATGAGTTAGATCATGTAATAGTTTGTCAGATCGTTGGGGGCATGTTGCCTATCATCTACTATGGTGTTTATCATCTTTGCTTCAACTTGTTATTCTTAATGCTTGACACTTAGGGCCCGAGTGCCATGATTTCAGATCTGAACCATATGTGTTTGCATGAATATATTTGTGTTTGTGATCCTATCTATGAGTTGTTTGCACCTATTACGGTTCGGAACCGGCGATCCCAAAAGTGACAGCTTGGGACACCAAAGGGGATGGTCCGTAGTTTGAGGATTACATGTATCCATTGAGTTCATTGCTTTGTTCCGGTGCTCTTTGACAGGAGAACCTTAATCTCCATAAGTTCCTTTTGGCCCCGTTCGTAGCGGGATGGTTGGACAAAAGATGTTGTGCAAGTTCTTATTGCAAGCACGTACAACTACCTACGGGATACATGCCTAATATTTGATATTTGCCTAGATGATCATTACTTTTCCGTGTGCCGTGCCCCAAGTTAGAATCATGATATATCTCATCCATGCAGCGCCCAACCATCCGTCTCCCTAGCCTACAGTGTTTTAAATCCTGCTGGTTACTAGTTGCTATTTTTGCCATTTACTTTTGCTATTTACTTTTACTGTTTACTTTTACTATCACTATCATCACTATCATATCACTGTTACCACCTATCTTTTGTTGCAAGTAAGTATATTTCAGGTGCGGTTGAATTGACAACTCAACTGTCAAAGCTTATAAATACTCTTTGGCTCCCCGTGTGTCGAATCAATAAATTGGGTTATTCTTACCCGCGAAGACTATCTCGATCCCTTACGGTTGAGGGTTATCATACACAAATCGTAATTGACAATGCTTACCATACCATGAGATCGCTTGATCCCTCTCGGCACATCTTCTATGCTTTGTGTGTTGATCAACTTGATTCACTCTTTGACTTAGTCTTGACCAACCTTGAATCTGTCCAACTCTCTTCATTTGGATGATGTCTTGAAGGTAAACAAAAATGATCACACACTCTTCTTCTTCAAGACATGCTTTCTATAAGCTGAACACTCATATGACCAATCTTTGGATAATTCCTTAATAGCACCTTGGTCATCACAAACTCTCCTTGAAACCAACAAATGGACTCCAAGAAAAGCCTATGGAAAAACCCTTCAAATATAACTCAAGGCAACCATTAGTCCATAGAGATTGTCATCAATTACCAAAACCAAACATGGGGGCACCACATGTTCTTTCATGGGCTAATCCCCTTTCCATTATAGAAATAATGGAAATACAACCATGTCCAAGGTCAAACGAGAAGGGAAAGGGAAAAAGCGAGTTCAAGCACTCCAGGGAAACCCGCTGTAGACTCTCGCAATCGAAACGTCCACTACGATGCAAAATCCATGGAGCACTATAATCTCACAACCAAGTACTAAAGTTTAAACAACAACACAACCTTCATAGAGGCAGAATGGCAAAAGTAAAGCTTCCAACAGAAATGACTAAACTACAGGGATCCACCATGTAGCGCATTCGACTAGCTTCAAGAAGAGAGCTTCAGGGAGACACGACTTCACGATCACCCCGACTTGATACTCGCGTATGCAGTCGCACAGAGCCTCATCATATCCTTAGTATTCTTCTTCAAAAGTGTCACGCCATCCTCCAGCTCCATTCATTCCTCACCCTTCAGCAGACCTGCCCAATAGGATAAATGTGTGCACGCAGTGAAGACAATCTCAAAAGGAGATGATAATTTCTTAAATTCAAAGGTGGCTTGATTTATGTGATTCCAAATAGCCCAGCAAACGGCCGCAAGACCCATGGTGAAGTATCGTTCCCCACGGGGAAGAAAAGCATAGTACCAGGAGTAAAACTGACAAATGTTGTTTGGGCATAAATCAGTGACCAGCACCGCACCAACTGTGCGCCAAGCTACCCTTGCAACAGGGCAGAGAAAAAACAGGTGCAAATAGGTTTCCCTGCAATTACAGAAAGAACAACGCGGACTGCCAGCCCAGTTCCTATGTTTCATAACATCTCTGGTTAGGACCCCATCCTGAAAGAGCTGCCAGAGAAAGATCTGGATTTTAACACGAAGCTTAGCTTTCCAAATCAAACTGTAGTCAGACCCAGCAAGATCCTTTTCTAAGTAGGTGTATGCAGATTTAGTTGTCAATCTCCCCTTGGGACCAAAGCCCCATTCGATACCATCATGAGCATCGGAGTGTTTAATATTGCCAACGACATCCTGCACCTCCTCAAGTTGATGTGTCAGGTCGGTGTTCAACCTGCGCCTGAACATATTGTTGGGGAACGTAGTATTTCAAAAAAAATCCTACGATCACGCAAGATCTATATACTAGAAGCATAGCAACGAGAGGGGAGAGTGTGTCAACGTACCCTCGTAGATCGAAAGCGAAAGCGTCTAGTGACGCGGTTGATGTAGTCGAACGTCTTCGCGATCCAAACGATCCAAGCACCGAACGTACGACACCTCCGCGTTCAGCACATATTCAGCTCGATGATGTCCCACGAGCTCTTGATCCAGTTGAGCGTCACGGGAGAGTTTCGTCACCACGACGGCGTGGTGACGGTGATGATGAAGCTACCAGCGCAGGGCTTCGCCTAAGCACTGCAACGGTATGACCGAGGTGTGTATCTGTGGGGAGGGGCACCGCACACGGCTAAAATCAACTTGTGTGTCTATGGGGTGCCACCTGGCCACGTATATAAATGATGGAGGGAGGACGAGGCCGGCCCTCATAGGGCGCGCCCAAAGTGTGGAGTCCTACTAGGACTCCCTAGTCCTAGTAGGATTCCACCTCCCACATGGAATAGGAAAAGGGGAAGGGAGAAGGAGAAGGAAGGAAGGGGGTGCCCCTTTCCCTAGTCCAATTCGGACCAGTCCATGGGGAAGGGGTGCAGCCACCCTTGAGGCCTTTCTCTCCTTTCCCATATGGCCCACTAAGGCCCAATACGAATTCTCGTAACTCTCCGGTACTCCTAAAATACCCGAATCACTCAGAACCTTTCTGATGTCCGAATATAGCCTTCCAATTTATCGATATGTGCATCTCGACCATTTCGAGACTATTCGTCATGTCCCTGATCTCATCCGAACTCCGAACAAATGTCGGTCATCAAATCACATAACTCATAATACAAATCGTCTTCGAACGCTAAGCGTGCGGACCCTACGGGTTCGAGAACTATGTAGACATGACGGAGACACATCTCCGGTCAATAACCAAGAGCGAAACCTGGATGCTCATATTGGATCCTACATATTCTACGAAGTTCTTTATCGGTCAAACCGCATAACAACATACGTTGTTCCCTTTGTCATCGGTATGCTACTTGCCCGAGATTCGATCGTCGGTATCATCATACCTAGTTCAATCTCGTTACTAGCAAGTCTCTTTACTCGTTCCATAATACATCATCTCATGATTAACTCATTAGTCATTTGCTTGCAAGGCTTATTTTGATGTGTATTACCGAGAGGGCCCAGAGATACCTCTCCGACACTCGGAGTGACAAATCCTATTCTCGATCTATGCCAACACCACAAACACCTTCGGAGACACCTGTAGAGCATCTTTATAATCACCCAACTACGTTGTGACGTTTGATAGCACACAAGGTGTTCCTCTGGTATTCGGGAGTTGCGTAATCTCATAGTCATAGGAACATGTATAAGTCATGAAGAAATCAATAGCAGTGAAACTAAACGATCAAGTTGCTAAGCTAACGGATGGGTCTTGTCCATCACATCATTCTCCTAATGATGTGATCCCGTTGATCAAATGACAACTGATGTCTATGGTTAGGAAACATAACCACCTTTGATCAATGAGCTAGCCTAGTAGAGGCATACTAGGGACACTCTATTTTGTCTATGTATTCACACATGTACTAAGTTTCCGGTTAATACAATTCTAGCATGAATAATAAACATTTATCATGATATAAGGAAATACAAATAACAACTTTATTATTGCCTCTAGGGCATATTTCCTTCAGTCTCCCACTTGCACTAGAGTCAGTAATCTAGTTCACATCACCATGTGATTTAACACCAATAGTTCACATCCTCATGTGATTTAACACTTTATAGTTCACATCGCCATGTGACCAATACCCAAAAGGTTTACTAGAGTCAATAATCTAGTTCACATCGCCATGTGATTAACACCGAAAGAGTACTAAGGTGTGATCATGTTTTGCTTGTGAGAGAGGTTTAGTCAATGGGTCTGCCACATTCAGATCCGTATGTATTTTGCAAATTTCTGTGTCTACAATGCTCTCCACGGAGCTACTCTAGCTAAATGCTCCCACTTTCAATATGTATCTAGATCGAGACTCAGAGTCATCCAGATCGGTGTCAAAGCTTGCATCAACGTAACTCTTTACGACATACTCTTTATCACCTCCACAACCGAGAAATATTTCTTTAGTCCTCTAAGGATAATTTTGACCGTTGTCCAGTGATCTACTCCTAAATCTAAATTGTACTCCCTTGCCAAACTCGGGGTAGGGCATACAATAGGGCTGGTATACAACATGTCATACTTTATAGAACCTATGGCTGAGGCATAGGGAATGACTTTCATTCTCTCTCTATCTTTTGCTGTGGTCGGGCTTTGAGTCTTACTCAACTTCACACCTTGCAACACAGGCAAGAACTCTTTCTTTGACTGTTCCATTTTGAACTACTTCAAAAACTTGTCAAGGTATGTACTCATTGAAAAAAATTATCAAGCGTCTTGATCTATCTCTATAGATATTGATGCTCAATATGTAAGCAGTTTCACAGAGGTCTTTCTTTGAAAAATTCTTATTCAAGTATCCTTTTATGCCATCCAGAAATTATATTTCATTTCCAATCAATAATATGTCATCTACATATAATATAAGAAATGCTACAGAGCTCCCACTCACTTTCCTGTAAATACAGGCTTCTCCAAAAGTCCGTATAAAACCATATGCTTTGATCACCTCGTCAAAGTGTATATTCCAATTCCGAGATGCTTGCACCAGTCCATAGATGGATCGCTGGAACTTGCACACTTTGTCAGCACCTTTAGGATCAGCAAAACCTTCTGGTTGCATCATATACAACTCCTCTTTGAGGTATCCATTAAGGAATGCAGTTTTGACATCCATTCACCAGATTTCATAATCATAAATGCGGCAATTGCTAACATGATTCAGACAGATTTAAGCATCGCTGCGGGTGAGAATTTCTCATCGCAGCTAACTCCTTGAAGTTGTCGAAAACCTTTCGCAACAAGTCAAGCTTTGTAGACAGTAACATTACTATCGGCGCCTGTCTTCCTCTTGAAGATCCATTTATTTTCAGTGGCTTGCCGATCATCGGACAAGTCAACCAAAGTCCACACTTTGTTCTCATACATGGATCCCGTGTGAGATTTCATGGCCTCAAGCCATTTTTCGGAATCTGGGCTCATCATCGCTTCCTCATAGTTTGCAGGTTCATCATGGTCTATTAACATGACTTCTAGAACCGGGTTACCTTACCACTCTAGCGCGGAACGCACTCTGGTTGACCTACAAGGTTCAGTAGTAACTTGATCTGAAGTTTCATGATCATCATCATTAGCTTCCTCGATGATTGGTGTAGGAATCACTAGAACTAGTTTCTGTGATGTACTACTTTCCAATTCGGGAGAAGGTACAATTATCTCATTAAGTTCCACTTTCCTCTCACTCACTTCTTTCGAGAGAACACTACAAAAAAATACACATTCGTGACATATTGTGCCAAACGAAAAAAAAATCTGTCATACTTATGACACTTCTATGACAATAATTGTGACAAAACATGGTATCATCATAGATGTGGTGGGGTCCTACTTCTATGACAAAAAATCATGATAGAAAATGGGCTTTTCGTACTGGGCAGACCAGAGACGCAGCTACATGACATTCTTTGGGCCGTCCATGATAGAAAAAAACGTGGTAGAAGCGAGGGCGAGGAAAATATCGGGATGTTCCCGGTTACGGTGGGTGGTCGGGGCCGAGCGATGCGCGTTTCTCTCGTACACGCACGCGTGTGGGTGCGAGGCGTTGGGATCTAACTGAACCCGAGCGAGGCATTGGGCTCTAACTGAACCCGAGCGATTGCACTGCAGGCTACGCGTTACTGAACCCGAGCGATCGATCGAAGGCTGTTAACTGAACCCGATCGAGCGATTCCTTCGCTACTGCTGCTAACTGAAGCCGATCGATGCTGCCTCTGCATGAATAGTGAGTGTTGCTGGGGGGTTTGGATGAACAGGTCCTGGTGGGGGTGGATGAACAGGACCTCATGGTGTTGCCTCTAGATGAACAGGACCCAGATCGATCCAGCCGATTGGGGCTGCATGAACAAGACCACCCCGTGGAGGGCTGGATGAACAGGACCACCCCGCGGAGGGCTGGATGAATAGTAGATGGTGGAGAGCTGGATGAACAGTAGCCCATGGAGGGGTGGTTGAACAGGAGCCAGTGGAGAGGGATGGTTGAACAGTAGCCAGTGGAGTAGCACGCGGTGGAGGCTAAACACTCGCAGGTGAAGGCAGGAGGAGGTCGACGGTGGATGAACAGTAGCCCGTGGAGGCTGGAGGGGGTCGAGGGTGGAGATGAATTGTATCCCGTGGAGTCCCGTTTTGTGGTACGCCACACCCCTCCCGATGAATAGGACCCCCGTTTTGACCGTAGCACTCCAACACAATTCCGTTTCCTCCATTTTGCGGTACGCCACACCCCTCCCGATCAAGAGGACCCCTGTTTTGACCGTAGGAGGTCCGTTTCCTCCGTTTTGCGGTACGCTAGACCCCACCCGATGAACAGGATCTCGTTTCGACCGTGGCCACTCGAACACAAGGTTGTTTCCTCTGTTCTGCGGTACGCCATGCCTCGTTTCCATCGGCTGTTCCGTCCAAGCCCTCTCGATGAACACGATGATGCATTCCGTTCCGACCCAGCCGGTTCACTCCCATGAACACGATGACGACGCTGTTTCTCCGTTCTGACCCAGCCATTTACACGAGCCCTGGCCGTACGTATGCGCGAGTAGGCATTCGAGACCCTGCCCGTATGTACGTACGTGGCCATATTTTCTTTCTTGCACACTGGCCGATGTACGTACAGTACATGCTACGTGCGCGCCTCGACTACGACACGTGCGCGCCTCTACATCGACCAGTATATACGTACACGTTCGCGACCAGAATGACAATGCTATGTACGCTTCGACTAGGTGGGTCCCGACTGTTAGGCACTTCCTTGCCTATGAAGAAGTAGCTGGTGGGTCCCAGCAGTCAGGGGGCCGAATCGTTTTTTGCCCGGACGCACTTCTTTGCGTGCGAAGATGTAGCTGGTGGGTCCCAGCAGTCAGGGGGGAACGTTTTTTCACGAAATACGGTGGCCCGTCCGATGGGTCCCCATTGTTTGGTGGAGGAATAATTATTTTACGCGTAATAAGGAGGCACTTCCTTAATGCGGACATGGACCTAGCTATCAGCCTCTCCACGTACAGTACTCTTCTGATGGAAGTCGGTCGTTGACCACATTGACCACGCTGCGCCGAGAGCACCAAGGCAGTGGACGGCGGCGAGGCCTAGGAAGGGGACGACGCGGCGCCAGGGAAGATGCGGCAGTGGATGCCCACGCGGAGAGGAGTGCGAGGGCGCACAGGTTTGGCTGCGGTGTGAGGCTGCCGTCGCCGCAAAATAACAAGGGGTGTGGGTGAGTAGAGGGATGGCCTGGCCAGCGGTGGGAGTAGTAGGGGGCGGTGAGACCTCCGCAGCATCGCAGCCGGCCACGGGAGGCAGGAGCACGAGGCACGACCGGCGCTGGTTTGGGCGGCTGGAGCAAGAAGACCAGAGGTTGAAGAAGCACTACGGCCATTGGATGGACATCGTACGGTCACTGGAGCTATAATCGTGCATATTGACTAAGTTGACAAAGCCCTCCGTCCTAGTCAACTTAGTAGGCCCACAAGTCAGCCTCCCACTATACTGGGTCCCAACTAGCAGGGGGTATTCATTTTTTTGTGCGTAATAAGGAGGCACTTCCTTGCGTGCGAAGATATAGTTGGTGGGTCCGAGCTGTCAGCGGCGGTAACATTTTTTTCGTGAAATACAGAGGCCCTTTCAGTGGGTCCTAGATGTCAGGTGGTGGAATCATTATTTTGCGCGTAATAAGGAGGCATTTCCTTGCGTGCGGCCGTGGACCCAGCTGTCAGCCTCTCCACGTACAGTCCACTTCAGATGCATGTCGGTCGTTGAACACGTTGACCAGGCCGCGTCGAGAGCACCAGGGCGGTGGACGATGGCGAGGCCTAGGAAGGGAACGACACGGAGCCAGGGAAGACTCGGCAGTTGTTTCCCACGCGGAGGGGAGTATGACTGTACGAGGGTTTACTGGTTCGTCTGCTGTCGCCGGAGAATAACAGCAGGTGTGGGTGAGTAGAGGGATGGCTAGGCTAGCGATGGGAGTACGGCGGGGCGGTGAGGCCTGCGAGGCGGCATAGCCGGCCGCGGGGAGGAGAGAGCAGGCAGTCCCGCCGGCGCTTGTTTGAGCGGCTGGAGCAGGAAGCGCAGAGATTGAAGAAGCACGACGGTCGTTGGATGGACATCCAACAGTCACTGCTTGTGCGTCAACCTTTTTTTAGGAAAGCCTCAAATCTGTGGAAAACATCATACATCCCATCTGCCATTATTTCTAATAATTTACAGCCCATTTGCTAATTATTAAGGTTTTTTTTGGAGCCCATATTCTTTTTGTTAGCATTACAGCCCATATTGTGGCCACGGTTAAAACATTATACGAAATTTTGTATATTTCGGTGCGGTCCGAATAGTTTTTAATCCCAAAATTTCGAGTCACGTTCAAACTGATTTTGAAAATAAATATATATCAATATAAAATCCAACAAATTGTCCACACATAAAAATCAATGCAATTTAAAATCTCTAAATGAAAAAAAAAAGAAATTTGAAACTAATTGCCGGTTTGATGTGTTTTAAAAATGTATAGCCCATTTCTCATTACTAATAGGCCATTTTCTCGGCCAGCCGAATGAAAGCTCTCCTTGTCTTGAAAGATTTGCATCCCAACAGGCCTGACAAAGCGACTTACTTGGCAAATCACAAAAAAACTGGGTTGTCGCCGTGGACCCAGCTGTCAGCCTCTGCACGTACAGTTCTCTTCCGATGGAAGTCAGTCGTTGACCACATTGACTACGCCGCACCGAGGGCACCAAGGCGGTGGACGACGGAGAGGCATAGGAAGGGGACGACGCGGAGCCGGGGAAGACGCGTCAGTGGATGCCCACGCGAAGAGGAGTACGAGGGTTCACTGGTTCGGCTGCGGTGAGAGGCTGCCGCCACCGCAGGACCTGGCTAGCGGTGGGAGTAGTAGGGGCGATGAGGCCTCAACGGCAGCATAGCCGGCCACTGGAGGCAGGAGCAGGCGGTCTCGCCGGCGCTGGTTTGAGCGGCTGGTGCAAGAAGAGCAGCGATTGAAGAAGCAGCAAGACCGTTCGATTCAAGTTCAACGGTTACTGCTGCTAGAATCGTTTGTTGACTAAGTTGACAAGCCCTGCGTACACGTCAACTTAGTAGGCGCACAGGTCAGCCTCCCAACCGGTGCGCCCCAAATGTCAGTGGGAGGAATCATTTTTTCGCGTAATAAGGAGGCAGTTGATTGCGTGTGGCCAGGCCAGCGGAGGGAGTAGGGTGGGCCGGGGAAGCCGGCGCGGCATCACAGCGGGCCACAAGAGATCGACCTCTCTCATCCACGGCTTCGGACCGGGATCCTTGCATCCCGTCCTCTTGCTTCATCCCCGCCGTCGTCCACCTTGCCGACGCCGCTCCTACGACCATCTCGTCCACCGCGCCCCGCCGCCACTGTCTACCCTCCTAGATCTCCTTCCACGGCGCTGACAGCCATCGCTACCGCAGCACCGTCAAATTCTTAGCAGTTGCATACACGGCGCCGCACCAGAGGCGGTACTCTTTCGTATCTGCTCAACTTATTTATCGCAGAAAGAAAATAGATCATCACTGCTTTACTCTGATTTCTTGTCCATCACTTACTTGCTAGTTGAGAGCAAACGTTGGTTGCGAAGTTGCCTTTGTCCGGTTTGCACCTTCAAATCTGCCATGGCACGCTCAACACTATACTCCCAATGCTTATGGTTTTCCCTTTTTATATTCCACACTAGTTAAATCATAGTAGACTAAATTTCAAAATTGGGTCAGTCGATTTTTCAGAGCTCGCCGGAGTTTGTCGGTGCGAACGAATGG
>LR738709.1:602527111-602554268 GCA_902687465.1 Secale cereale
CCCCCATCAGAATGGACAAGGGCTTTATAGAGCCTGCCTTCACCAATAATGTAAGTTTGTCCTTCTCAAGCCTTCAAACTTTGTTGTGAATATTTTGTTAGGCATGACTGCAACAGCTGTTTATTTTTTGTGTTTGCATCAAATTGCATATTTAAAGTTTATTATGTACTCCAGTTCATAAACAAAAGTTTGTCCTTCCCAATTTAAGTTTTCAGTGGTACAACCAAGTTCCTTCTTCATACCATGTAAATTAAACTATACAGAGCAAGTGATTTTATTTTGGCAATCTAAAATGGGATAAATTGACAGCACACTAACCATTGATACTTATGAGTTCTTGATCTGTAATCCAGTGGTGTCGTGAAGCTGCCAACTCCTTCACAATGTCATTTCCTGTCATGTCTTGACCTGAACAATAACATATTGTGTTAATGCTATTTTAATCTGTGTCACTTTATTCGTCAGTAAGAAATGTGATGAATTGTCAGCATTGATACTTATATGTGCAAAACCTGTCATTCGTCTACTTGTTTATCTTTCAGAGTGAGGAGGATATAAGTGTCAAACAAGTGCAGTCTCACCAGCTTGCCCAGCTTCTTGCGCTGCAGCTCCCGAGCAGGGCTAACCTTTCTTGAACTCTATTGAAGTGCTGTCGGTTTTGTATATTATTTTGTCGGCGTGTTTAGTTGCACTGGTGGCGATCTTTGATGCCTAGTGTATGTAATCTGTTGTCTGCTTGTGCTTTATTATCATAGTGGCAAACTTTGATGCCCAGTGGATATAATATGTCGTAATTTCTTTATTGTATAGTCTAGGTTTTTTTTTCTTATTCACGATGCTGCGGTTATTTTACTGTATATATATCCTGTCTTCGCAGTAAACCGGCCAAACCGTAAAATTACCGTACATAATCGGGTCGTCATGCAAATCACCAGCTATGATCTGCATCATGGGCCCTGTCATCTTTGTCCGTTAACAGGCCTAAATGTAAACTGGCCAACTAATAGATTCGGGTCTTTAATTGGCCGAGTAAACTGTTGGCCCTATTTTCCCAACAAAACTCAATGGGCCTTTAGGAGGCTGAAAAGTAGGTTGGGCCTGAAACGTGCCGAACAGCTCACAAGCCGGCAGCAGGCCAAAATAGACCACGACCCATGAATGTGCCAATCAAATCACGGGCTTATAACAGGCCAAAATTGTCTCGGTCCTTGTTTGGCCCAATCAGATTATCGGGTGCGAGCAGGCCGGATGCAAACCGGGCCGTAGTTAGGCCCAACTATATGACGGGCTTTTAACAGGCCGAAATTAATATAGGGCTGAAATGTTAAACGGTCCCTTAACAGGCCGAAACTAATATCAGGCCGAATTACTAAATGGGCCTTTAGCAAGTGGGCCCAAAAGCATAGCGTCCAGTTGACGGGCCGAATCTGATATGGGCCATAATTTAGCCCAAAGCCTCTTAAAGGGCCGGACCTGTTGTGGGCCGTAATTTGGCCCAGAATGTGGTAGGCTTTTAACGGGCCGGATCTCATATGGGCCATCATTAGGCCCAGAACGTGGCGGGCCATTAATGGACCGGATCAAATATGGGCCAGCATTTGGCCAAAAATATGGCAGCCAGTTAATGGGCTGGCCTACTAGGGTCCTCAAAATCTTGTGGGCCTACAGCTGGGCCGGCCCATTAATGTCGGTGAAATCTCGTGGGCCTTTAGCTGGGCCGACCCATTATGGTCCACAAAATTTTGTGGGCCTTCACCTAGGCCGGCCCATTATGACCCGCAAAAATCTTGTGGGCCTTTACCTGGGCCGACCCATTATGGCCCGCAAAATCTTGTGGGCCTTTAGCTGGGCCGGCCCATTATGGTTCGCAAAATCTTGTGGGCCTTTACTTGGGTCGGCCCATTATGGTCCGCAAAATCCTGCAGGCCTTTAGTTGGGCCAGCCCATTTAAACTTTATGGGCCACTTTTGGGCCGGTCCACGTGTCAACATATGATAGGCGCATCTCGCCCATTGGATGAGTGACACCTATGCCAACGCGGAGCTGACACGTGTTTCCGTCAGCCAATCAGAACTTTACACGTGGAAAATCCCCGTTGGTCTGGGCTGTTAACGGGTTATCGGATCCAAAACTGGACCCGATAGCTTAACAACGTTCCGTTACGGTGGATGCCACATGTCGGTCACCCTTGATGAAAGCACTTATGTGATGCGTGATTTATCGTCATGGAAGTGGACACTTCCGTGATGATAATTTTGGTAATGTCATGGAACACTTCTACGACAGCACAGGTATTACTATCTTGATTCTCCCATAAAATTATCATGGATGTACATGCATGACAGAAAACGTGACCTATTGTGACAAACACGTATCATCACGGAAGTGTATTTTTTTGTAGTGGAAACTCCTTCTGTAGAAAGGATCCTGTAACATCCCAAATTTTCAATTTGGAATGTTATACATAGATCATATTGCATTGCATATTTCTTTGAATTTTTGTTTGTGGCGATCCTCGAAATTCTAAGCAACTCAAGGACCTACGGAGAGAGTTGGGAATTCTACCGTTCTGTATTTGAGTTCACTCGAATACCGGTACGAGGATAGCGTGGGTTTTAATTACTTTTCTCTCCTAAAAATATTTCTAAATAAAATAAATGAGCGGAGATAATATGACTTCTCCAAAATAACAAAAATATAGGAGGAAAATTATTAAAATCACTATTGGTATTTTCTGGGTTTAATTGCGATTTTATTTGCATAAGAAAAATACGTGATTTTCAAATTTGCATTTAGGTCCGGGAAAAATGTTCACTTTGTCCTAAATATTACTATAAGACGGTGAAAAATTATTTCGGGATTTTTGGAGTCCGTTTAGTATTTCTTTTATTAGCTTTCATACGTCAGGACTCGTTAAAAAAAGAAACCGCCTCCGGTCCGTACCCGGCCAGGACTCCCTGGCCAGGGGCCTTTATAAGCCGCCGCCCCAGCCCGCCCGACGCCGAACCCTAGCGCCGCCCGCCGTCACCGCCAGCAGCCGCCCGCCGCCGCCACGCCGCCGCTGCTGCCGCATGCCGCCGCCCACCGGGGTCGCCGCCACCGCCGGACTTCCCGCCGGAGACCGCCGCCGCCGCCGAAGTTCGTCGTTCCCGAGGTAGCCGTCGGTTTTTCTTTTTAACCGATCGGTTTTTTTTCGAGAAACCCTAGATCCGTTTTTTTGTTAGATCGGTTTTTTCGGTTTAGTTATTTAGCGGACGTTCGCCTATACGTTCGTTTTAACGAACGTTGTTCGCCCGTTAGCCGCAGACAGCGAGCGTTCGTTCGTTAGCCTGTTCGTCAGTTTTCTTTTTCGGGGTATTTATCCGCGATTATTCCGATCGTGATTTGTGTCCTGATCTTGTTTTTCGTTTTTCTTTTCGCTCGAGCGTCGGAATCAGGAGATTCAAAATCCCAGATCTTCGTCTTGATGCCCTCTTTCCGTTTAACCAACTTGAAAAAAGTTTTGGCTACTGTAAAATTCGACCCTAGACAAAATTAGTAATCGGAGCTCGTTTCTTTCGTAGTTTGAGTTTCATTGCTTCTTTCGATTTGATTCTTTTTGCAAACCGGAGTTCTTAAGTTGAACTTTCTGGTAAGATCTAGTCTTTTGGAGTTTTTTTGTGCATCATTTCTTGTTTGCTTATGTATGCTATTGTTTGCTTGTGATAGAATACCCGGACTGTGAAGCGTGCTACTACGAGTCTCTAGGTTTTGCGAATCATCAGCAAGGCAAGTAACACTTTGATCATACTCTTTATTACCCAGTTTCTGTGCATTAGATCAAACCCTCACACATTGCATGAGTAGGATCTCTTAACTTGTGGGACTGGGATTTAGTTTGATGTAGAACCTATTACCTGCATTATTTTCAAACCCCTAGGAGTTACTTCTACGTTATGCTTAGGTTGCCATGCTATGCTCGTAGACATGGTTTGGGTTTGAGTGAAATCCATGACAGATGTGAGATGTTAAGTAAGGATTCAACTTAAGGTGGCTACTTGAATACACATCTGGGTGGATTGGTTGCGGGGCACCTGGAGAATCTAGTGTTGTCCTAGGAAATCCCGGGGTTCCGTATGATTTTTCCTATGGAATGCCACCCAGGCTCAAAGGGATCATAAAACTATTCATGCTAGAAACTTCCGTGTGCAGCCACAATGCCATTATGGGCTCTGGCATAGTTGAGTAAGTTGTGGGAAACCTTTCCATGATGGGCTAGCAGATGTAGAGGGATTGTAGTTGTACCGGCCTATCTATCGGTTAAGGGGACCTCTTCGGAAAGACTGTGTCTCGGTCATCTGTTTCTCAAACACCATGCAGTGCGAGAAACCAAATGGAGGCGATCGAGTCTTGTGGGAAAAGTGCACAAACCTGTGCAGAGTGTACAAACTGATCATGATTAGCCGTGTCCCCGGTTATGGACAATCTTGAGTATCTGGTACTTGAATTATTGGTTGATCTCATCATTCTAAAGTTAAATTTGTTGGGTTAATGATTACTTTAATTTGGGATTGAGTTAGAGGTACCTTCTCAATGATGTTTCAACTACCATGATAGTTAAAAATAAAATCTATTCCTTTGTTGTAGGGGAAAATTGGCTTTATGCAAAAACTTTAACTTTAGAGCCTCCACCAGCCAAATATGCATATAGTATAGCCTTTATTCTGTTACTTGCATCTTCTGTGTTATCTTGCCAGCATATTCCATGTGCTGACCCGTTTTCGGGCTGCAACATGTTACGTTGCAGACTTTTCAGACGAGGAGTAAGACGTTCTAGGTCATTTGTCATGCACTCAGCTATGTCGTTGGAGTTGATGGACTCACTTATCTTCCAAGACTTCCGCTGTTATTTTGTTACATGGCCTTAAGCCATAGACTTTTGTAATAGGTTCTCTTTGGAGACATTCGTTGTAATAAGTGTGTGATTGCCACTCTGTTATAAATCCTTCAAGTACTGTGTGTGTCAGCATTACTGATCCAGGGATGACACTGAAACACAGAGACTTCGGTCCATTCGGATCATGGTCGCTACAAGATGGTATCAGAGCACATGCTGAATGTAGGACATGACCACTAAGATAAACCATAGGTCACTCTTCTCTACTCATTTTTGACTCCTCTCCATTTTCTACTTCTTTAGGATGGTGGACCCAAGGAACAAGTTCACGCAACCGGATGAAGACACACCTTTTGGACGACACTTGAAGGAAGTCACTAGGTACCTGAACATAGGAATACCAAGCTTTACCGAGACCTACACCGCCACTTTACCATAAGAGGAGCGATGGAGCATTCAAGTTTAAATTCTCGGGAGAACCTTCGCACCATCCACTGAGCCAATAGAGTTTTCTTTTGATGCACCAACCTGGAGCCTAGGCAAGAGTATGGCAGCCCACATCACTATGGGAAGGATCAGAGAAGTCTACAAGCAGGAGCTGAAGGACACTATCTACCAGATTTGTGGACGCCAAGATGAGCGTTGGGACATGATCAGCACCCGGAAGGACAGGTCCATTGCAGCGTTCATCCAGGAGTTAAACCAACACATTCGACGACAACAGCACAAAATGTGCGCAGGGATGATAGATCTGAAGAAGGCACTAAACAGGAATTTGGAGCTAAAAGAAGAACTTAAGTCTACTCGTGACGGATACGAGGAGGAGATGTTGATACTAGTGGAGAAGAATGATGATTTGACAAGGAAGCTAGGAGTGTTCATGGGAGATCCAGCACCAGGAGGAGAAGAAGAGGAAGAAGAACCCAAGGAGATTCGTTCTGAAGATTACATCATCATCGACGACACGGATTCAGACCCCGATGATAGTGAAGACGAAGACTATGGAGATGAAGCTGGAGCAGACATCACGGAATCGTCCGCCGATCAAAAAATTTAGATGACCACCCTATGACTAGTAGTTTTTCCCCACAAAGTAGTATTTAGAGCACTTGTAACGTTAGTTAGATCTTGTAAGACCTTGTTTGAAATTGATTGGTGTGATATGATTGTGTTTGTCTCATGTGCATATGGGTAGTGATTTTCCCTTAGACCTCAATTCTATTCTAATCTCTTCCCTCTACACCCATCAGATGCCTCCAAGACGTGAGCCCGGATTTGAGTTTCCCCCTGAGCTCACTCAGTTGATCCAGCAGAAGAACACTTTGATGCAACTTCTTGTCCAGAACACTCAGAAAAACCAGAACAACAACAACCTTGCACCACCACCACCCGTGGACAACCTGGCACGTTTCTTAAGGTTGCAACCACCGGTGTTTGCTAGCAGCATTGAACCAATAGCTACTGATGACTGGCTGCGCAAGATTGGAAGGGATTTGACCACCGCCAATTGCTCGGATGCTGAGAAGATGCGATTTTCCGCACACCAGTGGTCTGGACCAGCCACCGCATGGTGGGAGAATTACACAGCCACCTTACCTATAGCCAATGTCACCTGGGTGAAGTTTCAGCAAGCTTTCCGTACTGCCCATGTCTCGACTGGAGGTATGAGCATGAAGAAGCGGGAGTTTCGCAACTTGCGCCAAGGGAATCGTACCGTGGCTCAATACGTGGATGAGTTTAGTACCCTATCTCGTTATGCCCCAGACGATGTGGCCACAGATGCCGCTAAGCAGGAGAGATTTATGGAAGGGCTAAATGATGAGATGAGCGTACAGTTGATGGTGGCAACTTTCAACAACTACCAGGAGTTGGTAGATAAAGCTCTTATGATTGAAGGGAAGCAGCAACAGATTGAGAGCCGCAAGAGGAAGTACGGACAAGGGAGGAATAATTTTGGAGCCCAGCAGAAGCCCCGATTCACTCCGAATTCGGGAGGATATACCCATAACCATGGAAGCCACAACCACACTGGAGGAAGTTCCCACAACCATAATGGTTCTAAGAATGGGAATGGAGCAAACAATAATCAGAACTGCTCTACTCCATCCACACCCGCCAAGAAGGATTTTAGCCACGTCACCTGTTTCAAGTGCGGGAAGAATGGACACTATGCCACGGAGTGCCCTCACTACAAGAAATATGTCAACTTGTGACCACCACTATTGGTCACTGAATGGTCACAAATTTCCATTTGTGACCTTTTTGTGACCAAAAACATAAGGTCAAAAGCTGGCCGTCATAAACTGACTATAGCGACCTTCTCTGTGAGAAGGTCGTAGACGTTTATGACCAAAATGTGCCTACTGTCGTGTTTTGGTCACTAGCAGCCTCCCCAGGCCACGTAGGCATCCAGCGTGGCAAGCTGATGTGGCACAAGATTCAGCCCGGTCCAATTCGGTTTTCTACTTGGGCCTAGCCCAACAATTTGGCCTTTTTAATGTTTTTTCCCTGTGCTTTTATTAGCTACATGGGTCTGACCTAGTAATTCGGCCCATGTATTATTTTTTAGGCAAGCCCTTTTAATATGTGTATTTTATGTTAATTTCGATTAGCTACATGGGCCTGGCCTACAATTTGGCCTTTTTATTTTCTAGCGCACAACATTTTACAGTCAATTTATTTTTTTATTTCTAGCTTTTTTCCCAGCTCCAGTTTACAGATGGGTACCAAATGTCAGATTTTTCACAGCTTATTAATAAGCAATATATATGTATATATCAAACAGACAGAAGAGAGAAAGCATATGAAAATCTTCAAATAACAGCTAAAATAAGTTTATTACAATATGCTATACAGAACAGAACACATGAAACTACATACACTCATTCACATCACAACAATGTCCATACACTCATTCACATCACATACAACAACGTCCATACTCTCCGCGATGAACTTGAGGAAAGCAACCTCGCTCCTCGACCCTCGAAACTCGTAGAAGAACACCTTCTTCAAGCTCTGCAGTACGCATTTGATGGGACCGCCCTCCTGCCAGAACTTGAGATTGACCTTGCCAGTGGACTCTTTAGGTATGCGTGGGGACTGCATGCAAATGAAATCAATCGGCAGGCCATATTAGCACATACATAGTTCAGAGATCTTATCTATGAGAACATATCATGCTGCAGCAGCAGGCAATCAATCATATAATTAATCAGACTCATAGTTCTGCCCTTGCTAGATAAATAATCAGTTCTGGCAATGCAGCAAGTGTAGTGAAGTTAACCAATTTTACCTGCACATGGAGGGTCTCCAGGTTAGGAAAGCTTCTGAGAAAACCAGGCACTTTCTTGACAGAATTGCGGGCGCCGAATTGCACCTCTATTGCCAAAATCTGGACACTAGGCACAATGCTCTCCTTGGCCCCAGCCTGCAATGCACCCAAGAACAGATAAACTAATCGGGATCATATATAGATAGGCATTGTTATTATTAATTGACACCGCAGAGATGGAAATTAAATTAGGATGTACCACGATGATCCCCAACTCTTGCTCTCCTGGCCGAATGTATCCCAGCACACGCAGGTTAGGTGCACGCCCAATCTTGATCTTGGGAGTGCGGTTCTTGATGCTGGGGGTAGCGAGCTCGCTCTGGCGAAAATCACCTGACTGGAAGAGCCTCTCGAGGCGAGGTGCATCCACCACGTCGATGTCCTCCAAGTAGGTGAAGCCCAGCTGAACGCACCACAGGCTTTGGCTGACGAGGCGGAGGCGCACTCCGGTCTGGCTCCCCATGATGACGAGCAACTCGAGGACGGGGCTTCTTTCAAGCATGAATGCCAGATCACGGTTAAAATGCTAAAATAAGTTTCATATAGGAGTAGATAAAAGCTGAGCGTCAAATTGGAACAAAGCTCCAACAACTCATACTAAACAGTTATATTCAACACAGTACGGATACAATATATAACTAGCTGCAGATACACTATATTCATGTACATACATAACAATTTCAGTTAATTTCAGCTAATTATAATTATCTGAAAAAGTTTCATTTAATGTGTATGCTCAGACATTACAAGTAATTAATCACTACTACAAAACAAGCAAACATGCTACTGATGCATGACAATATTTGTGTCAAAGAGTTTTTGGAAGAAGTTACTCCTAATGCTAATGATGCAAATCTACTCCTAATGGACTGCTACAGCTATACTGCAAGAAATTATAGCTATGGCGAGGCAACGTCCAAGTGATTCAGCACTAGAGTCCGACGCCAACAGCACCAAGCAAAATTCAGTAAAGCGTGTAAATAGATTCAGACTAATTGGTAAACTGAAATCTACTCCATGAGATTCAGTCAAGCTCTAGGGAGCATCGCAGATTCAGACCTCGTGTCTAGAATCTAGTGCACTAAGTCCAGAGACGGCATCCATGCTTTTAAGCTTTTCGTTAGCTGATACCAGTTCAGCCGCAACGCCAACTTCATTGGCCGAGTGTCCTGCATCTGGAACCACCTGCAGTTATATGTCCTAGGTCAATATTTTTATATCGAGCAGTTTGGAGATAACAAGATAACCAGAATGTGATGCCTGATTGACCGGTATGCATGGCAACGATGTTTGGAATGCTTGAAACTTAGCTAACTTATCAGAAGCGAAGTTCCCGAAAAATGTAAGTCCGATTGCTTTCTCTTAGAGAACTTATCAGAAGCATGAGTCACATAATGCCAGTCTGAAGTCAAACAAGATGGCCTGAACTACCAAATATGACAGTTGCTTAATGCTCCAGAACAAAGTAATCAGGAAATGACAGCAATGGAACAGGAAAATCATCTAGTTTTTGGTGGAGAAGATTTTGGAAAATACGGAAATGATTGATGATGTTTACCTTAAACTCAGCTTCAGGCCAAGCTTTATGAAGATCCCAAGCAAACTTACCTCAAACTGGGAACCATCCGATGTCATTCCTGCCATGGTTGTAGCAGAAATAACATACGTTAGCTCGAACAAGCAACATGACAAGAGAGGTGCAAAAAAACATGTAGACACTTAGTTAACCAGAAAGTACATTGTAGTGTATGAAATTGCAAAAACATATTGGATCAGCAATGCAGAAATATGTCAGCATCATATTATTTCCAGAGGACATATTAATCTACTTCACTGCCAATATCATATCTAAATTCCAAACAGACCATTTGATATAACTACAGCTGTGAAGATAAGTAGTATATCATGCCATTCTAACAGGAGGAAATACAGGTACAAAATGGACAGCAGTGCACCTTTGCAAGCTCATCCTCTGAAATCCTAAACGAATCGACCTGATCCATCCCGCCCCCATGCCTCCGCAGGAAATCCTTGACGCCCTTCAGGTGCTCCTCGCTCGCGAGATGGTAAATCGCACTGCTACTGCAACAGAGTAAAACAGGGCTTGCATCATTCACACAAAGTCCAGATGTCTACAGTATCTCTAAAAACTCTACTATGCTTCCAACAACACCAGATCCCGATGTGCTACCAGCGCTCGATCTCATGTTCTATTGGACCATCCAAAGTTGGAACCTACTGTAACTAGAAACAGCACATCTGAATCAAAACCCTAGGTGTGCAGGGACAGCTAGGAGAAGTAGGCGGAGGCTACCAGGCGAAGCGGCTGTCGAGGTCGACGAGGTCGGCGGAGCAGAAGGGGCACCAGAGGCGGGAGCGGGGGCCAGGCGTGGAGGGGCGGAGGAGCGCGCGGCGGAGGTCGGCGAGCTTGGCGCGGAATCCGGAGAGCGCGGCGGCGAGGGCGGCGCGGTGGGCGGGGAAGTAGCGGTGGCGCTGGCCCTGGTCGTGGTTGCGGCGGCATAGCTCACAGTACTCGAAGCTGCCGGCGCCGCCGGCGGCGGCGTGCGGCTTCGGCGGCATCGCGGGGCGGGGCTCCTGGCCTGTCGCGGCGGCCGCGCCCCTCCATCGCATGACGCGACGACGGCCGCGCCCCTCCATCCCGAAAGCCGTCTGCGCCGCCACCTTGGTGAATTCTGCGCGCCAAATCAGCGTCAGATCTGGAGAAAACAAACCGGATCCAGAACGAGGAGAGCGAGCGAGAGCGTCCTTACCCTTGCGGTCAGGCTTGTGGCAGCGCTTGACGAGGCGGACGCTGTCCTTGGCGAACTCGGGAAAGGAGGCACGCCGCCACGGAGAAGGGGGATCCGACGGGTTGTGGCGCAGGTTGAGGTACGGGTATAGGGTTAGGGAAGGGAGGGGGCTTGGGGTGGCGATGCGGTGGGAAAGTGAGGGGGTCTGGGGGGCGATGCGGTGAGGAAGGGTGCATGGAGGCCATGGATGCGGTGAGGAAGGGCTCGCCGGTGGAGCTGATGGGGAGGTGGCGGCGGCGATCTGGAAGGGGGGAGGGGTGGAGACAGAGAGGGGTTTGCGGTGGGGTGGAGACAGAGAGAGTTTGCGGTGGGGAATGGATAGGTGGATGGATGGATGGATGTGGGATGAGGAGATAGATGGATGGATGGATATGTGCCATGTCATCGATCCATGGCACAAACATCTCCACCAATGAGAATTAAGCGCACATAATTGTGTGTCTTTTTTAGTTCTCTTATATATTTTTCATCAATGTAAAGAACCTATCAAATATTTATTACAAAATGGTAACATTTTATTTTCAATAATATTAGACCATATTTATGTCCAATAACCAGATGATTGTGTGTCCAAGATTCAACCACTAGCTAGGAACGGTCATTCCCGCCGTTTTGACCACATTTTGAAACGGGCATAAAAAATTCAAAAAAAATCAAAAAATAGGAAAACCTTTCCATTGTGTCATTATATATGACCAAGTTACCAGAAAAAAATATAAACTTGTAATACGGTCATTCTTTTAAAAAAGTGTTCTCAAAACTGAGCTATCATGCATGAAGATTCATGGCTTTCAAGCCAAATGATCAATCCTATGGCCACATTCATGGCATAGTTTGTTCAAATGATCTCATATTGTGCACAAGGGTGCATCTTGGAATGGCAAACAATGTTGCCTAAGGGAGTTTTCACTTTCTTTGGACGAAAAAATCATTTTCCATTTTTCGAGTGCCCAAAAGGAATTTTTTTGTGAAGGACCTAATAAATAATTGTTGCAAAATTGGACCAAATCAATTTTCTAAAATACTAGGGCATATTTAATGCACAATTGACCAAATGGTTGGGTGTAAAAAGTTTTGATCCACCTCTCGTGAAAAAGACAAATTTCGGTCGATTCAGCTGGAAGCGGGTCAAATTTGAACTGTAGCTGTCTCATAGTTTGCTATTTATTTTTTACAAAAATCATTTCTAGGTACATAAGTATCTATTTAATCAGAGAAACACCAAAAAAATACCAAGATTCAACCACTAGCTAGGAACGGTCATTTCCGCCGTTTTGACCGCATTTTGAAACGGGCATAAAAAATTCAAAAAAAATCAAAAAATAGGAAAACCTTTCCATTGTGTCATTATATATGACCAAGTTACCAGAAAAAAATATAAAGTTGTAATACGGTCATTCTTTTAAAAAAGTGTTCTCAGAAATGAGCTATCATGCGTGAAGATTCATGGCTTTCAAGCCAAATGATCAATCCTATGGCCACATTCATGGCATAGTTTGTTCAAATGATCTCATATTGTGCACAAGGGTGCATCTTGGAATGGCAAACAATGTTGCCTAAGGGAGTTTTCACTTTCTTTGGACGAAAAAATCATTTTCCATTTTTCGAGTGCCCAAAAGGAAGTTTTTTTGTGAAGGACCTACCAAATAATTGTTGCAAAATTGGACCAAATCAATTTTATAAAATACTAGGGCATATTTAATGCACAATTGACCAAATGGTTGGGTGTAAAAAGTTTTGATCCACCTCTCGTGAAAAAGACAAATTTCGGTCGATTCAGCTGGAAGCGGGTCAAATTTGAACTGTAGCTGTCTCATAGTTTGCTATTTATTTTTTACAAAAATCATTTCTAGGTACATAAGTATCTATTTAATCAGAGAAACACCAAAAAAATACCAAGATTCAACCACTAGCTAGGAACGGTCATTCCCGCCGTTTTGACCGCATTTTGAAATGGGCATAAAAAATTCGAAAAAAATCAAAAAATTGGAACACCTTCGCATTGTGTCATTATATATGACCAAGTTACCAGGAAAAATAATAAACTTGTAATACGGCAATTCTATTAAAAAAGTGTTCTCAGAAATGAGCTATCATGCGTGAAGATTCATGGCTTTCAAGCCAAATGATCAATCCTATGGCCACATGCATGGCATAGTTTGTTTAAATGATCTCATATTGTGCACAAGGGTGCATCTTGGAATGGCAAACAATGTTGCCTATGGAAGTTTTCATTTTCTTTGGACGAAAAATTCATTTTCCATTTTTCGTGTGCCCAAAAGGAGGTTTTTTTGTGAAGGACCTCCCAAATAATTGTTGCAAAATTTGACCAAATCAATTTTATAAAATACTAGGACATATTTAATGCACAATTGACAAAATGGTTGGGTGTAAAAAGTTTTGATCCACCTCTCGTGAAAAAGACAAATTTCCGCCGATTCAGTTGGAAGCGGGTCAAATTTGAACTGCGGCTGCCTCATAGTTTGCTATTTATTTTTTCCAAAAATCATTTCTAGGTACATAAGTACCTATTTAATCATAAATACATGGTTTGGTGGCGATACGTCGAGGTTTGGGCGGTGGTCGAGGGCCCCAACTCTAGAGCGCGTAAACTCGCATGCCCGCTGCGTGGTCACCGCGTGACTGTGGCGTTGCCATGTGTTTTGGGCGGCCTAGGCATGTCTAGTGGGTTGGCCACTCCCCAGGTAGGTGCTAGGAAGAAAATTACAACATAAGATTCTCACGAGGAGACCGATCAATGCTCAAACATGAATTAGCAGCCAAGTGTTTGATTAGCGGTACGGAAAATGCACATGGCTAATGGGCGTGAGTTTTGGTTGAGGATGATTAGTTATTAAGAAGACCGTCTTCACAAATTTTCAGCTCAAAAGGAGGAGTCTAGGTGGTACTTGCTTTGCAAAGTACCACACTGGACATAAATACGAATGTTGAAGACGGGCTCAAAATAATGAATGGATTGAGCTGGCATTTGGTGGAGGATAGTTATTTGGGCATAGGAAAGCACTGTAGAAAATGGATACCATTTGGACATGCCAAAGTGGTACTTCCTTCACAAAGTGTTTTTTTGATCAGAATAGGAAAATGAATATTTTTGAATTATTTTTGAACTAGGCAAGGAATGTTTTTTACATATTTGACGAAGATATGACCCAAAGAATTTATGAGATTTTTTGGGGAATTTTGGGAATGACAGAAATATAGGTTGCTTCACAACCTAGGGCAAAAACTGCCACATGGACATGACACATAGGCAAAACTGATGAGGTGGCGCCTAGTCGTAGCAACCCACCACAATTTTCAAGGTTATGACCATCTATATTGGTCATAAACAGCTAGAAATAAGGCAGCGAACCAGTGCTATATGCTTTGTGACCATTTCGTGTAAGGAAATTATGACCTTTATGACCAAAATGGTCGTTATAGTTTAGGGTTTGGAGCCCCCCGAACAGCTTTTGACCAATTGGTCTGAAATGGTCATAGATCTATGACCAATTCTTCCAGGGTCACTAACAAAAGGTCATAAGTTGACATATTTCTTGTAGTGCCTGAAGCTAAGAATGGGAACGGCAATGGAAGTGCCGGGAAGAAGCCCAACCCGTTCAACAAAGGACAAGTGAACCGCGTGACCGTGGAGGAGATAGAAGAGCAACCAGATGTTGTTGTCGGTAAGTTTTTGGTTAAGACATTTACCGCAATAGTTCTTTTCGATACTGGTGCAACGCATTCATACATTTCAAGGGGATTCGTAAATAGAAATAGGATGTCCACCCGAGTCCTTAAGACCCCCATGTTAGTAAGTTCACCAGGAGCAGAGTATATGGCACACCCAGGATGTTTTCAGACGCCATTGATCATAGGACGCCATACTTTCCCCTCAGACCTAATAGTTCTGGAGTCACAAGGATTGGATGTGATATTAGGTATGGATTGGCTATCGAAGTATGGAGGCAACATCGATTGTGCCAGCAAGTCTATTTTGCTTACCACCCCGGATGGAAAAAGGATTAAGTATGTATCTAGGCATTCGCCTACACGGACACACGTATATTCTCTCACGGGAGTTGTTCAGGAGGAAGTGCCGGTAGTAATTGATTATCCGGATTTGTTTCCAGAGGAGCGACCTGGCATGCCACCGGATAGAGATATTGAGTTTTTGATTGAGTTGTTGCCTGGCACCGGACCCATATCTAAGAGGCCGTATCGGATGCCAGCAAATGATCTAGAGGAGATCAAGAAGCAGATTAAGGAGTTATTGGAGAAATGATTTATTCGACGAAGTTCATCACCTTGGGGAGCCCCAGTGCTTTTGGTCGAGAAGAAGGATGGATCTTTAAGAATGGTCGTTGATTATCGGGCATTGAATGAAGTGACTATTAAGAACAAGTACCCGCTGCCAATGATCAATGATTTGTTCGACCAACTCCAGGGAGCGAAAGTATTCTCCAAGATAGATCTACGATCTGGATACCACCAATTGAAGATCCGAGACAAGGATATACCTAAGACAGCCTTCACCACAAGGTACGAGCTATATGAGTATACGGTTATGTCATTTGGATTGACTAACGCCCTTGCCTACTTCATGAGTATAATGAATAAGGTGTTCATGGAGTTCTTGGATAAGTTCGTCGTGGTATTCATTGATGATATTTTGGTGTACTCGAAGGATGAAGAGGAACATGCAGAGCATTTGCGTTTGGTATTGGAGAAGCTCAGAGAACATCAGTTGTATGCCAAGTTTAGCAAATGCGAGTTTTGGTTGAAGGAAGTTGGATTCCTAGGGAATGTTATATCGGGAGAAGGTATAGCAGTGGATCCCGTCAAAGTGCAGGCAGTCACTGAATGATTGGCACCCACTTCAGTTGGAGAGATCCGCAGTTTTCTTGGACTCGCGGGATAGTACTGGAGATTCATAGAAAATTTCTCCAAGATTGCTAAGCCAATGATGACATTGTTGAAGGAGACAAAGTTCGATTGGACTGAAGAGTGCGAAGAAAGTTTCTAGTAGTTGAAGAAACGGTTGACGACAGCCCCAGTGCTGATCTTGCCAGATATACGTAAGGATTTCCAAGTGTACTGCGATGCTTCACGCTTAGGACTTGGAGGAGTACTTATGCAGGATGGAAGAGTTGTTTCCTATGCATCCCGTCAACTGCGACCGCACAAGTTGAATTATGCGACGCACGATCTGGAGTTAACAGCGGTAGTGCACGCACTGAAAACCTGGAGACATTTCCTTATTGGAAATCGTTGTGATGTGTACACGGATCACAAGAGTTTGAAGTACATTTTCACACAGAAGGAGCTGAACCTCAGACAAAGGAGATGGTTGGAGCTTATAAAGGATTATGATATGAAGCTGCACTATCACCCAGGGAAGGCCAATGTCGTTGCAGACGCTCTGAGCGGGAAGAGTTATGCAAATACCTTAGTAAAAGGGGGATTGCCACAGGAGTTAGCAGAACATCTCAGGGAGCTTCGTTTGGAGATAGTTCCTCAAGGTTTTGTTGCAACGTTGGAGGTTCAGTCAACATTGCTGGGATAGATACGTGAAGCCCAGAAGGAGGACAAAGAGATTGCTGAGATAAAGAAGATGGTGAGTGAAGGAAAAGCCAAAGGATCTCGTGAAGATGAACACGACACCTTGTGGTTTGAGGATCGAATCTATGTGCCCAATGACTCGGAGATCAGGAAGTTGATACTGCAGGAAGCACATGATTCGCCATACTCGATACACCCCGGAAACACCAAGATGTATTTGGATTTGAAGGAACGTTTCTGGTGGACGGGAATGAAGAAGGATATTGCCGAGTATGTAGCCGTATGTGATGTATGCCAGAGAGTAAAGGCAGAGCATCAGAAGCCAGCAGGATTGCTACAGCCTATGCCGATACCCGAATGGAAGTGGGAGAAGCTTGGCATGGATTTTATCACCGGATTGCCCAGGACTAAATCAGGATATGACGCAATCTGGGTAGTAGTGGACCATTTGACCAAAGTAGCCCACTTTATCCCCGTGAAAACCACGTATACCAGTGCAAAGTTGGCCAAGATATACATGACCAGGATCGTATGTCTGCATAGAGTTCCGAGGACCATTGTATCAGATAGAGGAACAAAATTCACCTCAAAGTTTTGGCATCAGCTACACCAAACTTTGGGAACGAGGCTGGAATTTAGTACAACGTTTCACCCACAGACAAATGGACAGACCGAGAGAGTCAACCAAATTCTGGAGGACATGTTGAGAGCGTGTGCGCTAGATTATGAATCTAGCTGGGATGATAATTTGCCCTACACGGAGTTCTCGTACAACAATAGTTACCAGGCCAGTTTGAAGATGGCACCGTTCGAAGCATTGTACGAAAGGAGATGCCGAACACCGTTAATGTGGGATGAAGTTGGAGACCGACAGTTGTTTGGGCCGGACTTGATCAAAGAGTCTGAAGAGAAGGTTAAGCTGATTCGGGATAGACTGAAGGTAGCTCAGTCCAGGCTGAAGAGTTATGCAAACTCGAAGCGCAAGGAGATAGCTTATGAAGTCAGAGACAGAGCATACTTGCTAGTATCGCCTCTGCGAGGAGTTAAACGTTTTGGAGTTAAGGGAAAGCTAGCCCCGAGATTTGTGGGACCTTAACGTGTTTTGGAACGCATGGGAGAGGTTGCCTATAAGTTGGAGTTGCCCGAAGGATTGTCAGGAGTGCACGACGTGTTTCACGTTTCGCAGCTTAAGAAGTGTCATGCGGAGATGGCCGATATCCCGCTTAGAGACACAGTACCCCTGGAAGCAATTCAGTTGGAATGTGATCTAACTTACGAGGAGAAGCCTATTAAGATTCTCGAATTTTCGAGCAGAGTCACCCGCGGTAAGGTTATCAAGTTTTGCAAAGTTCAGTGGAGTCACCACACCGAGGAAGAAGCCACCTGGGAACGAGAAGATGATCTACGCAAGGACCACCCACACATGTTCTCTAGCCAAGTCGAATCTCGAAGGCGAGATTCATTCTAAGGGGGGTAGGTTTGTAACATCCCAAATTTTCAATTTGGAATGTTATTGTCACACCCTGCATTTTGTAACATGTTATTTGTATCTTTGAAGCATGAAAATTTGGACCAACAAATTTTTTTAGCATCACTGGGCTTTTATTTGGATTTGAGTTTTTCTTCATATGCTTTTCATGTGCTCATTAAAGTCAACTATGACCTCTTGTAGAATTCATCTCCATACCCAAAACGTCTGCCCAATGATCATGTCAAGTGTTATATAACAGTATAGTATTTTCTTACAAAATTAATTTGGCAAAAATGTATTTTATAAATTTAGTTTTCCAAAAACCCCTGAATTGAGATTTGCACTGCAAGTACTTGATTTAGGGTGAGAAAATTATTTCAAAAGGTTTATTTGAGACCTAGTAGTCATAGGACTCCCAGAAACCACAAAAGTATAATTTTAAAAGTTATTTTCCTATTTTATTTAAAAGCTTTTTCTTAAGGCCAGAAATGGTCTTTAATAGGGGAAAATTATTTAACTATTTCAAAAATATTTGCCAAAATTCAGGGAGACTCAGAGGACATATATTGTCCATATATAAGAGTTTCAGCACTTGGTCATGTTCAAAATAATGGGCTAAACCCTCTAAAACCCTTTCTGGATATTTCAAGCTTTTGAAATATTTACAAAGGAAATATTCTCCAAAAATTCCAGGGAAATTCTATCATGTCATATATGACATATTTGATGATCTTGCCAAGTCTCATGCCTTGGGAAGAAAGAAAATATCCTCAAACCCCTTCATAACCATTCTGTCCATATTGAAGTTTGAGCAACCTTACATTGCCAAACTTGTCCAACTGCTCTCAAACTTGGTGCGCATGCTAGAATGGCCTAATAAGGCATCTAGACCAAGTGGCACAAGATTTGGAATAGAGCAACCTGATCAGATCACCCTAAAACCCTTTCTGTTCAAATACAAATTTGAACAACTTTACATTACCAACCTTTTATCTGGAGCTTCAAACCTTGTGGGCATGATCAATACCCCAAATGATGATGCTACACCAAGTGGTGCATCAAGGGGGGATGATTAGCTTGACCCAAACAAGATGAAGTTGTTTCTGTTGATTTCTAGGGTTCACCAAAGTTACATTGGCTAGTTTCTTCTAATGAGCCCAAATTTGGTGAAGCACCCTATTTTCTCATGTCTTTCAATCCTGTTAAGTGCCATGTCAAGTGGAGGTCATTTGCTTGACCAAACACTGATCAAACACCTTTTGGCTTTTTATTAAAACCTCCATCTTGATCACTTTTACTCTTCTCCATGGCCTCAACTTGTTACCACATGATCATTCAGTTACTGGCTACCTCCAGTAACTTCCCCAGCACCCCAGCTCCATGATTGAGGGGTAAGAACCCAAGTTTACCCTGCTAGACAGCAAATTTTCACCAAGTCACCAGCACCCTCACTCTCTCTCAGCATCTCCAGGGCATCCAAGGCCTCAGGCCATTTCTTTACTCCTCCCCCGACCTTCTAGACACTCCTGGGCACGTTGGTTTTGACCAGAGCGGCGAGGGCACGATGATGCCAGCCATACGCACGCTCTGGAGCACGCTACAGTGCACCTCCGCACGGTGGCTCCAGCCAATCAGCCACCCCCGACAGCCTCGGGCATCCGCCTCGCGCCAGTCGACACGTCTCGACGTCCGTGACAACCCCGGCGCTGTCCCCCCTCCTCCTGCGCCCTCCAGTGACCGTCGTCGCACGCGCGCTGGCCCCCCACAACGGCCACTCTTCTGCCTCGCACGCGCGCGCGGTCTAGAAGCTCCCCCGCTCCTCCTCTCACCTCAGCTGGACGTGGAGCTCGTCCAGCAACTCCGTGGACTCATTCCCCTCGCCCCCTGTGCGCTGTAGCGTCGAGCCGGAGCTCGCCGGCGCACTGGACCACGGGCCTCCGTCGACCCCCTATAAATAGGACCCCCCGGGCCTCTCCAGCAGCATCAGCAGCTCCACCTCACCTCACTGAGTCCTCCAGCAGCATCCACTCCTCCCCAGGTAGTCCCAGTACTCGGGATCGACCGGAGCTCCGCCGCGTCGGGCTGCCGGTGATCTCGCAGTACGGGCCTCCCCTGCCCTTCCTTTTGCCCGATTTGGAACCCCCTCACCACACTGACTCTTTCCCCCCTGTTTCCCCTCTCTGTGGCAGTTGGAAACGGCCGGAGCGACGACCTCCCGTAGCTCCTCCGCCGTCCCACCTCGCCGCCGGCGAACCCGACCTCCCCGGAGTACCGCACCACCACCCCTACATCCGCCACTCGACGCTGGACCCATCCCTACCCTCCGTTGCCGTCGTCGTGGCCGGAAACCTCGCCGGTGAGCTCGCCGTCGCCGTGGCCGTGAGGTTGGAGATGACAGCCGGGCCCCACCTGTCATCCCCACACCTCTCTCCCCCTCCTCTCAGTCGCTGACCGCCGGGCCCCGCCCGTCAGGTTCAAAAACCTGACGTGCGCGCGCAGGCACCCGTGCGGCTGGGCTAGTCAGCCCTGGGCCGTGCACTGTGGCCTTCTGGCCCAGATTGCAGAGGGCACTTTTTCTTTATTCTTTCTGTAATTGTTTTGAACATTTTTACAGAAAAGAATAATGGTCCAAATTAAATAATTCCAACTCCTAAATTCTTGTAATATTCCAACCTATTTAATGGTACCACTTTCACTCATACCTATGAAACTTTTTTTGTACTGTTCAAATTTAAATTCAAATTTGGGCAGTAATACTCCTGTTCAAAAATAAATAGATTCCATTCTGTTACTCCAAAACTCCAACTAAGATTTTTCCCCATCTTAGAAATTCCTCTAGTATTTAACAAAAATAAGTTGACATTTTTCTGAGCAATTTGATTTTTCTGTTTTATCTGTGGTCTTATTTTCCCGTGGTTATTATGCGACGTATAGTACCCGTATTTGACGAAGTTGTTGTGGAAGAAGAAGGAGAAGGATTTGAAGACTTTGAAGACCAAGCCAATCCAGGCAAGCAGCCCTTTGACCATGATACACTTGTTCTTCGGAACCCGTTTGTTTCCGATGCATGATGTTAGGGTTACGGTGGTGACCTAGTTGAACCCACCACATGATGCATGCATTATTCTTGATCTTGCTATGTGCTAGAAGTCATGCAAATAGCTAGTAATGATACTTAGTGATGCATGTGTGACATGAACCTTCGTGGTTGAAGTCTTTGCATAAAACCCCGTCGGGTGCCATTCATGCCCGAGGGTGATGATGAGTTGGGTGACCACTTGATGACGAAGTGGTGTACCGAGACAAGTGTGTGTGTTTTTCAAATGGATTGGTTTAAGTTGCGACTGTTATTCCAACCATACATGTGCAACCACACTACCCCTTATGGGACGGGGCTTTATTGATTACTTAGGTCGATACTAGCATGGTGCCCGCATTACTAGTGACGGGAAGACTTGAGGTCTTTCCCGGGACGGGGTCGTGCTCGGATAGACGACCATGACTGTTTTCACAGGGCACTGGACACACCGTTGGTCCCTTCGGGTACGCGTGACATTGAAATTAGGGCAAGTCCCGTGATCTATTGTTTGTACCCGAGGGTCGTGTACCAACGAGTGGACTCTATGTTAGTGTCGTCTAAGGAAAGGTAATGACCGGGTGCTTACCCCGGGTACTTGAGGTACCGCGGGTCGTGGATGACACGGAAGTTCCCCGGATCTTGTGGGTAAAGTGTACAACCTCTGCAGAGTGTAAAACTATTCGAATAGCTGTGTCCACGGTCATGGACAGTTGGGTAACCGCTCTTGGGCTACGTCCAATGTTAGTGAAACCATGCGTGTGTATGTGAGTCAAGGTGGTGACATGACTCGACGAGTTGAATCTTATTCATGTTGATATCGGTAACCTGTCTTCGAGGTTACGCAAGATTATTGATGCATAAACTTGATGGTAGAATATTTGTTCTAGCCTTGCTAGATTGATCATTATTATTCAAATGCACTGTTACCTTGAACCACATCATGGGTTGCTTGCGAGTACATTCAAAGTACTCATTGGCTTGCCACTGGTTATTTAATTGGCCAGGCATGGAAGAACATGAATATGAGGAAGAGTTCTTTGGAGACGATCATGCGAACTAGGACGCTATCCCAGTCAGAATGCCTGTAGGGTTAAGGCAGATGGCATGGGTTCTACCCGTTATCGAAGACTTCCGCTATTTGAGTTATTTGCTATTCCGCCCGTGAGGCTCTATCTATGTAAGACTTGGCCATAATGGCCATAATTCGTGTAAGACTATTTGTATGGATGTAAGACTCTTGTATTTCAGCTTCTGTGTGTTCAGTGAGCATTGATCTCTGGGATCACTGTACACGTGCATTCGGTGATCTCGACTTCTAAGTCGGGGACCCCACAGAGCTGGTATCAGAGCCATCCTGACTGTAGGAAGCCTTAGTTAGCATGGGCGTTAGTTAGTTGAGACCCCTTTTTCAAAAAACCTTCTGAACCTCTCTTCTTTTCTAAACCTGAGATTTCATCAGCTTATTAAGCCCTCCTATTCCACCTTTGTAGATGGCCGCTGTACCCGAAGAGCACCTGACCACTGGGTTTCCCTTACTTCTCGAGGATAGCCTCCAGGAGTGTCAGTTCCACCGAGCACCCATCCTCACCTACCTTGAGCATTGGGTGAGCGACACTGAGGTGGAGTACCATGTGGAAGTGATCGTAAAGGCAAATGATCCTCCCACAAGTTGGTTCTTAGAGGGACCCCAGATGGCAACACTACCACTCGCTCTCGAGGCTGCTGCACTCAAGGCACTAACCCGTCTCCGCGAGCTTCTTCCGGAGATGGCAGCTAAGATGACAACTCGCTTCTTACCTTACCGGAAGGAAGGTGAAGAGGAGAGCAGCGCACTAGCCCCTCCACTGAAGGAAGGACTCTCGCTTCGGTTCCAGACCTTCTTCAGTCTATGTGCCGACAGCTTGGCACAAGACTTGGCCTCGGAATCAATGAAGCTTCGAGAAGAACTTCACAAGACCAAGGCACTTCTTCGTCGAGCTCAAGAGAAGACAAATAGGGTCAAGAAGGAAGGAGCACCTTCTGGATAGTCCGCTATCGCATATCGAGGCGGAAGGCCCTCCGAGGATGTATCTTCCAAGGGAGAAGAACCACCTCGGCGACGCCGAATGACGGCAAGGGAATATCGCAAGCTTTTCCCTGCACCACCGACGAAGCACCATCGTATCCAACTCCTCCACTCCCCCACACCCTCAAGCGACAAGGGGGCCCAGACAGATGAAGACAAGGAGGAAGACCCAGAAGAGCCGGAATACGCGACCGAGCATTCCGCCGCTTAGGCATTATTCGCTACTCGGATATGCCAGTTGTAACCTCTACGGTAGGATAGGTCGTGTAACCCCTATGCGCAGTCGAGTCCTTGTATGGTTCATATGAAACCATCTAGTGTTTGCTTTTGTTGTGTCTAGATGTATGTCGTATTCTTCCTTCGGGAATGTGTAAACGACTACATCACCCATTTGGATTTTAATGAATGTGTTTTGGCCTTTCGGCCCTTGCATGATTTGATTAGTGTCACACCCACCCCCTTACTAGGCACCCATCTATCTTGCTTTCCTTCTTCCGAGTCATGAGACCTTTTACCGCTCCAACAGGATGCCTGTTATAACTCGTACTGGTACCTCTACCCAGCAGCCTGAAGCCGGAGCATCCGCTCAGCCAGAGGCAGGCCACGACCAAACCAACGACCAAGCTCCACCACCACCTCCTCCAAGCATGGACATGGCTCAGCTTCTCCAAGCTTTCCGAGAGGAACGCCAAGCCAACACTGCAGCTCTTCAGCTGATTGCTCAAGCTGTCACCAACAACCGCCAGCCGGCGGGGAATGGCAATGGACGTTCCACGTTGGCAGAGTTCAAGAAGCATGCACCGCCAACCTTCATCGAGACTGCTGAACCCCTGGATGCAGACGACTGGGTCCGTTCCATTGAGGAGATACTGGAACTAGTCGGATGCACCGAAGACCGCGAGAAGGTGGCTTATGCAGCCCACTGCCTCGGGGGAACTGCTAGAGCTTGGTGGGATGGGTTCAAGGTCATGCATGCTGAACAAGACATCACTTGGGTTAACTTCAAGTCAGAATTCCGCAAGGCCCACATTCCTTCCGGAATCATGGCTATCAAAAAGCGTGAGTTCCGAGCCCTGAAGCAAGGAAGTGGCACTGTCAAGGAGTACATGCAGAAGTTCAGTGTTCTGTCAAGGTATGCCCCTGAGGATGTCAGCATTGATGCTGCAAAAAGTGAGCGCTTCATGGAAGGCCTCAATCAGACTCTGCAATACTCGCTTGTCGTGTGCGACTGCCCGTCTTTCCCTGACCTGGTGAACAAGGCACTTATGCTTGAAGACAAGCGGCGTGCCTTGGAAGACACTCGCAAGCGCAAGTTGGTCAGTAAGGGAAGTTCCAGCAACCAGAAGCCTCGTCCGTGGCAGTCAGCCCCGGCCAAGCCAACCTATCAGCAACCAAAAGCTCCTGCACCTCGTGCCAACCCTCAGCCTCAGTAGTATGCCAACCCCAGGCCAGCTTTCAACCCCAATACTAGTGGTGGCAACAAGATCAATCCAAACCAAGTCACTTGCTTTGGATGTGGTCAGCCCGGACACATCTCAAGGGTGTGCCCCAACAAGAAGCCTGATGCCCCGCGCCCCAATGTGCAGAACCAGGGACAAGGCCGCGGGATGCCACCAAGGAACCCAGCTCCTCGCAATCCACCGAACCATGGGAAGGGGCGTGTGAATCACGTCACTGCTGAAGAAGCCCAGGAAGACCCGGACGTCGTGCTGGGTACGTTCCTTGTCAACTCAGCACCTGCAACTGTCTTGTTTGATTCTGGAGCAACACATTCATTTGTCACTCAAAGATTTGCATTAAAAAGTGGCATGACCCCTACACCCCTGAATAACCCTATGGTGGTACAAACCCCCGGAGCCGAGATGAGAGCCAAGATAGGCTGCAAAGGAGTCGGTATTACCATTAACGGTGTAGACTTCCTAGCAGACCTTATCATCCTAAGGTCGCAAGGCTTGGATGTGATCTTAGGGATGGATTGGCTCAGTAAGCACCAAGGCTTGTTAGACTGTGCCAATCGGACAGTCATTGTGACCAATGACCAAGGAGTCGAAGTCAAGTTTGCTTCCAACTCCTCTTCCGCTCAAGCCGCTAGAGTCAACTGTCTGTCTGAAGTTGGGCTAGATCAAGTACCGGTGGTATGTGAGTATCCTGATGTCTTTCCGGATGAACTACCGGGAATGCCCCCTGACCGTGACATTGAGTTCATCATCGAGCTCGTGCCCGGAGCAGGACCCATGTATAAGAAGCCTTATAGAATGGGGACGGAGGAATTAGCTGAGTTGAAGAAGCAGCTGGAAGAGCAATTGAGGAAGGGATTTATTCGCCCAAGTGCCTCCCCTTGGGGATCTCCTGTTATGTTTGTGGCAAAGAGGGACGGTACCATCCGCTTATGCATCGACTATCGTTCCCTCAATGAAGTTACAATCAAGAACAAGTATCCACTTCCCAAGATCGAAGATCTGTTTGATCAGCTCAGCGGAGCCAAGGTGTTCTCCAAGATCGACCTCAGATCTGGGTACTACCAGCTGAAGATCAGAACCCAAGATATTCTGAAGACGGCATTCGTAACCAGATATGGCATGTACGAGTGCACGGTCATGTCCTTTGGGTTAACCAATGCCCCAGCCTACTTCATGTATCTCATGAATAAAGTCTTCATGGAATATTTGGACAAGTTTGTTGTTGTCTTTATTGATGACATTCTTGTGTTCTCGAAGTCGGAGGAAGAGCACGAGCAGCATCTGAGGATGGTCCTAGACAAGCTTCGTGAGCACCAACTGTATGCCAAATTCAACAAGCGTAACGATTAGCCAAAACATAATTGATAATACCAGCTGGTATTTTATAAGGCACAATTTTAGTAGGGGGAGGATCAACCACCACAGGTGTGGGGCGTCTTCCCGCAAGCAGCGATCCAATAATAGGGTTGTCCGTAAGGACAACTAGTGAAAAGACATAAAGAAAACTGAAAGGTAAACTAACAAGACTAAAAAGCAAAGGTAAAAGGTAGCGTGCAACTCCCCTATCCTGAAGAGTGGAGTCCCCGGCAACGGCGCCAGAAAATACTCCTTGATGGGCCTCGAACCCCTCGTTGGTTACCCCAAGTGGAAGGTGTAAGATGCAGTATTGTAGAAGTGTTTTCCCCTAGCAAAGATGCCAAGGATCGATTCCCCAGAGACTCCTAGGTTCAACAAGTAGGTGTCAATTGCTACGGCGCCTGATTAGTAGCAATCAACGTGGACCTGCACACAGATACAAATAACTTTGCTCCCAACGAGTACAGAGAGGTTGTCAATCTCTCCGGCCTTGTAGTTCACAAAGGGTTAAAAGCAATGATAGTAGTGATAGATAGTTTTTTGCAATAGTAAATAACAATGAAAAGTAAATAGTGGATGTGATCAATGATGGTAATATGGACCGGAGTCTCATGATGTTCACTAGTGATGTCTCTCTCCCAAAAGACGATAAAACAGCTATGTGAGGTAAACAAATTACAACTGGGCAATTGACAGGACCACGAACGCAAACCAATGCTGACTACATTGCAAGAAAGGTTGAGGTTCAAAGCATGGGCGGTACGCCAAAGTAAGTAGACTGAAATCCATCAATATCTACTACTAATCATCCACCTTGAGATATCTATCCAGAACATCTCGCTGGTATTAAGTTGCGAGTCCCACCCATAGTGTAAACTCAATGCAACAGACAACTGCATTAAAAGAACTTTGCGTAAAGTAAACAATCCTTGCACCCGCGGGCACAAGCACCGTTGTTTTCCCCCTTGTGGCAACAGCACATCCCCTAGACTCATGTTTCTGTCACTCAAGCTAGTCATCGAGGGGCATGAACCCACAATCGAGCATAACGTTCCCTCTTGGAGTCACTACCTATTACTCGGCCAAAGCAATAAATAACAACGGAGAACATGCAAGAATTACTTATGAACTAAAATATAAAAGA
>LR738709.1:602554318-602582823 GCA_902687465.1 Secale cereale
GGGGCGCGCCGCCAGGGCGCCTGGAGCCCTGGTGCCCCCCCCCAGGCTGCCCTTTGGACGTAGTGTTGTTTCCGGATCGCTGATTTTTTATATAATTTTTCTGGATTTTTCTGGGCAGTTCTCGAAACGTGAAAACCTGAAATACAAAAACAGCCGAAAACAGAAACTGGCACTGGGGTGCACTGGATTAGTAAGTTAGTCCAAATATGATCAAAAGTGTATGGAAGTGTATGAATATCATAGCAATATCACCCAAAAGTGTCATGGAGCAAGCAGAAATTATAGATACGTTTTGGACGTATCAGCTATTACCGCAAGTTCGTGGAAGGATTCTCTAGCATTGCTCGGCCAATGACTCAGCTCCTCAAGAAGGACAAGAAGTTCGAGTGGACGCCAAAATGCGAAGAGAGCTTCCAAGAGCTCAAGAAGAAATTGACCACCGCCCCAGTTCTGGCAACACCTGATATTCACAAGGAGTTCGTGATATATTGTGATGCCTCTCGAACCGGATTGGGAAGCGTTCTGATGCAAGAAGGCCACGTCATAGCATACCTCTCCAGGCAGCTATGACCCCATGAGGAGAACTACGCTACTCACGATCTTGAGTTAGCGGCAGTGGTGCATGCCTTGAAGACATGGCGGCATTACCTCCTAGGGAAACGGTGCGAGATCTACACAGACCACAAAAGTCTGAAGTACATTTTCACCCAAAAGGAATTGAACATGAGGCAGCGGAGATGGTTGGAACTCATCAAAGACTATGACCTCAGTGTTCAATATCACCCCGGGAAGGCTAACGTGGTGGCCGATGCCTTAAGCAGGAAGGCTTGCTCTTTGAATGCCGTTATTCAAGAAAGGCAGCCAGCCTTGTTTAAGGAGATCGAACAATTCAGTTTGGAATTGGTCACCCCTGGATTTCTGGATCATTTGGAAGTCAGACCGACCCTGATGGACGACGTCAAGAAGGCACAAGATGGACACGCAAGCATCGAAGGCATCAAGAGGAAGATGAAGCTGGGCAAGGCCCCAGGATTCTCCGAAGACGAGCACGGGATTGTTTGGTACAAAGGTCGCATCTGCGTACCAAACAACACAGAGCTGAAGAACCTGATTCTGCAAGAAGCCCACGACACTCCGTATTCCATCCACCCCGGAGGAACCAAGATGTATCAAGACTTGAAGGCACGATTCTGGTGGCACGGGATGAAAAGAGAGATTGCAACCTATGTTGCAAAGTGTGGTGTGTGCCAAAGGGTCAAGGCTGAGTATCAGCGACCTGCTGGATTGCTTCAACCACTCAAAGTTCCTGAGCGGAAGTGGGACAAAGTCGGGATGGACTTCATCACTGGTTTACCAAGGTCGAATAGGGGACATGACTCTATCTGGGTCATAGTCGATCATTTGACCAAGGTGGCCCATTTCATTCCTGTCAAGACTACCTACTCAGGCAACCAGCTGGCAACTCTCTACATCAACCGAATCGTAAGTCTTCATGGCGTTCCCAAGGAGATTGTGTCAGATCGAGGCACCCAGTTTATTTCAAGGTTCTGGAGAAGATTCCAAGAAGCCTTGGGAACCAAGTTATCTTTCAGCACGGCATTTCACCCGCAGACTGGAGGTCAAACAGAGCGAGTCAATCAGATTCTCGAAGACATGCTCCGAGCCTGTGTCTTGGCATATGGAGCCAAGTGGGAAGATTGTCTCCCTTTTGCCGAGTTCTCCTATAACAACAGTTACCAGTCAAGCCTTCAGATGGCACCATTTGAGGTGTTGTACGGACGCAGATGCCGCACACCCCTCAATTGGTCGGAGACTGGAGAAGGACTAGTCTTTGGACCGGATGTCCTTCGCGAAGCAGAAGAGCAAGTCCAACTAGTCAGAGAACGTTTGAAGGCAGCCAAGTCAAGGCAGAAGAGTTATGCTAACACTCGACATCGAGACATGAGTTTCCGTGTCGGAGATCATGTGTACCTGCGGGTAACTCCTCTGAAGGGAACCAAACGTTTCCACGTCAAGGGGAAGCTCGCGCCAAGGTTCATTGGCCCTTTCAAGATCACCGACCGACGAGGAGAAGTGGCTTACCAGTTGGAACTACCACCTGAGCTATCCGATGTGCACAATGTATTCCATGTGTCGCAACTCCGGAAATGTCTCCAAGTTCCAGACAAGCCCAATCTCTACAAGGATGTGGATCACCAAGCCATTGATCTGCAGCCTGATTTGACCTACCGCGAGAAGCCCATTCGTATTCTAGACGAAGCAGAACGATGTACGCGAAGCCGTACCATCAAGTACTTCAAGGTCCAGTGGAGCAACCACACCGAAGCAAAAGCAACCTGGGAACGAGAAGACTATCTTAGATCCGAGTTTCCCGATCTCTTTTAAGACCTAGTTTAGGAATCTCGGGGACGAGATTCTTGTAAGGGGGGTAGGTCTGTCACACCCTGCATTTTGTAACATGTTATTTGTATCTTTGAAGCATGAAAATTTGGACCAACAAAATTTTTTAGCATCATTTGGCTTTTATTTGGATTTGAGTTTTTCTTCATATGCTTTTCATGTGCTCATTAAAGTCAACTATGACCTCTTGTAGAATTCATCTCCATACCCAAAACTTCTGCCCAATGATCATGCCAAGTGTTATATAACAGTATAGTATTTTCTTACAAAATTAATTTGGCCAAAATGTATTTTATAAATTTAGTTTTCCAAAAACCCCTGAATTGAGATTTGCACTGCAAGTACTTGATTTAGGGTGAGAAAATTATTTCAAAAGGTTTATTTGAGACCTAGTAGTCATAGGACTCCCAGAAACCACAAAAGTATAATTTTAAAAGTTATTTTCCTATCTTATTTAAAAGCTTTATCTTAAGGCCAGAAATGGTCTTTAATAGGGGAAAATTATTTAACTATTTCAAAAATATTTGCCAAAATTCAGGGAGACTCAGAGGACATATATTGTCCATATATAAGAGTTTCAGCACTTGGTCATGTTCAAAATAATGGGCTAAACCCTCTAAAACCCTTTTTGGATATTTCAAGATTTTGAAATATTTACAAAGGAAATATTCTCCAAAAATTCCAGGGAAATTCTATCATGTCATATATGACATATTTGATGATCTTGCCAAGTCCCATGCCTTGGGAAGCAAGAAAACATCCTCAAACCCCTTCATAAACATTCTGTCAATATTTGAAGTTTGAGCAACCTTACATTGCCAAACTTGTCCAACTGCTCTGAAACTTGGTGCACATGCTAGAATGGCCTAATAAGGCATCTAGACCAAGTGGCACAAGATTTGGAATAGAGCAACCTGATCAGATCACCCTAAAACCCTTTCTGTTCAAATGCAAATTTGAACAACTTTACATTACCAACCTTTTATCTGGAGCTTCAAACCTTGTGGGCATGATCAATACCCCAAATGATGATGCTACACCAAGTGGTGCATCAAGGGTAGATGATTAGCTTGACCCAAACAAGATGAAGCTGTTTCTGTTGATTTCTAGGGTTCACCAAAGTTACATTGGCTAGTTTCTTCTAATGAGCCCAAATTTGGTGAAGCATCCTATTTTCTCATGTCTTTCAATCCTGTTAAGTGCCATGTCAAGTGGAGGTCATTTTCTTGACCAAACACTGATCAAACACCTTCTGGCTTTTTATTAAAACCTCCATCTTGATCACTTTTACTCTTCTCCATGGCCTCAACTTGTTACCACATGATCATTCAGTTACTGGCTACCTCCAGTAACTTCCCCAGCACCCCAGCTCCATGATTGAGGGGTAAGAACCCAAGTTTACCCTGCTGGACAGCAAATTTTCACCAAGTCACCAGCACCCTCACTCTCTCTCAGCATCTCCAGGGCATCCAAGGCCTCAGGCCATTTCTTTACTCCTCCCCCGACCTTCTAGACACTCCTGGGCACGTTGGTTTTGACCAGAGCGGCGAGGGCACGATGATGCCAGCCATACGCACGCTCTGGAGCACGCTACAGTGCACCTCCGCACGGTGGCTCCAGCCAATCAGCCACCCCCGACAGCCTCGGGCCTCCCCCTCGCGCCAGTCGACGCGTCTCGACGTCCGCGACCACCCCGGCGCTGTCCCCCCTCCTCCTGCGCCCTCCAGTGACCGTCGTCGCACGCGCGCTGGCCGCCCGCAACGGCCACTCTTCTGCCTCGCATGCGCGCGCGGTCTAGAAGCTCCCCCGCTCCTCCTCTCACCTCAGCTGGACGTGGAGCTCATCCAGCAACTCCGTGGACTCATTCCCCTCGCCCCCTGTGTGCTGTAGCGTCGAGCCGGAGCTCGCCGGCGCACTGGACCACGGGCCTCCGTCGACCCCCTATAAATAGGACCCCCCGGGCCTCTCCAGCAGCATCAGCAGCTCCACCTCACCTCACTGAGTCCTCCAGCACCATCCACTCCTCCCCAGGTAGTCCCAGTACTCGGGATCGACCGGAGCTCCGCCGCGTCGGGCCGCCGGTGATCTCGCAGTACGGGCCTCCCCTGCCCTTCCTTTTGCCCGATTCGGAACCCCCTCACCACACTGACTCTTTCCCCCCTGTTTCCCCTCTCTGTGGCAGTTGGAAACGGCCGGAGCGACGACCTCCCGTAGCTCCTCCGCCGTCCCACCTCGCCGCCGGCGAACCCGACCTCCCCGGAGTACCGCACCACCACCCCTACACCCGCCACTCGACGCTGGACCCATCCCTACCCTCCGTTGCCATCGCCGTGGCCGGAAACCTTGCCGGTGAGCTCGCCGTCGCCGTGGCCGTGGCCGTGAGGTTGGAGATGACAGGCGGGCCCCACCTGTCATCCCCACACCTCTCTCCCCCTCCTCTCAGTCGCTGACCGTCGGGCCCCGCCCGTCAGGTTCAAAAACCTGACGTGCGCGCGCAGGCACCCGTGCGGCTGGGCTAGTCAGCCCTGGGCCGTGCACTGTGGCCTTCTGGCCCAGATTGCACAGGGCACTTTTTCTTTATTCTTTCTGTAATTGTTTTGAACATTTTTACAGAAAAGAATAATGCTCCAAATTAAATAATTCCAACTCCTAAATTCTTGTAATATTCCAACCTATTTAATGGTACCACTTTCACTCATACCTATGAAACTTTTTTTGTACTATTCAAATTTAAATTCAAATTTGGGCAGTAATACTCCTGTTCAAAAATAAATAGATTCCATTCTGTTACTCCAAAACTCCAACTAAGATTTTTCCCCATCTTAGAAATTCCTCTAGTATTTAACAAAAATAAGTTGACATTTTTCTGAGCACTTTGATTTTTCTGTTTTATTTGTGGTCTTATTTTCCCGTGGTTATTATGCGACGTATAGATCCCGTATTTGACGAAGTTGCTGTGGAAGAAGAAGGAGAAGGATTTGAAGACTTTGAAGACCAAGCCAATCCAGGCAAGCAACCCTTTGACCAAGATACACTTGTTCTTCGAAACCCGTTTGTTTCCGATGCATGATGTTAGGGTTACGGTGGTGACCTAGTTGAACCCACCACATGATGCATGCTTTATTCTTGATCTTGCTATGTGCTAGAAGTCATGCAAATAGCTAGTAATGATACTTAGTGATGCATGTGTGACATGAACCTTCGTGGTTGAAGTCTTTGCATAAAACCCCATCGGGTGCCATTCATGCCCGAGGGTGATGATGAGTTGGGTGACCACTTGATGACGAAATCCGAGACAAGTGTGTGTGTTTTTCAAATGGATTGGTTTAAGTTGCGACCGTTATTCCAACCATACATGTGCAACCACACTACCCCTTATGGGACGGGGCTTTATTGATTACTTAGGTCGATACTAGCATGGTGCCCGCATTACTAGTGACGGGAAGACTTGAGGTCTTTCCCGAGACGGGGTCGTGCTCGGATAGACGACCATGACTGTTTTCACAGGGCACCGGACACACCGTTGGTCCCTTCGGGTACGCGTGACATTTAAATTAGGGCAAGTCCCGTGATCTATTGTTTGTACCCGAGGGCCGTGTACCAACGAGTGGACTCTATGTTAGTGTCGTCTAAGGAAAGGTAATGACCGGGTGCTTACCCCGGGTACTTGAGGTACCGCGGGTCGTGGATGACACGGAAGTTCCCCGGATCTTGTGGGTAAAGTGTACAACCTCTGCAGAGTGTAAAACTATTCGAATGGCCGTGTCCACGGTCATGGACAGTTGGGTAACCGCTCTTGGGCTATGTCCAATGTTTGTGAAACCATGCGTGTGTATGTGAGTCAAGGTGGTGACATGACTCGACGAGTTGAATCTTATTCATGTTGATATCGGTAACCTGTCTTCGAGGTTACGCAAGATTATTGATGAATAAACTTGATGGTAGAATATTTGTTCTAGCCTTGCTAGATTGATCATTATTATTCAAATGCATTGTTACCTTGAACCACATCATGGGTTGCTTGCGAGTACATTCAAAGTACTCATTGGCTTGCCACTGGTTATTTAATTGGCCAGGCATGGAAGAACAGGAATATGAGGAAGAGTTCTTTGGAGACGATCATGCGAACTAGGACGCTATCCCAGTCAGAATGCCTGTAGGGTTAAGGCAGATGGCATGGGTTCTACCCATTATCGAAGACTTACGCTATTTGAGTTATTTGCTATTCAGCCCGTGAGGCTCTATCTATGTAAGACTTGGCCATAATGGCCATAATTCGTGTATGACTATTTGTATGGATGTAAGACTCTTGTATTTCAGCTTCTGTGTGTTCAGTGAGCATTGATCTCTGGGATCACTGTACACGTGCATTCGGTGATCTCGACTTCTAAGTCGGGGTCCCCACTGTTATACATAGATCATATTGCATTGCATATTTATTTGCATTTTTTTGTGGCGATCCTCGAAATTCTAAGCAACTCAAGGACCTACGGAGATAGTCGGAAATTCTACCGTTTTGTATTTGAGTTCACTCGAATACCGGTACGAGGATAGCGTGGGTTTTAATTAGTTTTCTCTCCTAAAAATATTTCTAAATAAAATAAATGAGCGGAGATAATATGACTTCTCCGGAATAACAGAAATATTGGAGGAAAAATATTAAAATCACTTTTGGTATTTTTCTGGATTTAATTGCAATTTTATTTGCATAGGAAAAATACGCGTTTTTCAAAATTGCATTTAGGTCCGGGAAAAATGTTCACTTTGTCCTAAATATTATTAGAGGACAGAGAAAATTTATTTCGGGATTTTTGGAGTCTGTTTAGTATTTCTTTTGTTAGTTTTTGTACGTCAAGACTCGTTTAAAAAAACGCCTCCAGGCCGTACCCGGCCAGGACTCCCGGGCGTGGGGCCTTTATAAGCCGCCGTCCTGGCCCGCTAGCCACCCCAGCTCGCCCGACGCCGAACCCTAGCGCCGCCCGTCGCCGCCGCGCCGCCGCCCACGCCGCCGCTGTTGCCGCGTGCCGCCGCCCGCGCCGCCGCCCGCCGGAGTCGTCGCCACCGCCGGACTTTCCGCCGGAGACCGCCGCCGCCGCCGGAGTTCGCCGTTCCCGAGGTAGTCGTCGGTTTTTCTTTTTAACCGATCGGTTTTTTTACTGGCTGTCTTTGACTGTCCTGAAGAAACCAGCGCAATGAACAATTGTGGCAGCAGCGCAAAACTTACTGTCGGTGTGTAAATAAAATGAACAAGGGATGAAGGGAACTCAGTTTCATCGGACTTGAATTTATATACTCTGAGAATGAACCATGTGACTTCTTAGAATATGAGAAGGAGAACCACATCTATTTAGCCGGAGAGAAGAACAAAAGTATCGCCGAAACACCCTGAGCTCGATCAGGCAAAAACTACATGTGGATGACGTTCTTTTGCTTTCACATTATTTCCTCTACTAACCTCACTAACTAGACTCCTCCAAAGCACCCCCGTTGTTAGACAGAACCTCATTAACTACAACTGTCCCATTTCTTCCTGAACTCAGGCAAAAACAACCAAGTATAGAACCACATATGGATGTTGTTCTTGCTTTTACAAATTATTATCTACTATGCTAACATAGTAAACAACAATTACCAAAACCCTCGGATTATTCGACATAACCACCGCCTTCTTTATTTGAGGTACACATATATCACTGTTACGAGTACCACTACCTTCCAAGTGCAGTATCAGGATTAGCCATGCATACAGAGCACCCTAGCAGTTTATACTATAACTGAAAATTATCAGGGAACTCGTGAACCATCCCCAGTTGCTTGCATCTGCTACACTGCAGGCCAAGCTTCCATTACCTTTGTCCAGCAAACTGCAGGTTAAGCAGCTAGCCAGAACAACATCTTTCGGGAGAGTTGTAAAAACACCGACCTAGTACAGCTTCAGAAAGGACTCGGTAAGTTCCCCGAGGACAGTCAGTTCCAACACTGAATCATAGAAGCATTTCAAAGCTTGAATCATATGCGCATTGCGACGACCATTCACTATTTGATTAGGCCAGTAAGGACTGTAACTCTGTAACTTGTACTCACTTCAATCACTGTTACTCAATTTCAATTTTCAAATATTTGGAGACCATGAAAGTTCAAACACAAACAATGCTGTTCCCTCCACATTTTCTCATCCGGGCTTGGGACCGGCAAAGGCAGTGTTAAACTACAAAACTACTACTACTAAACACAAAAATTAGCAAACACAAAAAACAATTATTCAGCTAAGCATACAAGCCACGTAATCAACCAAATGCAGAAAACGTTTTCACAAGATCATAAGACAGTCATGGGGCACAAACAAATAAAGCTACAAATTCCAGAACGTGAATGAGAGTAACTAATTTATACTAGTGGAGTGAGGGTGATTCAAACCTTTAATCTTCTTGAAAATAAGAAGAATATACCAACATCTAGCGGATGATTATCTTTCACAGTTTTATCCCATTATAGGGTCAGAGGAGATACTTTTGTCTTAAAAATTCAGGATGTATGGACTATGTGAAACATAATGTCTGGCATATGTATAGCTTGAGTTAAGAGTATGCAATTGGCAGGAATTGTCAAGATAGTATTTTTGCTAGTTGCCAACGAAATTGAAATTAGGGAGCTCCCAGAAACCGAGATTATGTACTTAAAGATTTGAGAACCACAAACCAGAACAAATTAGCTATTAGAAGACAGTAAGATTTGCGAACGCTTTCTGTCTTTAATCCAGGATGAATGAACTTCGAATTAGCCAAACTGTTTTGCTACTTGTCAAATTAAAACTAGGAAGTTCCCAGCAAACTGAGAATGCATTGAATTAAAGATATGTAATCCAGATCCAACTGGAGAAGCACAGAAGAGCATCATTTTCTGAAAATCAATTCCATACCAACTAACCGGAATCATAATCAGTGGAGATGAAAGTAATGTAAGACATCTGGAGTAGAGTGTTCAGGAAAACTATTTGTTCAAGCTTCCAGTTCAGAACCTTTAACTCTCCATTTGTTTTAGTATACGGCGATAATTCCTAGCTTCTTTCTGCATATCAAGTCATCAACATTACCCAACTACAAGTCAGGAGGCTACTACTGTTAAACCAACTCAAGTGAGAGAACCAGCAAACTAGGTAGGATCTGTCTTTATCATCAAAATTTGTAATCTGTGCACACCAAAAATTGATTGTATCATGCATAAGATGATCCTAAGGAATTCACACCAGGAAAATAGTTAAATAAACAAACCAAAGTGTGGACAACAGTATGTAGTAGGCCGACAAATCCAAGTGTGACCCCACAAATATATGAAGATCTTTTACTACATATAGAGCTCATGTACATAAATTATACTCCCTCCGTTCCTAAATATTTGTCTTTCTAAACATTCAAATGGACTGCAACATACGGATGTATGTAGACATATTTTATAGTGTAGATTCGCTCATTTTGCTTCGTATGTAGTCACTTGTTGAAATATCTAGAAAGACGATTATTTAGGAACGGAGGGAGTAGATACAAGCAGCCTAAGATTAAAACCTAACTTCCGGAAACAGTATGGCAACCAAGTAGTAATTAATAGCCAAATCAAAATTTGATAATCCCCTATACAAACTTTGAGTATGAACTGATATTTCCATTGTTGGACCCTTGTTTGAGACACTTCTGGCAGTTTGTTGATGCAGTTGGTGAATTTAGTTCAAATTTGGTTCAAATTTGAATTAAAGTTATGATACTTTTTTTGGATCGGAGAAGGGAGTAGATGGGTTAGGAAAAAAGAACCGGCAAGCAGGAGCCAAGTAGTACAATGTGTTCGCATGCATGACAAAAGTAAGAGGATACATGCATTAATTTTTTGAGGGTACATACATGCATTAATTTCAGACTGGTATACATGAACATTACAAGGAACTTCCACATACTAAAGATTATTAATATGTAACAAAAGTGCTATTTCTTGGTGAGTCTCCTCGATGATCAAGAAGGAGGGTTACAGATAAGCGAGCGCGAGAAGAAGAACATATTAAGCACGCAGGCTGTCAAGTCCAAGCAGTTGTACCCCGTCAGCTTCGTCAGCTCCATGTTCCACGCCAGGTCGCCGACTGGATTCAGTGCCCGCCTTGCGAGGAAGATCGCGGACGCCGCCACGACGGACGGCAAGATGCGGAGGCACGTGTAGTTGAGCAGAGACTCATCAACGAGGCGAGTCGCCAATGGCAGGATCTTGGTCTTGTCCTCCCCCTCGGCGTACCTCATGAAGTGGCCCAGGAACGTGTGCGCCGTTGGGCCGCCGAGCTGGTACCCGAGCGCCTCCACCATCTCACGCTCCATGTCGAGCACCTCCTTGCCCGCGGCGAACTCGCCGTACCTGGCGATATTGTCGGCCTTCAGCTTCCACACGGCTTTCTGGTCCTCGTATTTGGCGGCGACAAAGACGGCCGCGGCACCCAGGAGGCGCAGCTCGTAGCCGCTGTCAGTCGTCAGGGCTCGCACCGACAGGACCCGGTCGACGTAGGCGACGGCGTGGTGGAGCGTGCCGTCGGCCAGATCATGGTCTCGGACGAACTTGTCCATCCATCGGACGAGGGAGGCGCGCGCTGACTCGCTCACCCGATCCTGCTGCACCTTGGTCAGGTAGTCCGGTAGCGGCCGCTCCTCGGCGCTCTTCTCTGTCAACCGGAGGTTCTTGTCGATGTCGTCTTCATAGTCAGGGCAAAGCCGCTGACGCTCTGTGCAGGCGGCGGCGGCGCAGGAAACCGGCGCCGTGGGCTTCAAGAGCTTTGGTGGCACAGGCACCTCGCACGGTGCTGGCGGGAGCACCCTGGGACGGCAGGCACCGAAGAAACCGGGAGGCGGAGGTCGACGAGTTGGCACGTCGGCAGCCGGGCGGGCACATGATCCGATGCCGAAGAAGCCGGGAGGCGGTCGTCGACGAGCAGGCCTGTTGGCGGCCCGAGCGCAGGATCCGACGCCGAAGAAGCCGGGAGGCGGAGGTCGAGCAAAGGCGTCGGCGTACTGCATCATCTCGATCGCCGGGAGTAGGGATGGAAGATGGATTGTTGATTGTGAGCTGGGGGTTCGTGGCGTGGGAGGAGGGAGGGGGGCTGGCGTCTGTAACGCTATGCGATGCGCTATGTGTATGTATATATAGGCCCAGTGCATTTGTTCTGCCGACTCGATTGGGTCCGACTCCCCCTCGACGCAACGCAGCGACGCGTCTCCGGTCCGAATCCGAGCACAGCTCAAACATGCTGCATTTACGTTTCCTCTTACGTTTCCTCCCCTGGCCTAAACAATGTGCATCCTTCTCCAATGATCCAAAAAATTGTTTCGGCAGAAATTGGCTAAACAATGGATGCAAATTCAGGACAATTTCTCCAATGATACGTGTTTTTCTTGTACATATTCCGTCCAACTGTTCTTGTATACCCTTCTTTTCTGTGCCTATATACGGTGCATCTCCCTATTCTGTCTGATACCTTCTTTATTGTTCAACCATGTTCGAACCTCTGAGTTTTCTCTACTTTGAGCCATCTATGTTTCTTCCTTTCAATCCTTTAATCATCTTCTTTCTTTCTTTTCGTGCAATTAATTTGCTTTACCTGATGTCAACTCATCAGTTCATCCTGTTATGTCATTTCGCATGTTATCGTTTTTCCCATCAAAAATTGCTACACCCATTTTGCCAACCTTTTATTTTCCTATGATACATGATGTCCTCTCTCAAATATCCATCCTTCGATTCATAATTTTTCTTACTAGGTACCACGACTTTTTCGTTCTTCCAACCGAAATGATTTTTCTGTTTCATTGTTACTCCTATGATTTTTGTTCTTTTTCTGTCAAGCTACCAAACTTACTTTATGTTTCCTCGTGAACTTAGCTCATCCTTTAAGTTATGTCCCTCAGTTTTTGCATGGGTATGGTTCTTTGAAACGTGCCAGCATACGACAGTCTCCGTCAGTTCTGTCCTCCTACTTAAATTTCTAATATTTTATTTTTGCTAGATTTTTATGCATGGATGCCTCGGATGTATCGTCTACTTCAACACTAGATCAGTGATCGTTGAAGATTCTCATGTCTGGGAGGTATAACCTAGCTGCAAGAATCGGCGGGGTTCACCAACATCTTCCTCTTTCACTACATTGATTGTTGGTGTGATCGTCGTTACATGTACATTCATATCATTCTTGGGCATGTTTTTAAAGTTCATCCAACAAATTTAAATAAGCGTTCATGAATTAAAATGTGAAAAAAGAGAAAAGAAATAAACTAAACACCACACACTTACGCGTGGGGTCCTCACCGACCCCACAACCCTCGAACCACCAGAATGCTTCAATTTTATTTGAAAAAGTTAGTTAAATTAAATGATTTTTAAGGAAATTTAAAAATATTATGAATTTTAAAAACCATAATTTTTAGAAAACATTCATGGATTTAAAAAAATATTCACAAATAAAAAACGTTTCAAATTTAAAAAATGTTTACATACTTTAAATGATCGTGAACTTTAAAAATATCCACAATTTGATCAATATTAATAAACCTGAAGTGCATCCAATAAATTTAAATGAATATTCATGAATTAAAATGCGAAAAAAGATAAAGGAAATAAAACTAACACCACACACTTAAGCGTGGGGTCCTCACCGACCCTACAACCCTCGAAGCACCAAAATGCTTCAATTCAAGGGAGCTTAGCATCTATATATGGACGTAATGTAGATGGTGTCTCGCTATTTTCAAACGTAATATAATGCACCAAGGCTCGTTTGAAAAAAAAATAATGCACCGAGAAAGCTTTCCACTAAAAAACAGCTAAATACATGGTTTATTAGCAAGCTATGTCTTACTAGTTCCGTGATGTTTGCTCGAGTAGGACGTAGTGTTTGCTTCATTAGGACACCTCCAATGTAGCTCATCAAATTGGCCTCAATTGCCCTGAGCTGACAGTCCGAACACTTTTAGGTATTCAACGTGGCTCACTAAATCAAACCAGACTGGTCTAGACGTCCAGGATCCTCTCGGTCTCTCTGGCATACTGTTAATCATAGCCAATGGTCTAAAAAATGAGGGATACGGTGGAAGGGACGAGCTATCCGCGAACACGTCCGAATGTGTTAATCAGTCCAAATCGTTCTTCGGTTTGGTGATCTGTTGTTGGCGATGCCTTAGTTCAACAAAGGGAGGGGGGGTGTCTACACACGTCCAAACACAAATACATGGCAGCTAAATTTTTGTGCATTTGCATTGTCATACTAGACATCTTCCCATACTAGTGCGTGTTAATGGAATGAATAAAAAGAAATCGGGTTTATGCATTGTATATGAGCTAATTTTCATATCAAGTGAGTGGTCCACATAATTTCTAGATACGTGCCGTATATGAACTTCATTTTCCATAAAGTAAGTATAAGCGCATCTTCAATGCGGAACCTCAAACCGCCTGCAACTGTTTAGGCTGAACGGCCCGGACACATTTTGCCATTAACGGGCGTGGCTCGACGGCATTCATTACGATCGGAGCCACGGGACCGGACTAGCGGATGGCGCCGCTTCAATGTGTACGCAGCGGCCGAGAAGCCTACTCCAGCCGTTGTGCCGCATTGAAGCTGACTTCCTGTCGCTTCGCATGGTCTTACTGTCGTCCACACCACACCTTCTCTGATCCTCTCCACCCCCACCCTCTCCGCCCCTCTCTTCTTCGGTGCCGGCCAGACCACCATCGCCATGCCAAAAGCCGTGGCCACGCCGGCACGCATCAGCGAGTCCGAATCTTTGGGGTTCAGATCTTGGCGCCGCCATTGTCACTTTCGAGGGCCCTCGTCCTTCAGGGCCCCGGCTTCTCCAAGGAGATCGTCATCTCCTCTGGCGACGAGGACAACCAGCCGCCGCACGAGGCGCCCGCAGCAACCGTGCCTCTTCGCGGAGGCCACAGTCAGGAACGATGAGTTCATGCGGTGCATCGAGCCCTTGACGAAGTGCCCACTCCACAACCAAGATCTGATGCCACCCTCTCCCCTGCCAGCCCTTGTGAAGGAGATGCCCTCAATGGCATGCTACCGTGTGAAGCAGGATCAACCCTCGCCGCCTCTCCGCCACATGAAAGTGGAGCCGGCGTCCCCCCAACACAACTGTGGCGTCCAAATCGGGTGTAACGAACCGGCGTCACCACCGCGGCAAACATGACAAGGCCGTGAAGGAGGATGTGGGCGAGGACAGGGCGACGACGCAGGCGGCCCTAACGTCCTTTTAACTTTGCAAATCCACGTATGGGCCCCAGCTCGCCAGTAAACCTCTGAATGAAGTGATGTGTCGCATGTGGGCTCTGGAAGATGGCCTCATGAATGGCCTTGCGCCGCGCATGCCACATAGACCACATTGTAACTGCCAGGAGAACAAACTTATCATGCGGTAGGTGCTCCATTAGAGTGAATAGCCAATGTTTTGCGTTTGGTTCCATAGTTGATGTAATGCTATGTGTTAGATCCTCGTCAGACAAAGCCCACACACTCCTCGATGAGTTGCACTCCAACAGGGAATGGCGCCAAGAATCTTGAACCCCGCACAGCCCACATTGGCTTGAATCAGCCATGTGTCGATGAGACCTTACATCATTTCTTGGAAGAGATTGCTTAGATAGCCTCCATAGGAACATCCGAACCTTTCCTGGGACGTCAACTTTCCAAAGTGTTTTCCATGGCGCGTTTGAGCTAGAAGAACCTGCAGTTTCCTCTAGCCATGCCTCCCTCCGCTGATGAGTAGCAACAAGCATCCTATATGCTGACTTAACAGAGAAACTACCATTTTTCTCATGATGCCACCACCAAAAATTTGGAAGGTTCCTGGTGCACAATGGTATCCCCGGTATAATCCGCACATCCATGGGCATAAAAGTTGCATGCACTACCTCTCTGTCCCAAGATGATGTAGAAGTAGTAAGAAATATAACCAATCAACAAATGGTTACCGCTATGGGCCCGGCCCAAAAAGCGCTCACCTGCGCCCTTAGTTTTTTCTTCAAGGTCGTCGATTCAGCAATTGATGCGCCCGCTCAGGAAAACCGGCTGCTACATGACGAAAAGGGACTTATTGTTCTATTTTAAAAAAAATTAAATATATAAAAAATGGTTAAACGATTGAAAAATATTGGTTGCCATGTACTCCATCCGTCCCAAAATAAGTGTCTCAGCTTTATACTAACTCTAGTATAAAGTTACACTAAGGTCAAGACACTTATTTTAGGACGAAGTGAGTACTATATTAAAAAAATGTTCAGCCAATTTATCCCGCGCAAAACTCCTTTACCCTTGCAAAAAAAAAAACATCCCACTCTGCAGCGTCCAGCAAGCTTACTTAGGTTAGTGGAGAAGCAGCACCCACTCGACAAGCAAGCTTGGACGTTCTTCTCGCCAGTACATTGCTCCTTCACTGGCTGTCTTTGACTGTCCTGGAGAAACCAGCGCAATGAACAACTTCGGCAGCAGCGCAAAACTTACTGTCGGCGTGTAAATAAAATGAACAAGGGAACAATAAACACGAGTGATGAAGGGACCTCAGTTTCATCGGACTTGAATTTATTTAGCGGGAGAGAGGAACAAAGGTATCGCTGACACACCCTGAGCTCGATCATGCAAAAACCATATGTGGATGACAATTCTTTTGCTTTCACATTATTTCCTCTACTAACCTCACTAACTAAACTCCTTCAAAGCACCCCCGTTATTAGACAGAACCACATTAACTATAACTGTCCCAATTCCTCCTGAACTCAGGCAAAAACAACCAAGTAGAACCACATATGGATGTTGTTCTCGCCTTTACAAATTATTATTTACTATGCTAACCTAGTAAACAACAATTACCAAAACCCTTGCATTATTTGACAGAAGCACCGGTTCCAAGTGCAGTATCAGGATTAGCCATTGTAGAAGTGCATGCTCTAGCCAATGCAACCGAAAGACCGATCTGATGGAAGAGACTAGACAGCACATTATACGTGAACACTCCCCCTCACGTGTGGCTCCTTTAGGCCTAAACGTGGACCGAAAGTGGGCTGCAATTTAATTGCAGCCAGCCGAGTCTTGAACTCAAGACCTCTTGGCTCCGATACCATGTAGAAGTGCATGCTCTAGCCAATGCAACCAAAAGACCGATCTGATGGAAGAGACTAGACAGCACATTATACGTGAACAGCCATGCATACAGAGCACCCTAGTAGTTTATAGGGTAACTGAAAATTATCAGGGAACTCGTGAACCATCCCCAGTTGCTTGCATATGCTACACTGCAGGCCAAGCTTCCATTACCTTTGTCCAGCAAACTGTAGGTTAAGCAGCTAGCCAGAACAACATCTTTCGGGAGATTGTAAAGCCACCGACCTAGTACAACTTCAGAAAGGACTCGGTATGTTCCCCGAGGACAGTCAGTTCCAACACTGAATCATAGAAGCATTTCAAAGCTTGAATCATATGCGCATTGCGACGACCATTCACTATTTGATTAGGCTAGTAAGGAATGTAACTCTGTAACTTCTACTCACTTCAATCACCGTTACTCAATTTCAATTTTCAAATATTTGGAGACCATGAAAGTTCAAATGCAAACGATGCAGTTCCCTCCACATTTTCTCATCCGGGCTTGGGACCGGCAAAGGCAGTGTTAAACTACAAAACTACTCCTACCTACACACAAAAATTAGCAAACACTACAAACAATTTTTCAGCTAAGCATACAAGCCATGTAATCAACCAAAGGCAACACTGGCACGGCACACGATTGGTAATAAATAATCGCACAACGTTTTCACAATATCATCAGATGGGCACAAACAAAGAAAGCTACAAATTCCAGAACATGAATGAGAGCAACTAATTAATATAGTGGGGTGCGGGTGATTCAAACCTTTAATCTTGAAAATAAGAATATACCAACATCTAGAGGATGATTATCTTTCACAGTTTTATCCCATTATAGGGTCAGAGGAGATACTTTTGAGTCTTAAAAATTCAGGATGTACGGACTAGGTGGAAATAATGTCTGGCATATGTATAGCTTCAGTTAAGAGTATGCAATTGACAGGAATTGTCAAGTTAGTATTTTTGCTACAGCTCCCAGAAACCGAGATTATGTACTTAAAGATTTGAGAAGATCCAGCCAAACTGTTTTGCTACTTGTCAAATTAAAACTAGGATGTTCTCAGCAAACTAAGAATGCATTGAATTGAAGATATGTAATCCAGATCCCATTGGAGAAGCACAGAAGAGCATCATTTTCTGAAAATCAATTCCATAAGAACAAACCGGAATCATAATCAGTGGAGATGAAAGTAATGCAAGACATCTGGAGTAGAGTGTTTAGTGCAAACTATTTGTTCAAGCTTCCAGTTCAGAACCTTTAACTCTCCATTGTTTTAGTATCAACATTACCCAACTACAAGTCAGGAGGCTACTACTGTTAAACCAACTCAAGTGAGAGAGCCAGCAAACTAGATCTTTCTTTACCATCAAATTTAAAATCTGTGCACACCCGAAATTGATTGTGCGTCATAAGATGATGATCCTAAGTAACTCATCAGTAAAATAGTTAAATAAACAAACCAAAGTGTGGACAACAGTGTGTATTTATACTAGACCGACAAATCCAAGTGTGACCCCTCAAATATATGGAGATATTTTACTGCATACAGAGCTCATGTACATGTATTAGGTGATATAATTTGCAGCTAAAGATATTGCTGCTAGATATAAAATTATAGATACAAGCAGCCTAATATTAAAACCCAACTTCCGGAAACAGTATAGCAACCAAGTATATTGATAATCCAAGTAATTAATAGCCAAATCAATATTTGATAATCCCCTATACAAACTTTGAGTATGAAATGATACTTCCATTGTTGATTCGGAGCAAAAGATAGAGCATATTCCACCCAAACCACATGCTAGTTGAATCACATACTGATGGCACATGACAGAAACCACTTCAGAACGGTTGGAAGAATCAGATGTGTACACTATTAACTCCAAACTACCACTGAATGCAAAGTTCAAACTGAAAGCTGCCACTAAGACCAAATCAAGTAATATGCTTCTGGATCAGGATTAATCAGAAGTCCAAACCGTCCGGGAAGGAGATGATCCATTTGCTTCACCAAGTACCCCCACCAATTGACATTTTGCTAGGCTTTCCAACTCTACAATCTTCCAATAAAACATCCAACACTATTAGTTTTGGTGTTCATGTGGTTGGTATTTGTTATTGCGTTCGGCACGCTGTTGGCGGGAGTGGACCCAACGCTATTAGTTTTGGTGTTCGATGTGGGCTATATGGCTTTCTATATGAAAATTGGTTATTTACGATGCACGATGATCCCTGTTAAGCATCCATGGCTGAATGGTTAAAGCACCCAACTCATAATTGGTAAATTTGCGATCCTTGATTTTCCGGTTTTTATGTAACTATATAAATGTGTTGTTCTTTTCTGATTAATCAATTGATGAGGCAAATCTTTTGTCTTCGATTTAGAAAGAAAAAAAATAGAAGTTATCATGATGTCTTTCCCTCAAGGAAAATCATCAGGTTTTTAGCAATAGTGTGGTGAAAAGCTACTCCTTCCTATACAAAAGCAGTGTCGTGGATTTAGTTCTAAGTTGGTGAACTTAGTTCAAATTTGGTTCAAACTTGAATTAAAGTTATGATACTTTCTTTGGATCGGAGAATGGAGTAGATGGGTTAGGAAAAAAGAACCGGCAAACAGGAGCCAGGTACAATGTGTTCATTGCCAGTTGCCGCATGCATGACAAAACTAAGAAGATACGTGCATTAATTTCAGACTGGTATACATGAACATTACAAGGAACTTCCACATACTAAAGATTATTAATATGTAACAAAAAAGTGCTCTTTCTTGGCGAGTCTCCTCGATGATCAAGATTCAAGAAGGAGGGTTACAGATGAGCGAGCGCGAGAAGAAGAACATATTAAGCACGCAGGCTGTCAAGTCCAAGCAGTTGTACCCCGTGAGCTTCGTCAGCTCCATGTTCCACGCCAGGTCGCCGATTGGATTCAGTGCCCGCCTTGCGAGGAAGATCGCGGACGCCGCCACGACGGACGGCAAGATGCAGAGGCACGTGTAGTTGAGCAGAGACTCATCAACGAGGCGAGTCGCCAATGGCAGGATCTTGGTCTTGTCCTCCCCCTCGGCGTACCTCATGAAGTTGCCCAGGAACGTGTGCGCCGTGGGGCCGCCGAGCTGGTACCCGAGCGCCTCCACCATCTCGCGCTCCATGTCGAGCACCTCCTTGCCCGCGGCGAACTCGCCGTACCTGGCGATCTTGTCGGACTTCAGCTTCGACACGGCTTTCTGGTCCTCGTATTTGGCGGCGACAAAGACGGCCGCGGCACCCAGGAGGCGCAGCTCGTAGCCGCTGTCAGTCGTCAGGGCTCGCACCGACAGGACCCGGTCGACGTAGGCGACGGCGTGGTGGAGCGTGCCGTCGGCCAGATCATGGTCTCGGACAAACTTGTCCATCCATCGGACGAGGGAGGCGCGCGCTGACTCGCTCACCCGATCCTGCTGCACCTTCGTCAGGTAGTCCGGTAGCGGCCGCTCCTCGGCGCTCTTCTCTGTCAACCGGAGGTTCTTGTCGATGTCGTCTTCGTAGTCAGGGCAAAGCCGCTGACGCTCTGTGGAGGCGGCGGCGGCGACGCAGGAAACCGGCGCCGTGGGCTTTAAGAGCTTCGGTGGCACAGGCACCTCGCACTGTGCCGGCGGGAGCACCCTGGGACGGCAGGCACCGAAGAAACTGGGAGGCGGAGGTCGACGAGCTGGCACGTCGGCAGCCGGGCGGAAGCAGGATCCGATGCCGAAGAAGCCGGGAGGCGGTCGTCGACGAGCAGGCCTGTTGGCGGCCCGAGCGCAGGATCCGGCGCCGAAGAAGCCGGGAGGCGGAGGTCGAGCAAAGGCGTCGGCGTACTGCATCATCTCGATCGCCGGGAGTAGGGATGGAAGATGGATTGTGATTGTGAGCTGGGGGTTCGTGGCGTGGGAGGAGGGAGGGGGCTGGCGTCTATATTGTAACGCTATGCGCTATGTGTAAGGAGCGTATATATAGTTCCAGTGCATTTGTTCTGCCGACTCGATCGGGTCCGACTGCCCCTCGACGCAACGCAGCGACGCGTCTCCGGTCCGAATCCGAGCACAGCTCAAACATGCTGCATTTATTCCTGTTACACCGAACCCAACGTGATCAAACAAAGCAACTAAATGGCAAAAAAACGCGGGGCTAAACAATGTGTATCCTTCTCTAATGATCCAAAAAATTGTTTCGGCAGAAATTGGCTAAACAATGGATGCAAATTCAGGACAGTTTCAACACGAGACAATATACGTGTTTTTCTTGTACATATTTCGTCCAACTGTTCTTGTACACTCTTTTTTTTTGCCTACGGTGCATCTCCCTATTTTGTCTGATAGCTTCTTTATTATTCAACAATGTTCGAACCTCTGAATTTTCACTACTTTTGAGCCATCTATGTTTCTACCTTTCAATCATTTGATTGTTTTTTTTTCCGTGCAATTAATTTGCTTTACCTGATGTCAACTCATCAGTTCATCCTGTTATATGTCATTTCGCATGTCATCGGTTTTCCCATCAAAAATTGCTACACCCCTTTTGCCAAGGCGACTGCTACAAATCAGTCGGTTGATAAGTGTGAAACTTAAGCCGCCTCGTGAGCCCTCCGATCATCCCAACTTGGCCGTCAGATTTGGTCAACGCGCAGGTCACTAAAACGCCATTGCTGCTTCGTCCCATGTCACCACAATGCTCGGATGCGTGAGCGCGGAGGTGCCCTCCTCGGCTCCTCGCAGAACAATCGACGTGGCCGCTCGCTCCATTGCAGCGCCGCCGTCATCGACTTGTCGCGCCGCCGGCAGCAGCCCCGCCGTCCTCGTATGCAACCCCGGCGACAGCAGCGCCAGCTTCATTGCAGCACCGCCGTCCTCGTTTGCAGTGCCGGCGGCAGGAACGCCGCTCCATTGCAGCGCCACCGTCATCGTTGTCGCGCCGCCGTCCTCGTATGCAACGCCGACAGCAGCACCGCCGTCCTCGTTTGCAGCGCCGGCGGCAGGAATGTTGGAAATATGCCCTAGAGATAATAATAAATTGCTTATTATTATATTTCCTTGTCATGATAATTTTTTATTATCCATGCTAAAATTGTATTGATAAGAAACTCAGATACATGTGTGGATACATAGACAAACACCATGTCCCTAGTGAGCCTCTAGTTGACTAGCTTGTTGATCAATAGATGGTTGCGGTTTCCTGACCATGGACATTGGATGTCGTTGATAACGGGATCACATCATTAGGAGAATGATGTGATGGACAAGACCCAATCCTAAGCCTAGCACAAGATCGTGTAGTTCGTATGCTAAAGCTTTTCTAAATGTCAAGTATCTTTTCCTTAGACCATGAGATTGTGCAACCCCCGGATACCATAGGAATGCTTTGGGTGTACCAAACGTCACAACGTAACTGGGTGGCTATAAAGGTGCACTACGGGTATCTCCGAAAGTGTCTGTTGGGTTGGCACGAATCGAGACTGGGATTTGTCACTCCGTGTGACAGAGAGGTATATCTGGGCCCACTCGGTGGGACATCATCATAATGTGCACAATATGATCAAGGAGTTGATCACGGGATGATGTGTTACGAAACGAGTGAAGAGACTTGCTTGTAACGAGATTGAACAAGGTATCGGGATACCGATGATCGAATCTCGGGCAAGTACTATACAGGTAGACAAAGGGAATTGTATACGGGATTGATTGAATCCTTGACATCGTGGTTCATCCGATGAGATCATCATGGAGCATGTGGGAGCCAACATGGGTATCCAGATCCCACTGTTGGTTATTGTCGGAGAGTTGTCTCGGCCATGTCTGCATGACTCCCGAGCCCGTAGGGTCTACACATTTAAGGTTCGATGACGCTTGGGTTATAGGGAAAATATGTACGCGGTTACCGAATGTTGTTCGGAGTCCCGGATGAGATCCCAGACGTCACGAGGAGTTCCGGAATGGTCCGGAGGTAAAGATTGATATATAGGAAGTGAGGATTTGGCCACCGGAAGTGTTCCGGGCATCACCGGTAATGAACCGGGACCACCGGAAGGGTCCGCGGGTCCACCGGGAGGGGCCACCAGCCCCGGAGGCCTACATGGACCAATAGTGGGAAGGGACCAGCACCTAGATGGGCTGGGGCGCCTCCCACCAGGGCCCAAGGCGCCTCCAAGAGGGGAGGGGGCAAACCCTAGGGCAGATGGGCCCTAGGGCTCATCCTGCTGCGCCCCCCTCTCCTTCTTCCCCTTGGCCGCCACCCAGATGGCATCTAGGGCTGCCCCCCCCCTAGGGAGGGAACCCTAGAGGGGGCGCAGCCCCTCCCCTCCCCCTATATATACTTGAGGTATTGGGAGCTGCCAGACACACGAGATGATCTCTTTCTTGGCGCAGCCCTACCTCTCTCCCTCCTCGTCTCTCGTAGTGCTTGGCGAAGCCCTTCTGGAGTCCCGCGCTCCTCCACCACCACCACGCCATCGTGCTACTGCTGGACGGAGTCTTCCCCAACCTCTCCTTCTCCCCTTGCTGGATCAAGGCATGGGCAACGTCAACGGGCTGCACATGTGTTGAACGCGGAGGCGCCGTGGTTCGGCGCTTAGATCGGAATCAACCGCGATCTGAATCGCTACGATTACGACTCCTTCATCCGCGTTCTTGTAACGCTTCCTCTTAGCGATCTACAAGGGTATGTAGATGCACTCCCCTCTCCCTCGTTGCGAGATTACTCCATAGATTGATCTTGGTGATGCGTAGAATTTTTTTGATTTCTGCTACGATCCCCAACAGTGGCATCATGAGCTAGGTCTATACGTAGTTTCTTGCACGAGTAGAACACAAAGTAGTTGTGGGCGTCGATTTGTCAATTTACTTGCCGTTACTAGTCTTATCTTGATTCGGCGGCATCGTGGGATGAAGCGTCCCGGACCGACCTTATACGTACTCTTACGTGAGACTGGTTCCACCGACTGACATGCACTAGTTGCATAAGGTGGCTAGCGGGTGTCTGTCTCTTCCACTTTAGTCGGATCGGATTCGATGAAAAGTGTCCTTTTGAAGGGTAAATAGAAATTGGCATATCACGTTGTTGTTTTGGCGTAGGTAAGAAACGTTCTTGCTAGAAACCTATAGCAGCCACGTAAAAACTTGCAACGACAATTAGAGGACGTCTAACTTGTTATTGCAGCATGTGCCGTGTGATATGATATGGCCAAAAGGATGTGATTAATGATATATATATGTGACGTATGAGATTGATCATGTTCTTGTAATCGGAATCACAACTTGCATGTCGATGAGTATGACAACCGGCAGGAGCCATAGGAGTTGTCTTATTTTATTGTATGACCTGTGTGTCACTGAAAACGCCATGTAATTACTTTACTTTATTGCTAACCGTTAGCCATAGTAGTAGAAGTAATGTTTGGCGAGACGACTTCATGAAGACACGATGATGGAGATCATGATGATGGAGATCGTGGTGTCATGCCGGTGACGATGATGATCATGGATCCCCGAAGATGAAGATTAAAAGGAGCAAAATGATATTGGCCATATCATGTCACTATTTGATTGCATGTGATGTTTATCATGTTTTACATCTTATTTGCTTAGAACGACGGTAGTAAATAAGATGATCTCTCACTAAAATTTCAAGAATTGTGTTCCCCCTAACTATGCACCGTTGCTAAGGTTCGTTGTTCCGAAACACCACGTGATGATCGGGTGTGATAGGCTCTAACATTCGCATACAACGGGTGTAAGCGAGATTTACACACGCAATACACTTAGGGTTCACTTGACGAGCCTAGCATGTACAGACATGGCCTTGGAACACGGAAGACCGAAAGGTCGAACATGAGTCGTATAGAAGATACGATCAACATAAAGATGTTCACCGTTGATGACTAGTCCGTATCACGTGATGATCGGACACGGCCTAGTCGATTCGGATCATGTATCACTTAGATAACTAGAGAGATGTCTATCTGAGTGGGAGTTCATTAAATTTGATTAGATGAACTTAATTGTCATGAACAATAGTCTAAGTTGTCTTCCCAAATTATGGTGTAGACCAATAGCTTGCATTGTAGCTCCCTGTTTAATACGATCCTAGAGAAAGACTAAGTTGAAAGATATTGTAAGCAATGATGTGGACTGGGTCCGTAGTCCAAGGAGTGTCCTCACTGCTACACAGAAGGCTTACATCTTTGATGCATCGCTCGATGTGCAAACCCCTAAAACGTCGTCTGTGGATGTTGTGAACACCTGATAGACACGTCCTGATGACTACTTGATAGTTTAGTGCACCATACTTTATGGCCTAGAATCGGGATTCCAATGACGTTTTGAACGCCATATGAGATGTTCCAAGAGCTGAAATTGGGTTTTCAGGCTCATGCCCGTGTTGAGAGGTATGAGACCTCTGATAAATTCTTTTGCCAACAAGATGGAGGAGAATAGCTCAACTAGTGAGCATGTGCTCAGAATGTCTGGGTGCTAAAATCACTTGAACTAAGTGGGAGTTAATCTTCCATATGAGATAGTGGTTGACGGAATTCTCTAGACACTATCACCAAGCTACTAGAACTTCGTGATGAACTATGACATGCAAAGGATGGATATGATCCCGGAGCTATTAGCGGTACTTAAGACCGCAAAAGTAGAAATCAAGAAGCAGCATCAAGTGTTGATGGTTTAGCAAGACCACTGGTTTCAAAAGGGGCAAGGGCTAGAAGGGAAACTTCATGAATGGCAAACCAGTTGTCACTCTAATGAAGGAACCCAAGGTTGAACCCAAACCTCGAGACTAAGTGCTTCTATTGTAAGGGGAACGGTCACATGGTAGCGGAACTACCCTAAATACATGGTAGATAAGAAAGCTGGCAACTTCAACAAAGTATATTTGATATACGTGTTATTGATGTGTACCTTACTAGTACTCCTTGTAGTACCTGGGTATTGGATACTGATGGCTTCTCGCCCCTCGTTGGTTACCCCAAGTGGAAGGTTTGAGATGCAGTGTAGCGGTAGTTTTCCCTTGGCAAAGATACCAAGGATCGAATTCCCCTGAGACTCTAAGGTTCAACAAGAAGGTGTCAACCGCTAGCGGCGCAACTAGCAATCAACCGGACCTGCACACAGATACAAATAACTTTGCTCCCAACGAGTACAGAGAGGTTGTCAATCCCTCCGGCCTTGTCGTTTACAAAGGATCAAACGCAAGAGATAATAGTGATAGGTATTACTGCACCTAGTAAGTAAAACAAGAAAGTAAATAGCAGATGTGATTAGTGATGGTAATATGGACCGGGGTCCCATGATGTTCACTAGTGATGTCTCTCTCCCAAAAGACGATAAAACAGCTATGTGAGGTAAACAAATTACAGCTGGGCAATTGACAGGATTATGTGCGCAAACCAATGCTAACTATGCTGCAAGAAAGGTTGAGGCTCAAAAGCATGGGCGGTACGCCAAGGTAAGTAGACCAAAATCCATCTGCATCTACTACTAATCATCCACCTTGAGATATCTATCCAGAACATCTTGCTGGTATTAAGTTGCGAGTCCCACCCATAGTGTAAACTCAAAGCAACAGACAACTGCATTAAAAGAACTTTGCGTAAAGTAAACAATCCTTGCACCCGCAAGTACAAGCACCGTTGTTTTCCTCCTTGTGGCAACAGCACATCCCCTAGACTCATGTTTCTGTCACTCAAGCTAGTCATCGAGGGGCATGAACCCACAATCAAGCATAACGTTCCCTCTTGGAGTTACTACCTACTACTCGGCCAAAGCAATAAATAGCAACGGAGAACATGCAAGAATTACTCAAGAACATAAATATAAAAGAGGTAAATCAAATATATTACTCACACACAATCTGAACATAATCTCATAATCCATCGGATCCCAGCAAACTTAACATAGCAACAGCATAAGGATTACATATGTGCCTCGATCATGTAGGGCAGCTCACGAGGTCTAATTAGTGAAGAACAAAAAGGGGAGGAGAACATCACATAGCTACTGGTCATGGACCCATGGTCCAAGGGAGACTACTCACAACTCATCCGGGAGGCGTCCATGGTGGTGGAGAGGCTCCCGCTGGTGATTCTCCCCTCCGGCAGGGTGCCTGGAAGAGTTCTCCTGGTGCTCCCGATCTTGGAAGCGCGGCGGCGGCGGAACAGAGATGAGATCGCGAAAAAGGGTTCCGTCCTCGAGGGTTTCGGGACGCGGTGTAAATATATGCCAAAGGGGGGCATCAGCGGAGGCCTGGGGGGGCCAGGCGCCCCCCCGGCGCGGCCAGGAGGGGGGCCGCGTCCCCAGGGCGCCTGGAGCCCTGGTGGCCCCCCTCCGGCCCTACTTTGGCCGCAAGGAAGCTTCCGGAACGCTGATTTTTTTTATATTTTTTCTGGAATTTTTCTGGCAGTTTACGTAATGGGAAAATCTGAAATACAAAAACATCAGAAAACAGAAACTGGCACTGGGGTGCACTGAGTTAATAGGTTAGTCCAAATATGATCAAAAGTGTATGGAAGTGTATAAATATCATAGCAATATCACACAAAAGAGACATGGAGCAAGCAGAAATTATAGATACGTTTTGGACGTATCAACATCCCCAAGCTTAATTCCTGCTCGTCCTCGAGTAGGTAAATGATAACAAGCATAATTTCTGTGGTGACATGCTATTAACCATATAAGAACTTTTCATAGTCACATGACAAGTGCTTACTGAGACAATGAATCTGTAGTAATTAAGTTGCCTCATGATAAAATCACAAAGAACTGAAAGTTTTACAATATGATACTGAAACACTCAATAGATTTGTAATGAGCATGGTGTGCAAATATGATAAAGTGGTATCTCGCTTGCCCCCTTAAGTGAAGCAAAACGTAAATGCAGGGGCACCTCCAAGGTTTAAGTGACGACTAGATACAATGATTTCAGAATAAACGATATCATAATCATGCAAAAGACAATGCTACTTTGGGACAATGCACATTACACTCAGAATGACAATCATGCTCTCAATAGTTGGTGCTTTAAAGAAGGTGGAGACTCTCGAACCGTGGCTTTTGTTGGCAAGGTTGAAAACCCGTGGTCGGAAACAAAAACTAAACGTGTACCAGAGCTCTTGGTTTTAAAAACAGAGGTAATAATTATTTTTATTTTTTGAATATGCATGTTTCGTCAACGAATGCTAGCAGATAACTCAATTACTTCTCGAGCTGGACAAGTTACGAGGAACGGCTCCCGAATGAGGACGATCACATCCTCTTAGTCTCCTTTGTTTATCACTGCCAAAGTTTTCTGATTTCTCATGAACAAAGCGTGAAGGAGGGTTTGTTTGTTGTATAATTTTTTAATGAGCCGGGCGCACTCTATGCCAGTTCCTTCTCGTATTATGGGTTTGCACATTAGACATGCAATCCCGGGGTGAAGCTTGTCCAACTTGAAAAGATCATGAATTAACTACTACTTCCTCATGAACTAAAACAGACACACAAAAGAGAAATGCTTTTTTTTTGATTAATTTCGAGATGGTACATGAAAGTCTTCGTTAGGAATGGCAGGTAAATACCATGTATAGGAAGGTATGGTGGACTCTTATGGCATAACTGGTTTAAAGGATTTTGGATGCACAAGCAGTCAGTCCGCTTAGTACAGGCGAAGGTTAGCAAAATACTGGGAGCGACCAACTAAAAGAGCAATGACGGTCATAATCATGCAGAGCGACAAAGCAACATTGAATCAGGCATGGAAGTTATATCGCTACTCAGAAATTAAAGATCATCAAGGCTTGATAGACTTTCTTTACAGTCTTAAATATGCGTGAGCATATGCCAAGTCAATCAAAATAAATTCTTGAAGGAAGATATCACTAGACCATACCACATCATAGGCAAACAAATCATGTTGGTACTCCAATAACACATTGAGAACCCCC
>LR738709.1:602582996-602595862 GCA_902687465.1 Secale cereale
GAACCCCCCCCCCCCCCAGCTATTTGAGACTAACCATAAGAAAACATGAACTACTAAGCACCATTATGCACATAGCATTTTTATCATAGACATATCAACCAATGCAACAGAAGCCAACTCTCTTAATAAGATAAGCATGATAACTAAAAGCTAAGCATGACAGTAGCTATTGAAAGACCAAGAACACACACAGCAAGGATAGACATGAAAATTCTATGTTATGTTCTAGGTTGAAGTGAAGGAAATATGCCCTAGAGGCAATAATAAAGATGTTATTTGTATTTCCTTATATCATGATAAATGTCTTTTATTCATGCTAGAATTGTATTAACCGGAAACTTAGTACGTGTGTGGATACATAGACAAAACAGTATGTCCCTAGTATGCCTCTACTAGACTAGCTCATTGATCAAAGATGGTTATGTTTCCTAGCCATAGACATGAGTTGTCATTTGATCAACGGGATCACATCATTAGGAGAATGATGTGATGGACAAGACCCATCCGTTAGCATAGCACTATGATCGTTTAGTTTAACTGCTATTGCTTTCTTCATGACTTATACATGTTCCTATGACTATGAGATTATGCAACTCCCGAATACCGTAGGAACACCTTGTGTGCTATCAAACGTCACAACGTAACTGGGTGATCATAAAGATGCTCTACAGGTGTCTCCGAAAGTATTCGTGGTGTTGGCATAGATCAAGATTAGGATTTGTCACTCCGAGTGTCGGAGAGGTATCTCTGGGCCCTCTCGGTAACACACATCACAATAAGCCTTGCAAGCAAAAGACTAATGAGTTAGTCACGAGATGATGTGTTACGGAACGAGTAAAGAGACTTGCCGGCAACAAGATTGAACTAGGTATAAAGATACCGACGATCGAATCTCGGGCAAGTAACATACCGTTTGACAAAAGGAACAACGTATGTTGTTATGCGGTTCTGACCGATAAAAGATCTTCGTAGAATATGTAGGAGCCAATATGAACATCCAGGTTCCGCTATTGGTTATTGACCAGAGATGAGTCTCGGTCATGTCTACATAGTTCTCGAACCCGTAGGGTCCGCACGCTTAACGTTTGATGACGATCGGTATTATGAGTTTTTGAGTATTGATGTACCGAAGGTAGTTCGGAGTCCCGGATGAGATCACGGACATGACGAGGAGTCTCGGAATGCCCGAGACATAAAGATTGATATATTGGACGGCTATATTCGGACACCGGAAGTATACCGGAAAAGTTTCGGATTTATCGGGAATGCCGGAGGGGGTTACCGGAACCCCCTACGAGAGGGGATGGTCCATAGTGGGCCTAAAGGGTGAGAGAGAGACAGCCCATAGGGCTGGCCGGCGCCCCCACCTAGGAATCCTAGTTGGACTAGGATTGGGGGGGCGCCACCTCTCCTATTCCTTTCCCCCTTCTTCCTTTCGGTGAATCCTACTAGGAATAGGATTGCAATCCTATTCCTAGTAGGACTCCCTCCCTAGCCGCACCAGGAGAGGTTGGCCGGCCTCCCTCCCCTGCTCCTTTATATACGGGGGCAGGGGGGCACCCAAAGACACACAAGTTGAATTGTTTTAGCCGTGTGCGGTGCCCCCCTCCACAGAATCACACCTCGGTCGTACCGTCGCGGAGCTTAGGCGAAGCCCTGCGCCGGTGAACACATCATATCTGTCACCACGCCGTCGTGCTGACGAAACTCTCCCGTGAAGCTCAACTGGATCAAGAGCTCGTGGGACGTCATCAAGCTGAACGTGTGCTGAACGCGGAGGTGCCGTACGTTCGGTGCTTGATCGGTTGGATCGCGAAGAAGTTCGACAACATCAACCGCGTCACTTGACGCTTCCGCTCCCGGTCTACGAGGGTACGTAGACACACTCTCCCCTCTCGTTGCTATGCATCTGGTAGATAGATCTTGCGTGATCGTAGGAAAATTTTAAAATACTACGTTCCCCAACACGACCACTGCAGAAGATAGAGAGAAAATGAAAGTCATTCCCTATGCCTCAGCCATAGGATCTATCATGTATGCAATGCTGTGTACCAGACCTGATGTGTGCCTTGCTATAAGTCTAGCAGGGAGGTACCAAAGTAATCCAGGAGTGGATCACTGGACATCGGTCAAAAACATCCTAAAGTATCTGAAAAGAACAAAGGATATGTTTCTCGTATATGGAGGTGACAAAGAGCTCGTCGTAAACGGTTACGTCGATTCTAGCTTTGACACTGATCCGGATGACTCAAAGTCACAAACCGGATATGTATTTTTATTGAACGGTGGAGCTGTCAGTTGGTGCAGTTCCAAGCAGAGCGTCGTGGCGGGATCTACGTGTGAAGCGGAATACATAGCTGCTTCGGAAGCAGCAAATGAAGGAGTCTGGATGAAGGAGTTCATATCCGATCTAGGTGTAGTACCTAGTGCATCGGGCCCAATGAAAATCTTTTGTGACAACACTGGAGCCATAGCCTTGGCGAAGGAATCCAGGTTTCACAAGAGAACAAAGCACATCAAAAGACGCTTCAATTCCATCCGCGATCTAGTCAAGGAGGGAGACATAGAGATTTGCAAAATACATACGGATCTGAATGTTGCAGACCCGTTGACTAAGCCTCTTCCACGGGCAAAACATGATCAGCACCAAGACTCCATGGGTGTGAGGATCATCACTTTGTAATCTAGATTACTGACTCTAGTTCAAGTGGGAGACTGAAGGAAATATGCCCTAGAGGCAATAATAAAGATGTTATTTGTATTTCCTTATATCATGATAAATGTCTTTTATTCATGCTAGAATTGTATTAACCGGAAACTTAGTACATGTGTGGATACATAGACAAAACAGTATGTCCCTAGTATGCCTCTACTAGACTAGCTCATTGATCAAAGATGGTTATGTTTCATAGCCATAGACATGAGTTGTCATTTGATCAACGGGATCACATCATTAGGAGAATGATGTGATGGACAAGACCCATCCGTTAGCATAGCACTATGATCGTTTAGTTTAACTGCTATTGCTTTCTTCATGACTTATACATGTTCCTATGACTATGAGATTATGCAACTCCCGAATACCGTAGGAACACCTTGTGTGCTATCAAACGTCACAACGTAACTGGGTGATCATAAAGATGCTCTACAGGTGTCTCCGAAAGTATTCGTGGTGTTGGCATAGATCAAGATTAGGATTTGTCACTCCGAGTGTCGGAGAGGTATCTCTGGGCCCTCTCGGTAACACACATCACAATAAGCCTTGGAAGCAAAAGACTAATGAGTTAGTCACGAGATGATGTGTTACGGAACGAGTAAAGAGACTTGCCGGTAACGAGATTGAACTAGGTATAGAGATACCGACGATCGAATCTCGGGCAAGTAACATACCGTTTGACAAAAGGAACAACGTATGTAGTTATGCGGTTCTGACCGATAAAAGATCTTCGTAGAATATGTAGGAGCCAATATGAACATCCAGGTTCCGCTATTGGTTATTGACCGGAGATGAGTCTCGGTCATGTCTACATAGTTCTCGAACCCGTAGGGTCCGCACGCTTAACGTTTGATGACGATCGGTATTATGAGTTTATGAGTATTGATGTACCGAAGGTAGTTCGGAGTCCCGGATGAGATCACGGACATGACGAGGAGTCTCGGAATGTCCGAGACATAAAGATTGATATATTGGACGGCTATATTCGGATTTATCGGGAATGCCGGAGGGGGTTACCGGAACCCCCTACGAGAGGGGATGGTCCATAGTGGGCCTAAAGGGAAAGAGAGAGGCAGCCCATAGGGCTGGCCGGCGCCCCCACCTAGGGTTCCTAGTTGGACTAGGATTGGGGGGGGGCGCCACCTCTCCTATTCCTTTCCCCCTTCTTCCTTTTGGTGAATCCTACTAGGAATAGGATTGCAATCCTATTCCTAGTAGGACTCCTTCCCTAGCCGCACCAGGAAGGGCCGGCCGGCCTCCCTCCCTTGCTCCTTTATATACGGGGGTAGGGGGGCACCCAAAGACACACAAGTTGAATTGTTTTAGCCGTGTGCGGTGCCCCCTCCACAGAATCACACCTCGGTCATACCGTCGCGGAGCTTAGGCGAAGCCCTGCGCCGGTGAACACATCATATCCGTCACCACGCCGTCGTGCTGACGAAACTCTCCCGTGAAGCTCAACTGGATCAAGAGCTCGTGGGACGTCATCAAGATGAACGTGTGCTGAACGCGGAGGTGCCGTACGTTCGGTGCTTGATCGGTTGGATCGCGAAGAAGTTCGACAACATCAACCGCGTCAGTTGACGCTTCCGCTCCCGGTCTACGAGGGTACGTAGACATACTCTTCCCTCTCGTTGCTATGCATCTGGTAGATAGATCTTGCGTGATCGTAGGAAAATTTTAAAATACTACGTTCCCCAACATGAAGTGGAGCGTGTTTCTCTCCCACACAAAGAAAGCTGAGATCCAACTCATTATGAACAGCAAGCAAAGCTAAAGAAAACTAAAAAGGAGCAAGACGCTCCAAGCATAGCACATAACACATGAAGTGATAAAAATATAGTGGAACGAAAGACGAACTGATAATTGTTGATGGAGAAGGGGATGCACGGGGGCATCCCCAAGCTTAGACGCTTGAGTCTTCTTGAATATTTCTTGGGGGTGCATGGGGGCATCCCCAAGCTTGAGCGTTTGACACTCCTGAATCTTTTTATCATCTTCCCTCACACACTTGAAAACTCCCTTCATACATAACTCATCATAATCTGATTAGCGAGGTTAGTACCCTTAATAAAATAATTGTTCCTTACTGGAAATAAGGATATTCTTGAAGGTCTACTGTTTCTCAAGATTGCCAAAAGGTTTTTGCAAAGAAAAAGCAAGCTCAAGGTTTGCAAAATGAAGGAAAGGCAAAACAGGACAGAATTTGTGAAAAACAGACCAGCAGGTAGTAAATGATTTTTTCGGGGCACTTCTGCAACTCAAATCAAAAAACTCAGAACAGACGCCCGAAAGACAATTGTATAGTGCACGCTGTCGAAACAATTTAGACCAAAAAGATGATCTGGTGATTTTATACGAATTTTTCTGTCCAAGGACAGAATCTGTTTCCTGGACAGCACGTCACAACTTTTGAACTTTCTTGCAATCAGAGGCTACACTTGGCACATAGCTGAAAAGTAAAGATACAATGATGATGCTACTGTAGTAACAACATCAAGACACAACAAAAGCAAAATAAAATTTTATTCATTGTGGGCTGCCTCCCAAAAGCGCTTTCTTTTATGCCTTTAAGCTAGGCATAATGCAAAGAGATCAAGTTGTATCAATTGAACCATCATCAAGATCATCAAAAAGCTCTTCAATAGTACAACTAGTCTTAAGAGGACTTTCAAATAAAGGCCTAATAGAGATACTTCTAGGGAGAAGACCAAAAGGAAAAAAGTCAAAGGAAGATTCATTTATAAATTTATCAAAGAGAGGTGTTTCTTCCAAAGTCTTCACAGTTTCAACCCCTTTCGCAACAGATGGATTACTTTTAGAGCGGGGAGCCTTTGGAACGTAAACGAACTTAGGCTCCTTCTTTGCCGGAGTTTCTACCTTTTTGGTTTTGATTGAGGAGAAAGTAGTTCCTAGAGTATCAAAGATTTCCTCAATCTTGTCTATCCTAGAAGAATCCAAGTCATGGGATTTGATGGTCTCCAAAGTTTTGAGAATTTTATGCATGGAGCTATCAAGCCTATTCAAATTCCCTTGGATCTTACGATCCAACTCATTTATCTTATTAATGTTTGGCATCTCTAGCTCTACCTTTTCAAGTTTTTTCATAATGTGAGCTAGGGTGATGTCCTCTTGAATGCTAACAACAGGGGGATTTCCAACAAGATTTTCAATAATACTAAGAGACTCCCAAACTGGGGCCTCTAGGAAATTCCCATTGATAGCAGAATCTAGAATAAACCTATTCCAAGAAGTAATTCCAACATAAAAATTTCTAAGCAGGATAGTAGTAGATTGTTTCTTGGTGGCTCTTTTTTGAGAATCATTAATTCTATACCAAGCATCTTTTAGACTTTCCCCACCTCTTTGTTTAAAGGTGAGAACTTCTGCCTCACCAAAGACAAAAGGACCAGACATAACAACAACTAAAGAATGAGATAACTATTTTTGTGATTTTCGATAAAGGATACTAAAGCAAAAACTGAAAGGTAAACTAACAAGACTAAAAAGCAAACGTAAAAGATAGCGTGCAACTCCCCTATCTTGAAGAGTGGAGTCCCAGGCAACGGCGTCAGAAAACTTTGCTTGATGGCTTCTCGCCCCTCGTTGGTTACCCCAAGTGGAAGGTTTGAGATGCAGTGTAGCGGTAGTTTTCCCTTGGCAAAGATACCAAGGATCGAATTCCCCTGAGACTCCAAGGTTCAACAAGAAGGAGTCAACCGCTAGCGGCGTAACTAGCAATCAACCGGACCTGCACACAGATACAAATAACTTTGCTCCCAACGAGTACAGAGAGGTTGTCAATCCCTCCGGCCTTGTCGTTTACAAAGGATCAAACGCAAGAGATAATAGTGATAGGTATTACTGCAACTAGTAAGTTAAAATAGAAAGTAAATAGCGGATGTGATCAGTGATGGTAATATGGACCGGGGTCCCATGATGTTCACTAGTGAGGTCTCTCTCCCAAAAGACGACAAAACAGCTATGTGAGGTAAACAAATTACAGCTGGGCAATTGACAAGATTATGTGCGCAAACCAATGCTAACTATGCTGCAAGAAAGGTTGAGGCTCAAAAGCATGGGCGGTACGCCAAGGTAAGTAGACCGAAATCCATCTGCATCTACTACTAATCATCCACCTTGAGATATCTATCCAGAACATCTTGCTGGTATTAAGTTGCGAGTCCCACCCATAGTGTAAACTCAAAGCAACAGACAACTGCATTAAAAGAACTTTGCGTAAAGTAAACAATCCTTGCACCCGCAAGTACAAGCACCGTTGTTTTCCCCCTTGTGGCAACAGCACATCCCCTAGACTCATGTTTCTGTCACTCAAGCTAGTCATCGAGGGGCATGAACCCACAATCAAGCATAACGTTCCCTCTTGGAGTTACTACCTACTACTCGGCCAAAGCAATAAATAGCAACGGAGAACATGCAAGAATTACTCAAGAACATAAATATAAAAGAGGTAAATCAAATATATTACTCACACACAATCTGAACATAATCTCATAATCCATCGGATCCCAGCAAACTCAACATAGCAACAGCATAAGGATTACATATGTGCCTCGATCATGTAGGGCAGCTCACGAGGTCTAATTAGTGAAGAACAAAAAGGGGAGGAGAACATCACATAGCTACTGGTCATGGACCCATGGTCCAAGGGAGACTACTCACAACTCATCCGGGAGGCATCCATGGTGGTGGAGAGGCTCCCAGTGGTGATTCTCCCCTCTGGCAGGGTGCCGGGAAGAGTTCTCCTGGTGCTCCCGATCTTGGAAGCGCGGCGGCGGCGGAACAGAGATGAGATCGCGAAAAAGGGTTCCGTCCTCGAGGGTTTCGGGACGCGGTGTAAATATATGCCAAAGGGGGGCATCAGCGGAGGCCTGGGGGGCCCAGGCGCCCCTCGGCGTGGCCAGGAGGGGGGCCGCGCCCCCAGGGCGCCTGGAGCCCTGGTGGCCCCCCTCCGGCCCTACTTTGGCCGCAAGGAAGCTTCCGGAACGCTGATTTTTTATATATTTTTCCCGGAATTTTTCTGGCAGTTTACGTAATGGGAAAACCTGAAATACAAAAACAGCAGAAAACAGAAACTGGCACTGGGGTGCACTGAGTTAATAGGTTAGTCCAAATATGATCAAAAGTGTATGGAAGTGTATAAATATCATAACAATATCACACAAAAGAGGCATGGAGCAAGCAGAAATTATAGATACGTTTTGGACGTATCAGATACCAGTTCAATTGCTATTATTAGTGACTTGAAGCAAAAGCTACGGACTGAACGGAGACTAGCTAAGGGTGAGGTGACCATGTGCATTGGAAGTGTTTCCAAGATTGATAAGATCACCATCGCACGCTCCCTCTACCTTCGGGATTACTGTTGAACCTAGATAAATGTTATCAGGTGTCTACGTTGAGCATGAATATGATTAGATCATGTTCATTGTAATACGGTTATTCATTTAAGTTAGAGAATAATGGTTATTCTGTTTACATGAATAATACCTTTATGGTCATGCACCCAATGGTTTATTGAATCTCGATCATAGTAATACACATGATAATAATATTAACGCCAAAAGATGTAGAGTTAATAATGATAGTACCACTTTCTTGTGTCACTGCCGCTTAGATCATTTTGGCATAAAATGCATGAAGAAAATCCATGTTGATGGATGTTTGGAGTCACTTGATTTTGAATCGCTTGACACATGCGAGCCATGCCTCATGGGCAGGATGACTAAGATCCCGTTTTCAGGTACAATGAAACGAGCAAGTGACTTGTTGCAAATCATACATGCTGATGTGTGTGATCCAATGAGAATTAAGGCGTGTGGTGGATATCGTTATTTTCTCATCTTCACTGACGATTTGAGTAGATATGGGTATATTTACTTAATGAAGCAAAAGTCTGAAACGTTTGAAAAGTTCAAGCAATTTCAGAGTGAAGTTAAGAATCATCATAACAAGAAGATCATGTTCCTACGATCTGATCAAGGGGAGATTTTCTGAGTTATGAGTTTGGCAATCACTTAAGACATTGTGGAATTGTTTCGCAGTTGAAGCCACCTGGAACACCACATCGTAATGGTGTGTCTGGACGTCGTAATCGAACCTTATGAGATATGGTGCGATCTATGATGTCTCTTACCGATCTACCACTATTATTTTAAGGTTATGCATTAGAGACAGCTGCATTCACTTTAGATAGGGCACCATCTAAGTCTGTTGAGACGACGCCGTATGAACTATGGTTTGGCAAGAAACCAAAGTTGTCGTTTCTTACTGTTTGGGGCTACAATGCTTATGGCTTTAGCCGGAAAAAGCTCGAACCTAAAGTGGACAAATACATCTTCGTAGGATACCCAAAGGTAACAGTTGGGTATACCTTCTATCTCAGATCCAGGGACAAAAATGTTTGTCGCGAAGAACGGGTCCTTTCTCGAGAAGGAGTTTCTCTCGAAAGAATTGAGTGGGAGGAAGATAGAACTTGACGAGGTTGTCGAACCCTCACTTCAACTGGAGAGTAGTGCAACACAGAAAGATGTTTCTGTGGAACCTACGATTGTTGAAGAGGAAACTGATGATAGTGATCATGAAGCTTCGGATCAAGTTGCTATCGAACCTCGTAGGTCGACAAGGATATGTACTACTCCTGAGTGGTACGGTGATCCTGTCTTAGATGTCATGTTGTTGGACAACAATGAACCTATGAACTATGGAGAAACGATGGTGGGCCCGTATTCCGACAAATGGTTAGAAGCCGAGAAATCTGAGATAGGATCCATGTATCAAAACAAAGTATGGACTTTGGTGGACTTGCCCGATGATCGGCAAGCCATTGAGATAAATGGATCTTTAAGAAGAAGACGGATGTGGACGGTAATGTCACCGTCTATGAAGCTCGACTTGTGGCAAAGAGTTTTTCACAAGTTCAAGGAGTTGACTATGATGAGATTTTCTCACCCGTAGCGATGCTGAAGTCCATCGGAATCATGTTAGCATTAGCTGCATTTATGAAATCTGGCAGATGGATGTCAAAACCAGTTTCCTTACTAGTTTTCGTAAGGAAAGGTTGTATGTGATACAATCAGAAAGGTTTTGTCGATCCTAAGGATGCTAAAAGGTATGCTAGCTCCAGCGATCCTTCCATGGACTAGAGCAAGCATCTCAGAGTCGGAATATACGCTTTGATGGAGTGATCAAAGTTTTTTGAGTTTATACAAAGTTTGTTAGAAACTTGTATTTACAATAAAATGAGTGGGAGCACTACAACATTTCTGATAAGTATATGTGAATGACATATTGTTTATCCGAAATGATATAGAATTTCTGGAAAGCATAACGGGTTGTTTGGAAAGAGTTTTTCAAAGGAAGACCTGGATAAAGCTGCTTACATATTTGGCATCAAGATCTATAGAGATAGGTCAAGACGCCTGATGATACTTTCAAAAGAACACACACCTTTGACATGATTTTGAAGGAGTTCAAAATAGAACAGTCAAAGAAGGAGTTCTTACCTGAGTTGTAAGGTGTGAAGTTGAGTAAGACTCAAAGCTTGACCGCGGCAGAAGAAAGAGGAAGGATGAAGGTCGTCCCCTATGCTTTTGTCATAGGTTCTATATGGTATGCCATGCTTAGTACCGCACCTGATGTGTGCCTTGCCACATGTCTGGTAAGAGGGTACAAAGGTGATCCAGGAGTGGATCGCTAGATAGCAGTCAAAATTATCCTTAGAGGAATAAGGAAATGTTTCTCGGTTATGGAGGTGATAAAGAGTTCGACGTAAAGAGTTACGTCGATGCAAGCTTAACACCTATCCGGATAGCTCTGAGTAGAGATACCGGATATGTATAATGGAGCAACAATTTGGAATAGCTCCAAGTAGAACGTGGTAGCAGCATCTACGATATGACATAAAGTTTTGCGAAATACATAGGGATCTGAATGTTGCAGACCCGTTGACTACAACCTCTCTCACAAGCATAACATGATCAAACCCAGAACTCATTGAGTGTTAATCACATAGTGATGTGAACTAGATTATTTACTCTAGTAAACTCTTTGGATTTTAGTCATATGGCGATGTGACATGTGAGTGTTAATCACATGGCGATGTGAACTAGATTATTGACTCTAGTGCAAGTGGGAGACTGTTGGAAGTATGCCCTAGAGGCAATAATAAATTGGTTATTATTATATTTCCTTGTTCAAGATAATTGTTTATTATCCATGCTAAAATTGTATTGATAGGAAACTCAGATACATGTGTGGATACATAGACAAACATTATGTCCCTAGTGAGCCTCTAGTTGACTAGCTCGTTGATCAATAGATGGTTGCGGTTTCCTGACCATGGACATTGGATGTCGTTGATAACGGGATCACATCATTAGGAGAATGATGTGATGGACAAGACCCAATCCTAAGCCTAGCACAAGATCGTGTAGTTCGTATGCTAAAGCTTTTCTAAATGTCAAGTATCTTTTCCTTAGACCATGAGATTGTGCAACTCCCGGATACCGTAGGAATGCTTTGGGTGTACCAAACGTCACAACGTAACTGGGTGGCTATAAAGGTGCACTACGGGTATCTCCGAAAGTGTCTGTTGGGTTGGCATGAATCGAGACTAGGATTTGTCACTCCGTGTGATGGAGAGGTATCTTTGGGCCCACTCGGTGGGACATCATCATAATGTGCACAATGTGATCAAGGAGTTGATCACGGGATGATGTGTTACGAAACGAGTAAAGAGACTTGCCAGTAACGAGATTGAACAAGGTATCGGGATACCGACGATCGAATCTCGGGCAAGTACTATACCGGTAGACAAAGGGAATTGTATACGGGATTGATTGAATCCTTGACATCGTGGTTCATGCGATGAGATCATCGTGGAGCATGTGGGAGCCAACATGGGTATCCAGATCCCGCTGTTGGTAACTGACCGGAGAGTTGTCTCGGCCATGTCTGCATGACTCCCGAGCCCGTAGGGTCTACACACTTAAGGTTCGATGACGCTAGGGTTATAGGGAAAGTATGTACGCGGTTACCGAATGTTGTTCGGAGTCCCGGATGAGATCCCGGATGTCACGAGGAGTTCCGGAATGGTCCGAAGGTAAAGATTGATATATAGGAAGTGAGGATTTGGCCACCAGAAGTGTTCCGGGCATCACCGGTAATGTACCGGGACCACCGGAAGGGTCCGGGGGTCCACCGGGAGGGGCCACCAGCCCCGGAGGTCTACGTGGACCAATAGTGGGAAGGGACCAGCCCCTAGATGGGCTGGGGCGCCTCCCACCAGGGCCCAAGGCGCCTCCAAGAGGGGAGGGGGCAAACCCTAGGGCCCATCCTGGTGCGCCCCCCTCTCCCTCTCCCCCTTGGCCGCCACCCACATGGCTTCTAGGGCCGCCCCCCCCCCCCTAGGGAGGGAACCCTAGAGGGGGCGCAGCCCCTCCCCTCCCCCTATATATACTTGAGGTATTGGGGGCTGCCAGACACACGAGATGATCTCTCTCTTGGCGCAGCCCTACCTCTCTCCCTCCTCGTCTCTCGTAGTGCTTGGCGGAGCCCTGCTGGAGTCCCGCGCTCCTCCACCACCACCACGCCATCGTGCTGCTGCTGGACGGAGTCTTCCCCAACTTCTCCTTCTCCCCTTGCTGTATCAAGGCGTGGGAGACGTCACCGGGCTGCACGTGTGTTGAACGCGGAGGCGCCGTGGTTCGGCGCTTAGACCGGAATCAACCGCGATCTGAATCGCTACGAGTACGACTCCTTCATCCGCGTTCTTGTAACGCTTCCGCTTAGTGATCTACAAGGGTATGTAGATGCACTCCCCTCTCCCTCGTTGCTAGATTACTGATACGTCCAAAACGTATCTATAATTTCTGCTTGCTCCATGCCACTTTTGGGTGATATTGCTATGATATTCATACACTTCCATACACTTTTGATCATATTTGGACTAACCTACTAATCCAGTGCACCCCGGTGCCAGTTTCTGTTTTTGGTTGTTTTTGTATTTCAGGTTTTCACATACGAGAACTGCCAGGAAAAATCCAGAAAAATCATATAAAAAATCAGCGTTCCAAAACCTACCTTGCGCCTGAAGGACAGCCGGGGGGGGGGGGGGGCACCAGGGCCC
>LR738709.1:602595933-602609251 GCA_902687465.1 Secale cereale
AGCCCCGTCTGGTGCCCCCCTTTGGCATATATTTAGAGCGTCCTTCGAAACCCTCAGGACGGGAACTCTTTTTCGCGATCTCATCTCTGTTCCGCCGCCGCCGCCGCTTCCAAGATCGGGAGCACCAGGAGAACTCTTCCCGGCACCCTGCCGGAGGGGAGGATCACCATCGGGAGCCTCTCCACCACCATGGACGCCTCCCGGATGAGTTGTGAGTAGTCTCCCTTGGACCATGAGTCATGACCAGTAGCTATGTGATGTTCTCCTCCCGTTCTTGTGCTTCACAAATTAGTCCTCGTGAGCTGCCCTACATGATCGAGGCACATATGTAATCCTTATGCTGTTGCTATGATGAGTTTGCTGGGATCCGATGGATTATGAGATTATGTTCAGATTGTGATTGAGTAATATATTTGACCTACCTCTTTTATATTTATGTTCATAAGTAATTCTTGCATGTTCTCCGTTGTTATTTATTGCTTTGGCCAAGTAGTAGGTAGTGACTCCAAGAGGGAACGTTATGCTCGATTGTGGGTTCATGCCCCTCGATGACTAGCTTGAGTGACAGAAACATGAGTCTAGGGGATTTGTTGTTGCCACAAGGGGGAAAACAACGGTGCTTGTGCCCGCGGGTGCAAGGATTGTTTACTTTACGCAAAGTTCTTTTAATGCAGTTGTCTGTTGCTTTGAGTTTATACTATGGGTGGGACTCGCAACTTAATACCAGCGAGATGTTCTGGATAGATATCTCAAGGTGGATGATTAGTAGTAGATATTGATGGATTTCGGTCTACTTACTTTGGCGTACCGCCCATGCTTTGAACCTCAACCTTTCTTGCAATGTAGTCAGCATTGGTTTGCGTTCGTGGTCCTGTCAATTGCCCAGCTGTAATTCGTTTACCTCACATAGCTGTTTTATCGTATTTTGGGAGAGAGACATCACTAGTGAACATCATGAGACTCCGGTCCATATTACCATCATTGATCACATCCGCTATTTACTTTTCGTTATTATTTACTATTGCAAACATTATCTATCACTACTATCATTTTCTTTTAACCCTTTGTGAACTACAAGGCCGGAGGGATTGACAACCTCTCTGTACTCGTTGGGAGCAAAGTTATTTGTATCTGTGTGCAGGTCCACGTTGATTGCTAATATCTGGCGCCGTTAGCAGTTGACACCTACTTGTTGATCCTAGGAGTCTCTGGGGATTCGATCCTTGGCATCTTTGCGAAGGGAAAAACTTCCACAACACTGCATCTTACACCTTCCACTTGGGGTAACCAACGAGGGGTTAGAGGCCCATCAATTACTCCATAGATTGACCTTGGTGATGCGTATAAATTTTTTGATTTCTGCTACGATCCCCAACAAGGAATGCTCGCTCCATTGCAGCGCCGCCATCATCGACTTGTCGCGCCGCCGGCAACAGCGCCACCGTCCTCATATGCAGCGCCGACGACAGGAACGATTGCTCCATTGCAGCGCCGCCGTCCTCGACATGCAGCGCCCCCTCCATTGCAGCGCCGGCGGCAACAGCGCCGGCATGCTCGACTTGTCATGCCGCCGAAAATAGTGCCCGTCCATTGCAGCGCCCTCGTCCTCATATGCAGCGCCGGCGGCAGTAGCGCCGCCGCGAGCGCAGCAAGCCGGTGGCTGCTGCAAGGATTCACGGTGCTCCGACGGCAGGCTCAGAGTAGCAGGGAGTGGCGTGCTCGTGAAATCCGGTGTGTAGCCGCAGGGCAGCGGCGACTAGAGTTAGCGAGAAGGAGGAGAAAGATGCGGTCCGGGTGAATCGATGGGGATAAGGCTGGAGAAAGAGCGGTGGACTGGCCCCACGGGAACACATGTCGCACAAAAGAGGAGGCTTATGACTCGAGAAATCGGTCGGCTTATAGTAAACGTTTTCCTTTTGCCAACCTATTAGGGCTCCTTTGATTCAAAGGAATATTATAGGATTTCTAAAGGACTAAAATCCTTAGGATTTCTTCCTATGTTGGTCCTTTGATTCATACGATTGGACTCCATAGGAATTTTTCCTATGAAATCTTTTGTACTACATTTTATAGAAAATCTAACATCCACTCCAACCTCTTTTTACAATTTCTTTGTTTTTTCTCTGGCATCAAACACTCATTGCTAATCTTATAGGATTCAAGTGGGCATGCCACTCTAACCCTATACTTTTCCAATTACTACGTTCGCAAAATCCTACGAATCAAAGAGGGTTTTATTTTCCTATGATACATGATGTCGTCTCTCAAATATCCATCCTTTGATTCATAATTTTTTTTACCAGGTACCACAACTTTTTCATTCTTCCAACCAAAATGATTTTTTTATTTCATTGTTACTCGTAAGATTTTAGTTATTTTTCTATCAAGCTACCAAACTTACTTTATGTTTCCTCGTGAACTTAGCTCATCCTTTAAGTTATGTCCCTCGGTTTTTGCATGGGTATGGTTCTTTGAAACATGCCAGCATACGACGGTCTCCGTCAGCTCTGTCCTCCTACTTAAATTTCTAATATTTTATTTTTTCTAGATTTTTATGCATGGATACCTCAGATGTATCGTCTACTCCGACACTAGATCAGTGGTCGTTGAAGATTCTCGTGTTTGGGAGGTATAACCTAGCTGCAAGAATCGGTGGGCTTCACCAACATCTTCCTCTTCCACTACATTGATTGTTGGTGTGATCGTCGTTACATGTACATTCATATCATTCTTGGGCATGTTTTTAAAGTTCATCCAACAAATTTAAATAAGCGTTCATGAATTAAAATGTGAAAAAAGAGAAATGAAATGAAACTAAACACCACACACTTACGCGTGGGGTCCTCACCGACCCCACAACCCTCGAACCACCAGAATGTTTCAATTTTATTTGAAAAAGTTATTTAAATTAAATGATGTTTAAGGAACTTTAAAAATAATATGAATTTTTAAAACCATGATTTTTTAGAAAACATTCATGGATTTTAAAGAATGTTCACATATTTAAAAAATTTCAAATTTAGAAAAAATGTTTACAAACTTTAAATGATCACGAACTTTAAAAATATCCACCATGTGATTAATATTAATGAACCTGAAGTGCATCCAAAAAATTTAAATAAATGTTCATGAATTAAAATGTGAATAAAGAGAAAAGAAATAAAACTAAACACCGCATACTTACGCGCGTCCTCACCGACCCCACAACTCTCGAAGCACCAGAATGCTTCAACTTTATTTGAAAAAGTTAGTTAAATTAAATGATGTTTAAGGAACTTAAAAATATTATTGATTTAAAAAACCATGATTTTTAGAAAAAAATCATGGATTTTAAAAAACATTTGCAAATAAAAAACTTTTCAAATTTAAAAAATGTTTACAAACTTTAAATGATCGCGAACTTTAAAAATATCCACAATTTGATCAATATTAATAAACCTCTAGTGCATCCAATAAATTTAAATGAGCGTTCATGAATTAAAATGCGAAAAAAGATAAAGGAAATAAAACTAAACACCACACACTTACGCGTGGGGTCCTCACCGACCCCACAACCCTCGAAGCTCCGGAATGCTTCAATTCAAGGGAGCTTAGCATCTCTATGGATGTAATGGTAGATGGTGTCTCGCTATTTTCAAACGTAATATAATGCACCAAGGCTCGTTAAAAAAAATATAATGCACCGAGAAAGCTTTCCACTAAAAAACAGCTAAATACATGGTTTATTAGCAAGCTATGTCTTACTAGTTACGTGATGTTTGCTCCACTAGGACGTGATGTTTGCTTCATTAGGACACCTCCAATGTAGCTCACCAAATTGGCCTCAATTACCCTGAGCTGACAGTCCGAATACTTTTAGGCATTCAACATGGCTCACCGAATCAAACCGGACTGGCCTAGACGTCCAGGACCCTCTCGGTCCCTATGGCATGCTGTTAATCATAGCCAATAGTCTCAAAAATGAGGGATACGGTGGAAGGGACGGGCTATCCGCGAACAGGTCCGAATGTGTTAATCAGTCCAAATCATTCTTCGGTTTGGTGATCTGTTGTTGGAGATGCCTTATTTCAATAAAGGGGGCGTGTCTCCACACGTCCAAACACAAATACATGGCAGCTAAATTTTTGTGCATTTGCATTGTCATACTAGACATCTTCCCATACTAGTGCGTGTTAATGGAATGAATAAAAAGAAACTGGGTGTATGCATTGTATATGAGCTCATTTTCATATCAAGTGAGTGGTCCACATAATTTCTAGATAAGTGTCATATATGAACTTCATTTTCCATAAAGTAAGTATAAGCGCATCTTGAATGCGGAACCTCAAACCGCCTGCAACTGTTCAGGCCGAACGGCCCGGACACATTTTGCCATTAACATGGTACACCAACGGTCCCCGGAGTGACCCGGCAGTCCGTTTTCCAGACCACTACCACGTACGCCTCCACCACCCCGGACCGATCCAAAACCCTTTCTGCACGAAGCGGTTGTCACGCATTCATGCCGGTCAGTGCTACTCCAGAACGGGCATGGTTCGACGGCATTCATTACGATCAGAGCCACGTGACCGGACTAGCGGATGGCGCCGTTTCAATGCTGACGCAACGGCTGAGAAGCCTACTCCAGCCATTGTGCCGCATTGAAGCCGACTTCTCGTCCCTTCGCATGGTCTTACTGCCGTCCACACCACACCATTCTCTGATCCTCTCCACCCCCACCCTCTCCGCCCCTCTCTTCATCGGTGTCGGTCAGACCACCATCGCCATGCCAAAAGTCGTGGCCGCGCCGGCACGCAGCAGCGAGTCCGAATCTTTGGGGTTCAGATCTTGGCGCCGCCACTTTCACTTTCCAGGGCCCTCAATGGCGTGCTACCATGTGAAGCAGGATCAACCCTTGCCGCCTCTCCGCCACATGAAAATGGAGCCGGCGTCCCCCCCAACACAACTGTGGCATCCAAATCAGGTGTAACAAACCAGCGTCACCATCGCGGCAAACACGACAAGGCCGTAAAGGAGGATGTGGGCGAGGACAGGGCGACGACGCAGGCGGCCCTAACGTCCTTTTAACTTTGCAAATCCACGTATGGGCCCCAACTCGTCAATAAACCTCTGAATGAAGTGATGTGTCGCATGTGGGATCTTGAAGATGGCCTCATGAATGGCCTTGCGCCGCGCATGCCATATAGACCACAGTGTAACTGCCAGGAGAACAAACTTATCATGCGGTAGGCGCTCCATTAGAGTGAATAGCCAATGTTTTGTGTTTGGTTCCGTAGTTGATGTAATGCTATGTGTTAGATCCTCGTCAGACAAAGCCCACACACTCCTCGATGAGCTGCACTCCAACAGGGAATGGCGCCAAGAATCTTGAACCCCGCACAACCCACATTGGCTTGAATCAGGCATGTGTCGATGAGACCTTACATCATTTGTTGGAAGAGATTGCTTAGATAGCCTCCATAGAAACATCCGAACCTTTCCTGGATGTCAACTTTCAAAAGTGTTTTCCATGCCCCCTCTTCTGCGTTTGAGCTAGAAGAATCCGCAATTTCCTCTAGCCATGCCTCCCTCCGCCGACGAGTAGCAACAAGCATCCTATATGCTGACTTAATAGCGAAACTGTCATTTTTCTCATGATGCCATGACCAAAAATCTGGGAGGTTCCTGGTGCACAATGGTATCCCCAGTATAATCCGCACATCCATGGACATAAAAGTTGCACGCACTACCTGCCTGTTCCAAGATGTTGTAGAAGTAGTAAGAAATATAACCAATCAACAAATGGTTACCGCTATGGGCTCAAGAAAACCGGCTGCTACTTGCTCCGATGAAAAGGAACTTATTGTTCTATTTTTTTTAAAGAAAATCAATATATAAAAAATGGTTAAACGATTGCAAAATATTGGTTGCCATGTACTCCCTTCGTCCAAAATAAGTGACTCAACTTTATACTAAAATTAGTACAAAGTTGAGACGTTTTTGAGTCACTTATTTTGGGACGGAGGGAGTACTATATTAAGAAAATGTTCAGCCAATTGATCCCACGCAAAACTCCTTTTACCCTTGCAAAAAAAAAACAAAAACGATCCCACGCGGATCAGCTGCCTCATCAGCCGCCCGATTGGCACCTGACTGCTCGGTACAAGTAAGCAACACTGATCAAAGGCTGAATAGTGCAGAGTTGCAGGACATTGCTACTCTGCAGCGCCCAGCAAGCTTACCTAGGTTAGTGGAGAAGCAGCACCCACTCGACAGTACATTTTGCTCCCTTACTGACTGACCAGGTAGCACTGCGGCGCCCAGCAAGCTTACCTTGGACGTTCTACTCGCCAGTACATTTTGCTCCCTTACTGGCTGACCAGGTAGCACTGCGGCAGCTTCTAGGGCGCAGAACTTACTGTCGGCGTGTAAATAAAATGAACAAGGGCATAAACCTCTACACGCGAGTGATGGAAGGGACCTCAGTTTCACCTCAGTTTCATCCAACTTAAATTTATATACTCTGAGAATGAACCATGTGACTTCCTTAGAATATGAGAAGGAGAACCACATGGATTTAGCGGGAGAGAAGAACAACCTGAGCTCGATCAGGCAAAAACTACATGAGGATGACGTTATTTTGCTTTCACATTATTTCCTCTACTAACCTCACTAACTAGACTCCTCCAAAGCATCCCTGTTGTTAGACAGAACCTCATTAACTACAACTATCCCAATTCCTCCTGAACTCAGGCAAAAACAACCAAGTAGAACCACATATGGATGTTGTTCTCGCTTTTACAAATTATTATTTACTCTGCTAACCTAGTAAACAACAATTACCAAAACCTCGCATTATTCGACAGAAGCACCGCCTTCTTTATTTGAGGTACGCATATATCACCGTTACGAGTACCACTACCTTTCAAGTGCAGTATCAGGATTAGCCATGCATACAGAGCACCCTAGTAGTTTATACTATAACTGAAAATTATCAGGGAACTCATGAGCCATCCCCAGTTGCTTGCATCTGCTACACTGCAGGCCAAGCTTCCATTACCTTTGTCCAGCAAACTGCAGGTTAAGCAGCTAGCCAGAACAACATCTTTCGGGAGAGTTGTAAAAACACCGACCTCGTACAACTTCAGAAAGGACTCAGTAAGTTCCCCGAGGACAGTCAGTTCCAACACTGAATCATAGAAGCATTTCAAAGCTTGAATCATATGCGCATTGCGACGACCATTCACTATTTGATTAGGCCAGTAAGGACTGTAACTCTGTAACTTCTACTCACTTCAATCACTGTAACTCAATTTCAATTTTCAAATATTTGGAGACCATGAAAGTTCAAAGGCAAACGATGCAGTTCCCTCCACATTTTCTCATCCGGGCTTGGGACCGGCAAAGGCAGTGTTAAACTACAAAACTACTCCTACCTACACACAAAAATTAGCAAACACTACAAACTATTTTTCAGCTAAGCATACAAGCCACGTAATCAACCAAAGGCAACAGAACATGATTGGTAATAAATAATCACACAACGTTTTCACAATATCATCAAATGGGCACAAACAAAGAAAGCTACAAATTCCAGAACGTGAATGAGAGCAACTAATTAATATAGTGGGGTGGGTGATTCAAACCTTTAATCTTGAAAATAAGAATATACCAACATCTAGAGGATGATTATCTTTCACAGTTTCATCCCATTATAGGGTCAGAGGAGGTACTTTTGTGTCTTAAAAATTCAGGATGTATGGACTATGTGAAAATAATGTCTGGCATATGTATAGCTTGAGTTAAGAGTATGCAATTGGCAGGAATTGTCAAGTTAGTATTTTTGCTAGAGCTCCCAGAAACCGAGATTATGTACTTAAAGATTTGATTAGATCCCGCCAAACTATTTTGCTACTTGTCAAATTAAAACTAGGAAGTTCCTAGCAAACCGAGAATGCATTGAATTGAAGATATGTAATCCAGATCCCACTGGAGAAGCACAGAAGAGCATCATTTTCTGAAAATCAATTCCATACCAACAAACCGGAATCATAATCAGTGGAGATAAAAGTAATGCAAGACATCTGGAGTAGAGTGTTCAGTGCAAACTATTTGTTCAGGCTTCCAGTTCAGAACCTTTAACTCTCCATTGTTTTAGTATCAACATTACCCAACTAGTACAAGTCAGGAGGCTACTACTGTTAAACCAACTCAAGTGAGAGAGCCAGCAAACTAGATCTTTCTTTACCACCAAATTTAAAATCTGTGCACACCCGAAATTGATTGTGCGTCATAAGATGATGATCCTAAGGAACTCACCAGTAAAATAGTTACATTAAAGTTATGATACTTTCTTTGGATCGGAGAAGGGAGTAGATGGGTTAGGAAAAACGAACCGGTAATCAGGAGCCAGGTACAATGTGTTCATTGCCAGTTGACGCATGCATGACAAAACTAAGAGGATACATGCATTAATTTCAGACTGGTATACATGAACATTACAAGGAACTTCCACATACTAAAGATTAATACGTATATGTAACAAAACTGCTCTTTCTTGGTGAGTCTCCTCGATGGTCAAGAAGGAGGGTTACAGATGATCGAGCGCGAGAAGAAGAACATATTAAGCACGCAGGCTGTCAAGTCCAAGCAATTGTACCCCGTCAGCTTCGTCAGCTCCATGTTCCAGGCCAAGTCGCCGACTGGATTCAGCGCCCGCCTTGCGAGGAAGATCGCGGACGCCGCCACGACGGACGGCAATGTTGAGTATAATATTTATTAGGAAAGAAAAGATAGACTACGATTTGTTCTGGCTTATCTTGTACTCCAAGTAGATTATTGTATTCCTATATATATGCCCACGAGGCTCAAGCAATACAATAACTATTCCACCAAATCCCTATCTCTCTTTTAACATGGTATCTATCGCAAGTCGATCCTAAACCCTAGCCGCCACCGCTTCCGCACCCGCGCGCCGCCCCCGGGGCGGTCAGCCTCCATGACCGCCGCCGGGGGCCGCGCCGCCCGTACCTAGGGTTCGTCCACCGGCCGTGTTGGCCGTTGCCCTAGAGAGTCTTTTTCCCGAGCCCTTGCTCCGGGTTTTTTCGCTCTCTCGCCGGTCGTTTTGATCGGCGTTTTTCTTTTTGGTTTTCCGATCTAATCTTGATTGGTTTGCGTCACCCGCCGCCGCCGTCGACCCATGCGCCTCTACTCCGACCCCGGCGCGACCAGCCGACCTCTCCTCCGACCCGCGGCCACGTGCGTCGAGGCGGCCCGTCCGGGCCAGCCGCCGTCCGCGCGTCGGTCCGCCCGTCGTCCTGCGCCGGCCGTCACCGCCCTGCTCCGACCGGAACACCTGCATCGCCCCGACCCGGCGGCCTCGCGCCATGCGACGGCCAATCATAGCCGTCGCTCGCGAGCCGGCCCGGCCATCGATCCACGTCACCCGCCTCCGCCGCGTCTGCACGGCGGCCCGGCGGTCTACCTCGCCGGCCTCGTCCTCGGCTGCATCAGGCTCGTCGTCTGCCTCAACTCGGGCGCCGTTGCTCCGTTGGTCGCTCGGGCCTCGCTGCCCGGGCGACGGCGTTGCTTTGGCAGCCCAGGTGCCGGCGCTGACGTCCCGTTCCGTCCGCCGTCGCCGGCCTCATCCGGGACTCCGCCATCACTCCTCCACCGAGCGGCGTCCCCGACCTCGCGCGCGATCGGCTTGATCACCCGCTCGCCGCCGCGAACCGCCTCATCTACGCCGCGCGATCGACCTGGCCCGTCGGTCACGCGCGCCTCCGCAGGTCCTGTGAAGATCATCCCGAGTACTGCGCGCCTCTCCGTCGATCGAGCATCGGGCTGCCGCTGCATTGCCCCGTCGGGCCGCAGGGCCGCCGCCCCCGTGGTTCTCCTCGTGGCTGCATCGACTCGTGCTTCGCCGCTGCGTCGCCCCTTCGGGCCGTAGTGCTGCGATACGTGGTCCCGCCGCCGCCCCGAGACCGTCCCCGCGGTTGCACCGACTTGCGAACCGCCGTTGCGTCGCCCCTTCGGGCCGCAGCGTCGCGGCCCGCGGTCCCCGCCGCCGCTCCGAGGTCTTCCCGCCGTCGCCCCGACCCGCTTGCCGCCGCTGCGTCGCCCCTTCGGGCCGTAGCGCCGCGGCCCGCGGTCCACTCTGCCGTCACCACGCGTCGACTTCTTGTGGTATGCGCCGCGCCATCTCCCTTGGTGCGGGAACGTCACCGTCCGCGCCGGTCTTCGTCACGCAGTCAGGGTTCTTCGCCTACTTCGAGCACCGCCGCCGCACTACTAACCTAGCCGTCGCCGCCGCCGTCAGGCCGCCGCCGCTGCTCTTCTTTGGCCGCCGCCGCCGCTATCTTCGTAGCCGCCGCCGTCGCCCGTCCACCCCCTTCGTCTTCCTCCAAGCACCAGCCCGTCGCCAGTGTCACCGTCATCTACCCCGACTACTTCGTCTACTCCGACCACCGTTGGTGACGTCGGCCCCGCGCCGATGGACGCCGCAACCGTCGTCGAGTTCTTCTCTGCTGGCCCCTCCGACTTCTCTGACATGGCGTACAGCTCGTGCAGGTCCCTTGTCTACGCATGCCCGGTGCTGGCAACACCGATGCGTGCTTTCATCCACGACGTGTCCCCGGGCCTGGCAAGCCTGGTCGGCGCTTCGTCAACTTCGTATTCGTCCGTCTACGCATGCCCGGTGCTGGCAACACCGGTGCGTGCCTTCGTCTACGATGTGTCCCCGGGCTTGGCAAACCCGCCGCGACGCGTCGTCAACAACATCTTCTTCCCGGCGCACCACTACTTCGACACCACTGCGCCCATGACTAACTCGGCGCCTCCTTGCGCCCACGGCTCCACGGCGACTTCCTCGACACCGGCTACCCCGACTCGACATCGACCACGGCATTCTTCGCACGGCAACCTCGACAACGGCTACACCACCTACGCTCTCGGCTACATCGACAAACGGCACAAAGGGCTACCGCCTGCTTGAGCAACCTCATTGGTTTCCACTCCAGCCACGACTCCGCGATGCGTCGACCGTTTCGACTGTGGGGGGTGTCCGTCGGCTTGCCTTCGGATTCTTCTCCAGTCTCACCGTCTGCGTCGCTACCGTTGTGACTGCGGGGGGATGTTGAGTATAATATTTATTAGGAAAGAAAAGATAGACTAGGATTTGTTCTGGCTTGTCTTGTACTCCAAGTAGATCATTGTACTCCTATATATATGCCCACGAGGCTCAAGCAATACAATAACTATTCCACCAAATCCCTCTTTCCTTTCTAACAGGCAAGATGCGGAGGCACGTGTAGTTGAGCAGAGACTGATCAACGAGGCGAGTCGCCAATGGCAGGATCTTGGTCTTGTCCTCCCCCTCGGCGTACCTCATGAAGTGGCCCAGGAACGTGTGCGCCGTGGGGCCGCCGAGCTGGTACCCGAGCGCCTCCACCATCTCGCGCTCCATGTCGAGCACCTCCTTGCCCGCGGTGAACTCGCCGTACCTGGCGATCTTGTCGGACTTCAGCTTCGACACGGCTTTCTGGTCCTCGTATTTGGCGGCGACAAAGACGGCCGCGGCACCCAGGAGGCGCAGCTCGTAGCCGCTGTCAGTCGTCAGGGCTCGCACCGCAGGACCCGGTCGACGTAGGCGACGGCGTGGTGGAGCGTGCCGTCGGCCAGATCATGGTCTCGGACGAACTTGTCCATCCATCGGACGAGGGAGGCGCGCGCTGACTCGCTCACCCGATCCTGCTGCACCTTCGTCAGGTAGTCCGGTAGCGGCCACTCCTCGGCGCTCTTCTCTGTCAACCGGAGGTTCTTGTCGATGTCGTCTTCGTAGTCAGGGCAAAGCCGCTGACGCTCTGTGGAGGCGGCGGCGGCGACACAGGAAACCGGCGCCGTGGGCTTTAAGAGCTTCGGTGGCACAGGCACCTCGCACTGTGCCGGCGGGAGCACCCTGGGACGGCAGGCACCGAAGAAACCGGGAGGCGGAGGTCGACGAGCTGGCACGTCGGCACCCGGGCGGAAGCAGGATCCGATGCCGAAGAAGCCGGGAGGCGGTCATCGACGAGCAGGCCTGTTGGCGGCCCGAGCGCAGGATCCGACGCCGAAGAAGCCGGGAGGCGGAGGTCGAGCAAAGGCGTCGGCGTAGGGATCCATGGCGACGGCGTACTGCATCATCTCGATCGCCGGGAGTAGGGATGGAAGATGGATTGGATTGTTGATTGTGAGTTGGGGGTTCGTGGCGTGGGAGGAGGGAGGGGGCTGGCGTCTCTATTGTAACGCTATGCGCATGTATATATAGTTCCAATGCATTTGTTCTGCCGACTCGATTGGGTCCAGCTCCCCCTCGACGCAACGCATCGACGCATATCCGGTCCGAATCCGAGCACAGCTCAAACATGCTGCATTTACGTTTCCTCTTACACCGAACCCAACGTGATCAAACAAGCTACTAAATGGCAAAAAAACGCGGGGCTAAACAATGTGCATCCTTCTCCAATGATCCAAAAAACTGTTTCGGCAGAAATTGGCTAAACAATGGATGCAAATTCAAGACAATTTCAACACGAGACAATATACGTGTTTTTCTTGTACATATTCCGTCCAACTGTTCTTGTACACCCTTTTTTTCCTAAGGTGCATCTCCCTATTCTGTCTGACACCTTCTTTATTGTTCAACCATGTTCGAACCTCTGAGTTTTCACTACTTGGAGCCATCTATGTTTATACCTTTCAATCCTTTGACCGTGGCTCAATTTCAAACACAGCGACCACGGCGGCCACCCCCTCCTTCCCCTCCTCCCCCGGGCTTTTTCCCCGTCGCGCGCCATGGCCTCTAGCCCGAGATCTGCGACCTCCACCTTCAGGCCATCCGGCGAGCGGCCGGTGGTCTCGGGGCTGGGGATCGCCTCGGAGTCGGATGGCTCGGAGGTCTGTGGCCCGCGGGTGGAGGTGGAGCCGCGGCCGGAGCCCGTGCTGCCGACGATGCCATGGGTGCAGCCACCCCCCTCAATGAGGGAGCTTTGGAGGAAACGCCACACTCTGGGCGAGTAAGGCAGAAATCCGGGACATGCGCCGGCGAGGCCGATGGTGTCGCCGGAGATGAGGGACAAGTGTTTCCGCTGCTTGGAGAAGGGCCATTGCAGGGCTGACTGCGCCAATGATATCGTCTGTTTCCGCTGCGGACTCCCTAGCCACAGCTCGAAGGACTGCAAGAGGCCGCGGAGTCCATCTCCAGTGGATGAGCTGAGGCGCGACGCCGTGGCCAAAGTGGCCCGACGCTCCAGCCATGTGCCTCCCACTGTGCCGTGCAGCCTGTCGGCTCCGGTGGCACCGC
>LR738709.1:602614011-602692045 GCA_902687465.1 Secale cereale
GGGGGGGGGGGGGGGGGGCTACTTATAGCGTAGCCATGTCGGTTCGCGGCGGCCGTGGATAAGATCGCCGGCGACCGCCATTCTGTAGCTGCAGAGGGACGTGGCGGTGACGAGCGCTTGCGGACAAGCTTGTGGATGAGTTCGGACTACTCCAGAGGGCAGCTGGTGCACGCGCGTGGCTCGGGCGGCGCCGTCCGGGGTAGGAGCCCACTTTGGCTGGCCGCTAGCCGCAATGGCCGACCTGACGGCGGTGATGTGGAGCTCCAGGGGCGGCTTGGAGTATTCTGGTGAGTGGATGAGGCCGGGGTGTGGCTCTGCGGTGAGCTAGGGCCAGGGGCGCGACACGGCGGCTCGGGCGCACGCACGTGCAAAACGCACGCTCTGGGCGCGCCCAACGCATGCACGCTATGTGTTCGACGTAATGCCAGGGCGTGCTAGGGGATCAGGATGAGGCTGGGGATTAGCAGGCCCGGATTAGGGTTAGCTAGGAGCTTAGTGGACATGCTGGTTAGGCAAAGCAGGCTGGTCCAATGCACAAACTAGAAACTAAGTCAAAACTTACCATGCACGCAAGGTGTTTGACAGAATGCTATGGTCATCTAGGCATTTCTTGGGGTGGCCAAAAACTCCAGGTTGGGGTCTCTTTGGATGATAAAGAGGGTGGTAAGGTCAGTTGGCCAATTTTAGAAACTTGTTAGTGTAAGTTTTGCAAAACTCCAGTTCTGGACAGAAGGAAAGGGGCATAATTGCATGGACCAAAAATGATCCAAATGCTCCAATCTCCTGGGCTTTAGGGTTTTGTAGGAAGGACTACAAGCAGAAAAAAGCTTATGGCCAAAAGAGCAAGTTAAAATAGGGCTGCAGTAGAAAGTGACAATCTGGACCAAAGAGCAAAACAGGATGTTTTGCTCAACTTTTCCAAAGAACATCAAATGATTTTTGCATAAAAGTGATGTAGGGACTTCACATGACCTCCCCAATTTTTGGTTGAATTTTTGAACAAATCCATCAAAGGGTTGTAGTGCAAATAGAGCTTTAAAACAGATGAAAATCACTTTAATGCAATAAGCTTAGGGAGAAAATAATAATGCAAATGAACCTACAGATAGAAAGATTGTTTTTCTTGGTTAGGGCAATTAAGTCCAAATAACATACTAAAAATATCACTACGGCAAAAACTCCATAATATCAAAAGAAAGGAGGTTCTGAAAATCAAAGAAAACCCAAAAAAAGAAAGGTTGAAACTCCTGGTCAATTTTTTATTATTGAAACAAGGTAAAATTTTTGGGGTGTTACAACTTGTAACTTCCACGTATCACTATGGAGAACTCAAACCGATGCACCAAATGTAATGGCAAGGGCACACGGAGTGCCCAAGTCCTTCTCTCCCAAATCCTACCAAAGCAACAAATGCTAGGGAGGAAAATGAGAGGAAGAATGAAGAAGAGAACCCGAAGAATCCAAGATCTTGATCCAAAGGGTTTCCCTCACAAAGGGGAGAAAGTGATTGGTGGAAGTGTGGATCTAGATCTCCTCTCTCTTTCCCCCCAAAAACTAGCAAGAATCCATGGAGGGATTGAGAGATAGCAAGCTCGAAGAAGGTCAACAATGGGGGAAGAACACGAGCTCAAAGGATAAGACTCAATGGGGAACAAGGCCCCCTTTTATAAGGGGGGTGAAAATCCAACCGTTATCCCCACCAACCAGCTCGCAGCGAGCGGTACTGCCGCTCGGCCTAGCGGTACTACCGCTGGGTGATAACCCTCAACCGTAAGGGATCGAGATAGTCTTCGCGGGTAAGAATAACCCAATTTATAGATTCGACACACGGGGAGCCAAAGAGTATTTATAAGCTTTGACAGTTGAGTTGTCAATTCAACTGCACCTGAAATATACTTACTTGCAACAAAAGATAAGTGGTAACGGTGATATGATAGTGATGGTGGTGACAGCAAAAGTAAACAGCAAAAGTAACAACTAATAACCAGCAGGATTGAAACACTATAGGCTAGGGAGATGGATGGTTGGGCGCTGCATGGATGAGATACATCATGAATCTAACTTGGGGCAAGGCACACAGAAAAGTAATGATCATCTAGGCAAATATCAAACATTAGGCATGTATCCCACAGGTAGTTGTACGTGCTTGCAATAAGAACTTTCACAACATCTTTTGTCCTACCATCCCACTACGAACGGGGCCAAAAGGAACTTATGGAGATTAAGGTGCTCCTGTCAAAGAGCACCGGAACAAAGCAATAAACTCAATGGATACATGGAATCCTCAAATTATGGACCATCCCCTTTGGTGTCCCAAGCTGTCACCTTTGGGATCGCCGGCTCCGGACCATAATAGGTGCAAACAACTCATAGATAGGATCAAGAACACAAATATATTCATGCAAACACATAGGGTTCAGATCTGAAAACATGGCACTCGGGCCCAAAGTGACAAGCATTAAGAGCAACAAGTTGAAGCAAAGATGATAAACACCAAAGTAGATGATAGGCAACATGCCCCCAACAATCTGATAAACTATTACATGATCTAACTCATCCAATCCCTACCATCCCCTTTGCCTACATCAGGGAATTACTCACACATGGAAGGAGAAGTCATGGAGGGAGGATGGAGTGGTGATGATGATGATGATGATGATGATGGCGACGATCTCCCCTCTCCGGAGGCCAAATCAGCCTCCAGATTAGCCCTCCCGAAGAAGAACAGAGGGCGGCGGCTCTGCGACGGAAACTGGAAAAACGACTTCTTTTCTGGGGTTTCCTCGCCACGGGAATAAATAGGAGCCAAGGTAGGGCACCAAAGGGGGGAGGACCCTCCCAGGCGGCCTCCTGGCACGGCCAGGGGTGGGGCCGCGCCAGCAGGGCGCCTGGGGCCCCCCTGGCTGCCCTCTTGCCCCACTTCTGGCACAATGGCCCTTCGGGTGCGTGGATTTTCTGTAATTTTTCTTGGAATTTTCTGAGACACCTAAAAATCCATTTTCCTGGACACAATAAAACCATACAGGCAGCTCTGCTGAAAACAGCGTCAGTCCGGGTTAGTTTAGTTCAAATCATGCAAGAATGAGGGCAAAACAATAGCAAAAGTGTTTGGAAAAGTAGATACGTTTGAGATGTATCAACTCCCCCAAGCTTAGCATATTGCTTGTCCTCAAGCAATTCAGTTCAACGAACTGGACGCGACAAAGAAAACTTTGATAAACTCTTTTGCTTCATTAGATGTATATAAGCATGTACTACGAAAAGAGTCTAGCAAGTATTGAAACAATGCTATGAGGACAATGCACGAAGCAATCCTTCTTTCAAGTGACCAATCATAAATAACTAAAAGTAAATAATATGCTACTGAAAATCAAGACAAGATTACATTGCAAGTAGTGGTATCTCGCTAGCCTCCATGAGTGAAGCAAAACATAAATGCAGAAACTCCTCCAGAGTTTTAAAGGAGACTAGAACTAAGAATTTCATAATAAATAATACCACAAGCATGCAGAAGACAATGTAATACTTTGGGACAATGCACATTACACTCAGAATGACAATTATGCTCTCCTAGTTGGTGCTTTGAAGAAAGAAGGTGGAGACTCTCGAACCGTGGAATTTGATGGCGAGGTTGAAAACCCGTGGTTGGAAGCAAAGACTAAACATGTACCAGAGCTCTTGGTTTTGAAAACAGAGGTAAAAATGATTTTGGGAGGTGCATATTTCGTCAACGAATGCTAGTAGACAACCCAATCACTTCTTATGCTAGACATGTTTCAAGGAACGGCTCCCAAGATGGGGACGATCACATCCCCTTAATCTCCATTGTTTATGACTACCAAAGTTTTCTGATTTCTCATAAACAAAGCGTGAAGGAGGGTTTGTTAGTTGTGATTATCTTTTTTGAGCTGGGTGCACTCATGCCAGTCCCTCCTCGTATTAGGGGTTTGCAGATTAGACATGCAATCCCGGGATAAAACATGTCCAACATAAGAAGATCATGAATTACCTACTACTTCCTCATGAGCTATAACAGAGGCACAAAACAGGAGTAAATTTGAATAATTTCGAGATGGTACAAGAAAGTCTTCGTTAGGATGGCCGGTAAATACCACATAGGAAGGTATGGTGGAATCATATGGAATAACTGGTTTGAAAGGATTTGGATGTACAAGCAGAATTCCGCTTAGTGCGAGCGAAGGCTAGCAAGAGACTGGGAAGCGACCAACTAGAGAGCAATAACGGTCATAATCATGTAGAGCGACAAAGCAACATTGAATTGGGCATGAAATTGATATAACTATTCTGAAACTCAAAGATCATCAAGGCAAAGCAGACTTTTTAGTCTTAAACATGTGTAAACATGTGCCAAGTCAATCCAAGAATTCTCCAAAGGGAAATACCACCTTAGTATACCAAACTATGAACAATGCAATGCATGTAAATCATTTCAATAACACATTATATACTCTAGCTATTTGAGATTAGCCACAAGGAAAGCATGAACCACTGGGAAAGCATTGTAAACATAGCACTATGTCGCTACAAGCTGGTCTCTAGATCATAAGTACAGGCATATGTACAAAAGTAGAAACAAGAAGAGTTCATACCGGTTTTCCTTGTTGCTTCCCTTCCGTCGATCTTCGTCATTACTGCCTTGTCACTTGCACGATTGCACGTAGGAAATATAATTAAATGCCATCACGGACTCGAGCTGAACTCTGAAAACAAAGCAAACTAAAGAGAGAAAGGAAATCTTTTTGGGTTTTTTCAAAGGTTAAACGAAAGCAAAAGAAAGAGAAAATCTTTTTGTTGTTTTTGCAAAGAAAGAACAAAGAAGAACAGGCAAAAACTTCGAAAAGATCAAAGCGAACAAAAATAAAACGGATAATACAATGGAAAAGTGAGAAGGGCACGTACTCCCCCAAGCTTAGGCTTTTGGCCTAAGTTGGTAGTAGCTACTGCCCCCAGGAGCCTCCTGCTCCGGGGTGGTACTGGTGAGTCCAAGGGTCGTATAAGGATTCCGGCGCGTACACCGAAGTCCTCGGATCCTCCCACGAAGAAGGGTCCGCACTCCAAGCAGAGGAATACCCTTCACCAAACTGGGTGACGGTCTCCCCCTGAAAAGGTGGTAACTCACCGTGCTCCTCCTCGTCGGGCACAACCCCCTCCATGGGGTTATGAAACTGATGCTGGACCATGAACTCATCGAATTGGATAACATCAAAGGACCATCCGTTCCTGCGAGCAAAATCAAACAAAAGAGGTGCGGGTAGACGGATCTGAGGTGAGGGAATAAGATGCTGGAGATTTTTGACCGATGAATATCCCTCGTATCCATGCTGCAGAGAGAGTTGAAGACGGTTCTCAGCTCGGAGGGCTGAGAGGTCATCTTCGCCGTCCGCCCAACGTTTGGCACACCTATTATTTCACAAAACTTTTCCAAGGGCATGGTCAAAAGATTATTGTAAATTTTAAACTCAATAGAACTAGTATCAAGGTTATATCTAAAACTGTTAATGAAACCGGAGGTGAGTTTTTGATACTGAGCAACACGGCACGTGACGAGCCGTGTCAGACCTGCATTAGCACAAAGATTATAAAACTCATCCTTAATTCCTGCAGCTTCAAGGAATTCATCACATGGGAACATCATTGCACGTGCTGGATTTGTGTCTTCCAACAACTCTAGGGGCACATGATCATCATTGTAGCTCACCCTAGCAGTCGAGGGTGAAGCTGCGGCTCTAGTAACTCGATCGGAGCGCGCGGGCTTCTTCTTCTCAAGCCACCCCCTTTGCCCTTCCTAACAAACTCATTTCTAAATTTTTTGGCAAATTACAAAAACAAGGATTTAAACAAAGTGGGTTAAGGCAAACTACTCAACTCACTTACCTAAGGCATAAACTTGCATCAAAACTTGGAAAATAAATTTCTACACATACATGCAAGCTCATCTACACAACACCAAGAACTACTAAATACTCACAAATGAAGCCACCAACCAAAAATCTAATTGGAGGGGTGGAGGAGTTACATACCAGGGAGTATTTGTTCAAAATCTCAGCTCGAATGATAGGCTGTAGAGAGAGCTCGAAAATTGCCTCCAAGAACAGCAAGAACGCAAGAACAGGTGCAGAACTCGTGTTTTCGGAGAGAAAGAGAGAGAGAGGAAGAAGACTCAACTGGAGGCGGGACCTGTGGGCCCCAGGCGCCCTATGGGCGCGGCCAAGGGGCAGGCCGCGCCAGCTGGCCGCCTCGGCCACTGGTGGCCCCCCTGGTCAGCCCCAGGTGCCTCTGGGTCACTCCCGGCATGGAAATTTTTATTTTTATTTTTCTGGAATTTTTCTGAAAACTTCAGTGTTGAAATTTTTTCGAAGTTCAAAAAGCTGCAAAACTTTCTGAAAACTTAAAGCAGTGATTAGTATTGTGAAGCTTCAAAAACACAAACACTTGATACAGCAAGGAGAACAAAAGCTAAAACAAATGAAAACATAACAAGCTCAACTTTTTACCTATATAAAACATGCTCACTAGTAAGGTTGATCAAGTCTTACCAACAAACCGGCGATATATAGAGCAAAAAGTCCCACCTCTTACGAAGTGATCATTGCACCTTTACTTTAATGGACATTGTCCCCACCATAATAGTTTTGTATTTGTGGTGCACATGTAGTGGACAGTCCCATTCTCCAATCTTCACGGTCTCGATATTTTCTATAGAGTTGAGGCCATGCCTCTTGTCGGTCTTCTTTGGAAAACACACCGTGTGTTCTTTATCATTCACATTGAAGGTAACCTTTCCTTTATTGCAATCAATAATAGCACCTGCGGTGTTAAGAAAAGGTCTACCAAGAATAATGGACATGCTCCCATCCTCGGACATGTCAAGCACGACAAAATCAGTAAGGATCAAACAATTAGCAACTTCTACGGGAACATCCTCACAAATACCTATCGGGACGGCGGTTGACTTGTCAGCCATCTGAAGAGAGATATCTGTAGGAATTAGTTTCTCTAAACAAAGCCTCTTGTAAAGAGAGAAAGGCATAACACTCACTCCTGCTCCAAGATCACATAAAGCAGTTTTGACATAATTATTCTTTATGGAGCAAGGAATGATGGGTATACCTGGATCACCAAGCTTCTCAGGAATCTTGCCACTGAAAGAGTAGTTAGCGAGCATAGTAGATATTGCTTCATTAGGAAAACTTTTCTTTTATTAGTAACAATATCTTTCATATTTTGAATAGGGAGGTAACTTAATAGCATCAGTCAAAGGGATTTGAAGAAAAAGAGGTTTCATCCACTCACAAAACTTATTGTAATGCTCTTCTTCTTTAGATTTGAGAGACTTACCTGGAAAGGGCATGGGTTTCTGTATCCATGGTTCTCTTTCCTTCCCATGTCTTCTTGCGACGAAGTCTTCTCTAGTGTACTTCTTGCGTTTCTCAGGTGCTTCTTCTTCTCGAACTTCAAGCGGATCATTCTTCTCCTTATCCTTATCTTCAGGTTCGGCACCGTCTTCAGTCTCAGCATCGGAGGTAGATATACTGTTGGGATCAACAGCTGACTCTTCACTTGTAATAGGATCATTGGAATTGTCAGCCTCCTTGTGTTTCTTCTTCTTCTTCTTTGGAGAGCCAACAATTTCTTCTTCCTGCATTTGAGAATCTTGCTCGATTCTCCTCGGATGCCCCTCTGGATATAGAGGATCTTGAGTGCTAGTTCCTCCTCGGGTCTTAATCCCGAAGGCCTGTAAATCATCTTGTTTGGTATTGTTAGCAAGCAAATCTTTTTGCACATTAGAAATTTGTTCAAGCTGAGTTTGAACCATATGAAAATGCTTCACAAGACATTTAACACCATTAACTGTTCTACCTAGAACATCAAGCAAACTTTTGATAGCAAGGGAATTATCATGCAATTGACTTTGTATCCTCTCATTAAAATGACTTTGCTTCATAATAAAATTATCAAGCTCATCTAAACATTGATCAGGAGGCTTACCATGAGGGATGTCACTTGCGTTGAAATCTAAAAGAGAGTGTACCTCTACCATAGGAGGGTGAGTGGTAGGCTCACACAACTTCTCAATAGGGGGTAGATTCTTCACGTCTTCAGTTTTAATACCCTTCTCTTTAATAGACTTCTTTGCTTCTTGCATATCTTCGGGGCTTAGAACAAGCATGCCCCTCTTCTTTGGTGGTGGAGGTGGTTCAGGGACGGACCAATCTTCATGGTTTTTGGCAATCCTGCCCATCAATTCTTCTGCATCGTCCGGTGTTCTTTTCCTGAAAACACAACCAGCACAACTATCCAAATAGGACCTGGATTCATCAGTTAGACCAGCATAAAATATATTGGTTAATTGATTCTTAGGGACTCCATGTCCTGGTCTAGCCTGGATCAGACTACAGTACCTCCCCCAAGCTTTAGAGAGGTGCTCATCCTGCAACTGTTTAAAGTTATAAATTCTTTGTAAAGCAGCATGTTGCATATGAGCAGGAAAGTACTTATCAACAAAAGAGTGAGCTAAGTCTTGAGGACTCTTAATGGAACCACATGGTAGTGCATCATACCATGTTTTAGCACCTTCCTTCAAAGAGAAAGGAAGAAGCTTAGTCACATAAAAGTTTCGTATCTTTTCATTCGTGGTAAACAAGCCACCCAACTCAGTGAGTTTGGTCAGGTGTGCAATAGCATCATCATTTTCTATGCCATAAAAGGGGTCAGCTTCAACCATAGATATAAGTGAAAGATCAACAGAGAAATCATAATCAGGATCATTGATGCATATAGGAGATGTAGCAAATTCAGGATCAGGAACAGTCTTGTTCTTCAAGGAGTGTTTTTCAAGCAGCTTCTTAATAGCTTCACGGTCAGAGTCCGCAAACTCTGTCAGTTCCCTGCATAAATCATCATCAAGCATAATGTAATCATCATCAAGGAGTCTCTCCTTGAGTTTACTCAAATCACGATAATCATAAGTTCCACCAATAGGGTAGCGAGTAACAGGAATTTCAATTCCAGATTTTTTTGCAGCAGCAACGATCTGTTTCTCAAGAGCATAACCAAGTGAACCAATATCATCAAGAGTAGTAGAAGCATCATCAAAAGTATCGGACATAGTAACAGATTCAGTAGAAGCATCATGTGGTGGTGGTGAGGCAAACTTACTCATATCAGAAGGTGAATCAAGTGTAGCACTAGTGTTCAGAACAGTACCTCTTCTTGTAGTGGATAGTAAGATCGGAACCTTGGGGTCTCCTTTCTTACCCATAGCGGATGAAGTGCAGCAGGTAGGATACTTCAAGTAGACTTGTAAATATTGCTATGCTCCCCGGCAACGGTGCCAGAAAACGGTACTTGATAATCCTCAACCGTAAGGGATCGAGATAGTCTTCGCGGGTAAGAATAACCCAATTTATAGATTCGACACACGGGGAGCCAAAGAGTATTTATAAGCTTTGACAGTTGAGTTGTCAATTCAACCGCACCTGAAATATACTTACTTGCAACAAAAGATAAGTGGTAACGGTGATATGATAGTGATGGTGGTGACAACAAAAGTAAACAGCAAAAGTAACAACTAATAACCAGCAGGATTGAAACACTGTAGGCTAGGGAGATGGATGGTTGGGCGCTGCATGGATGAGATACATCATGAATCTAACTTGGGGCAAGGCACACAGAAAAGTAATGATCATCTAGGCAAATATCAAACATTAGGCATGTATCCCACAGGTAGTTGTACGTGCTTGCAATAAGAACTTGCACAACATCTTATGTCCTACCATCCCGCTACGAACGGGGCCAAAAGGAACTTATGGAGATTAAGGTGCTCCTGTCAAAGAGCACTGGAACAAAGCAATAAACTCAATGGATACATGGAATCCTCAAATTATGGACCATCCCCTTTGGTGTCCCAAGCTATCACCTTTGGGATCGCCGGTTCCGGACCATAATAGGTGCAAACAACTCATAGATAGGATCAAGAACACAAATATATTCATGCAAACACATAGGGTTCAGATCTGAAAACATGGCACTCGGGCCCAAAGTGACAAGCATTAAGAGCAACAAGTTGAAGCAAAGATGATAAACACCAAAGTAGATGATAGGCAACATGCCCCCAACAATCTGATAAACTATTACATGATCTAACTCATCCAATCCCTACCATCCCCTTTGCCTACATCAGGGAATTACTCACACATGGAAGGAGAAGTCATGGAGGGAGGATGGAGTGGTGATGATGATGACGATGGCGACGATCTCCCCTCTCCGGAGGCCAAATCAGCCTCCAGATTAGCCCTCCCGAAGAAGAACAGATGGTGGCGGCGGCTCCGCGACGGAAACTGGAAAAACTACTTCTTTTCTGGGGTTTCCTCGCCACGGGAATAAATAGGAGCCAAGGTAGGGCACCAGAGGGGGGAGGACCCTCCCAGGCGGCCTCCTGGCGTGACCAGGGGTGGGGCCGCGCCAGCAGGGCGCCTGGGGCCCCCCTGGCTGCCCTCTGGCCCCACTTCTGGCACAATGGCCCTTCGGGTGCGTGGATTTTCTGTGATTTTTCTTGGAATTTTCTGAGACACCTAAAAATCCATTTTCCTGCACACAATAAAACCATACAGGCAGCTCTGCTAAAAACAGCGTCAGTCCGGGTTAGTTTAGTTCAAATCATGCAAGAATGAGGGAAAAACAATAGCAAAAGTGTTTGGAAAAGTAGATACATTTGAGACGTATCACTGGGACCTTGCACAGCTCCAACGGTAGAATTAACAAGAGATAAAGCCCCCGAGCGGCACCAGCAGCGGCGGTAGTGTGGTACTACCACTTATAAGCGGTACTTCCGGTCCCACTGCTGCTCCTAGTGCCGCTCAACCCGACACGAGAAGTGATGGTCTCGAATCGAGGTGGTACTAGCGCAGAACCGAAGCCGAACTACCGCATGTAGCAATAAGCGGTACTACCGCCGTGAACCAGCGATACTACCGCTTGTGGCTATAAGCGGTACTACCGCTCCGGTCCAGCGGTACTACCGCAGGAGCAACAAGAAAGCCCAGAACTACCATAACTTCTGCAAATGAGCTCCGAATTGAGCAAACTCAAGCTTATTGGATAGGGGAAGACGAGTAGCATCGAAACAACGAGAAGTGAACCCTCCATCAGAGATGAGCCGGCATTATAGTAAGAAGAGGCAGGAAGACAAGCCTGGGATATAGAGGAGTGAACCCTCCATCAGAGAAGAACCGGCATAACCTCCAACATCAAAAACATCATAGAAGATGCATGAGTGAACTCCATTTTCGATGAACTCGAGTTTGTCATCAAGATGACCATAAGCTCCAAATCTCAAAAGGAGAAAAATCAAACAAGAACCAATAAAGATGATGCAAGGATGCAATGGTTTGAGCTCTCAACGAACCATACGATCAAGCTACTCATCGAGAGCCCCCCCCCCCTTGATAGTACGGCAATCGATCCTATAGCCCGGTCTCCCACAACTACCATGAGACCGGTAAAATAGAAAACCTATCAAGGGCAAACCTTTGCCTTGCACATAGTCCACTTGAGCTGGATGATGACGATCTTGACTCCCTCAAGCTGGACCACCTTTCTTGATTGTGTTGGCTCGGTGAAGACTAGTAGATTGCTGCCCCATACACCACTATGGGTGAGCCACTCTTCGACACATCTTCACAAGTCCATTGCCACCACAATGAAGGGCAAGCTTCAAGCATATGATCTCTTCGTGATGATCCTACTTGAACTTGCACACCGCAACCTAACCCCACAAAGAACTCTCACGAATACCATGGGTTAGTACACAAATCGTAATTGACAATGCTTACCATACCATGGGATCGCTTGATCCCTCTCGGTACATCTTCTATGCTTTGTGTGTTGATCAACTTGATTCACTCTTTGACTTAGTCTTGATCAACCTTGAATCTGCCCAACTCTCTTCATTTGGATAATGTCTTGAAGGTAAACAAAAATGATCACACACTCTTCTTCTTCAAGACATGCTTGCTATAAGCTCAACACTCATATGACCAATCTTTGGATAATTCCTTAATAGCACCTTGGTCATCACACACTCTCCTTGAAACCAACAAATGGACTCCAAGAAAAGCCTATGGAAAAACCCTTCAAATATAACTCAAGGCAACCATTAGTCCATAGAGATTGTCATCAATTACCAAAACCAAACATGGGGGCACCACATGTTCTTTCACGGGCTAATCCCCTTTCCATTATAGAAATAACGGAAATACAACCATGTCCAAGGTCAAACGAGAAGGGAAAGGGAAAAAGCGAGTTCAAGCACTCCAGGGAAACCCGCTGTAGACTCTCGCAATCGAAACGTCCACTACGATGTAAAATCCATGGAGCACTATAATCTCACAACCAAGTACTAAAGTTTAAACAACACCACAGCCTTCGTAGAGGCAGAATGGCAAAAGTAAAGCTTCCAACAGAGATGACTAAACTACAGGGATCCACCATGTAGCGCATTCGACTAGCTTCAAGAAGAGAGCTTCAGGGAGACACGACTTCACGATCACCCCAACTTGATACCCGCGTATGCAGTCGCACAGAGCCTCATCATATCCTTAGCATTCTTCTTCAAAAGTGTCGCGCCATCCTCCAGCGCCATACATTCCTCGCCCTTCAGTAGACCTGCCCAATAGGATAAATGTGTGCACGCAGTGAAGACAATCTCAAAAGGAGATGATAATTTCTTAAATTCAAAGGTGGCTTGATTTCTGTGATTCCAAATAGCCCAGCAAACGGCCGCAAGACCCATGGTGAAGTATCATTCCCCACGGGAAAGAAAAGCATAGTACCAGGAGTAAAACTGACAAATGTTGTTAGGGCATAAATCAGTGACCAGCCCGCACCAACCGTGCGCCAAGCTACCCTTGCAACGGGGCAGAGAAAAAACAGGTGCAAATAAGGTTCCCTGCAATTACAGAAAGAACAACGCGGACTGCCAGCCCAGTTCCTACGTTTCATAACAGCTCTAGTTAGGACCCCATCCTGAAAGAGCTGCCAGAGAAAGATCTGGATTTTAACACGAAGCTTAGCTTTCGAAATCAAACTGTAGTCAGACCCAACAAGATCCTTTTCTAAGTAGGTGTATGCAGATTTAATTGTGAATCTCCCCTTGGGACCAAAGCCCCATTCTATACCATCATGAGCATCGGAGTGTTTAATATTGCCAACGACATCCTGCACCTCCTCAAGTTGATGTGTCAGGTTGGTGTTCAACCTGCGCCTGAACATATTGTTGGGGAACGTAGTATTTCAAAAAAAATCCTACGATCACGCAAGATCTATATACTAGAAGCATAGCAATGAGAGGGGAGAGTGTGTCTACGTACCCTCGTAGATCGAAAGCGGAAGCGTCTAGTGACGCGGTTGATGTAGTCGAACGTCTTCGTGATCCAAACGATCCAAGCACCGAACGTACGGCACCTCCGCGTTCAGCACATGTTTAGCTCGATGATGTCCCACGAGCTCTTGATCCAGTTGAGCGTCACGGGAGAGTTTCGTCAGCACAACGGCGTGGTGACGGTGATGATGAAGATACCAGCGCAGGGCTTCGCCTAAGCACTGCAACGGTATGACCGAGGTGTGTATCAGTGGGGAGGGGCACCGCACACGGCTAAAATCAACTTCTGTGTCTATGGGGTGCCACCTGGCCATGTATATAAATGATGGAGGGAGGACGAGGCCGGCCCTCATAGGGCGCGCCCAAAGTGTGGAGTCCTACTAGGACTCCCTAGTCCTAGTAGGATTCCACCTCCCACATGGAATAGGAAAAGGGGAAGGGAGAAGGAGAAGGAAGGAAGGGGGCGCCCCCTTTCCCTAGTCCAATTCGGACCAGCCATGGGGAAGGGGTGCGGCCACCCTTGAGGCCTTTCTCTCCTTTACCATATGGCCCATTAAGGCCCAATATGAATTCCCGTAACTCTTCGGTACTCCAAAAATACCCGAGTCACTCGGAACCTTTCCGATGTCCAAATATAGCCTTCCAATTTATCGATCTGTACGTCTCGACCATTTCGATACTATTCGTCATGTCCCTGATCTCATCCGAACTCCAAACAAACGTCGTTCATCAAATCACATAACTCACAATACAAATCGTCTTCGAACGTTAAGTGTGCGGACCCTACGGGTTCGAGAACTATGTAGACATGACCGAGACACATCTCCGGTCACTAACCAAGAGCGAAACCTGGATGCTCATATTGGCTCCTACATATTCTACGAAGTTCTTTATCGGTCAAACCGCATAACAACATACGTTGTTCCCTTTGTCATCGGTATGCTACTTGCCCGAGATTCGATCGTCGGTATCATCATACCTAGTTCAATCTCGTTACTAGCAAGTCTATTTACTCGTTCCGTAATACATCATCTCGTGATTAACTCATTAGTCATTTGCTTGCAAGGCTTATTTTGATGTGTATTACCGAGAGGGCCCAGAGATACCTCTCCGACACTCGGAGTGACAAATCCTATTCTCGATCTATGCCAACACCACAAACACCTTTGGAGACACCTGTAGAGCATCTTTATAATCACCCAGCTACGTTGTGACGTTTGATAGTACACAAGGTGTTCCTCTGGTATTCGGGAGTTGAGTAATCACATAGTCATAGGAACATGTATAAGTCATGAAGAAATCAATAGCAGTGAAACTAAACGATCAAGTTGCTAAGCTAACGGATGGGTCTTGTCCATCACATCATTCTCCTAATGATGTGATCCCGTTGATAAAATGACAACTAATGTCTATGGTTAGGAAACATAACCATCTTTGATCAATGAGCTAGCCTAGTAGAGGCATACTAGGGACACTCTGTTTTGTCTATGTATTCACACATGTACTAAGTTTCCGGTTAATACAATTCTAGCATGAATAATAAAAATTTATCATGATATAAGGAAATACAAATAACAACTTTATTATTGCCTCTAGGGCATATTTCCTTCAGTCTCCCACTTGCACTAGAGTCAATAATCTAGTTCACATCACCATGTGATTTAACACCAATAGTTCACATCCTCATGTGATTTAACACTTTATAGTTCACATCGCCATGTGACCAATACCCAAAAGGTTTTCTAGAGTCAATAATCTAGTTTACATCGCCATGTGATTAACATCGAAAGAGTACTAAGGTGTGATCATGTTTTGCTTGTGAGAGAGGTTTAGTCAATGGGTCCGCCACATTCAGATCCGTGTGTATTTTGCAAATTTATGTGTCTACAATGCTCTCCACTGAGCTACTCTAGCTAAATGCTCCCACTTTCAATATGTATCTAGATCGAGACTCAGAGTCATCCAGATTGGTGTCAAAGCTTGCATCGACGTAACTCTTTACGACGTACTCTTTATCACCTCCACAACCGAGAAATATTTCTTTAGTCCTCTAAGGATAATTTTGACTGTTGTCCAGTGATCTACTCCTATATCAAAATTGTACTCCCTTGCCAAACTCGGGGCAGGGCATACAATAGGGCTGGTATATAGCATGGCATACTTTATAGAACCTATGGCTGAGGCACAGGGAATGACTTTCATTTTCTCTCTATCTTTTGCTGTGGTCGGGCTTTGAGTCTTACTCAACTTCACACCTTGCAACACAGGCAAGAACTCTTTCTTTGACTGTTCCATTTTGAACTACTTCAAAAACTTGTCAAGGTATGTACTCATTGAAAAAAACTTATCAAGCGTCTTGATCTATCTCTATAGATATTGATGCTCAATATGTAAGCAGTTTCACTGAGGTCTTTCTTTGAAAAATTCTTATTCAAGAATCCTTTTATGCCATCCAGAAATTATATATCATTTCCAATCAACAATATGTCATCTACATATAATATCAGAAATGCTACAGAGCTCCCACTCACTTTCTTGTAAATACAGGCTTCTCCAAAAGTCCGTATAAAACCATATGCTTTGATCACCTCGTCAAAGTGTATATTCCAATTCCGAGATGCTTGCACCAGTCCATAGATGGACCGCTGGAGGTTGCACACTTTGTTAGCACCTTTAGGATCGACAAAACCTTCTCGTTACATCATATACAACTCCTCTTTGAGGTATCCATTAAGGAATGCAGTTTTGACATCCATTTGCCAGATTTCATAATCATAAATGCGGCAATCGCTAACATTATTCGGACAGATTTAAGTATCGCTGCGGGTGAGAATGTCTCATCGTAGGCAACTTCTATAACTTGTCGAAAACCTTTCGCAACAAGTCGAGCTTTGTAGACAGTAACATTACTATCGGCGCCTGTCTTCCTCTTGAAGATCCATTTATTTTCAGTGGCTTGCTGATCATCGGGCAAGTGAACCAAAGTCCACACTTTGTTCTCATACATGGATCCCATGTGAGATTTCATGGCCTCAAGCCATTTTGCGGAATCTGGGCTCATCATCGCTTCCTCATAGTTTGCAGGTTCATCATGGTCTATTAACATGACTTCCAGAACCGGGTTACCGTACCACTCTGGCGCGGAACGCACTCAGGTTGACCTACAAGGTTCAGTAGTAACTTGATCTGAAGTTTCATGATCATCATCATTAGCTTCCTCGATGATTGGTGTAGGAATCACTAGAACTAGTTTCTGTGATGTACTACTTTCCAATTCGGGAGAAGGTACAATTATCTCATTAAGTTCCACTTTCCTCTCACTCACTTCTTTCGAGAGAATACTACAAAAAAATACATATCCGTGACATATTGGGCCCAACGAAAAAAAATATGTCATACTTATGACACTTCTATGACAATTATTGTGACAAAACATGGTATCATCATAGATGTGGTGGGGTCCTACTTCTTGACAAAAAATCATGATAGAAAATGGGCTTTTCGTCCTGGGCGGACCGGAGACACAGCTACATGACATTCTTTGGGCCGTCCATGATAGAAAAAAAGTGGTAGAAGCGAGGGCGAGGAAAATATCAGGATGTTCCCTGTTACGGTGGGTGGTCGGGGCCGAGCGATGCGCGTTTCTCTCGTACACGCACGCGTGTCGGTGCAAGGCGTTGGGCTCTAACTGAACTCGAGCGAGGCATTGGGCTCTAACTGAACCCGAGCGATTGCACTACAGGCTACGCGTTACTGAACCCGAGCGATCGATCGATGGCTGTTAACTGAACCCGATCGAGCGATTCCCTCGCTACTGCTGCTAACTGAAGCCTATCGATGCTGCCTCTGCATGAATAGTGAGTGTTGCTAGGGGGTTTGGATGAACAGGTCCCGGTGGGGGTGGATGAACAGGACCTCATGGTGTTGCCTCTGGATGAACATGACCCAAATCGATCCAGTCGGTTGGGGCTGCATGAACAGGACCACCCCGTGGAGAGCTGGATGAACAGGACCACCCCGTGGAGGGCTGGATGAACAGTAGAAGATGGAGGGCTGGATGAACAGTAGCCCGTGGAGGGGTGGTTGAACAGGAGCCCGTGGATAGGGATGGTTGAATAGTAGCCAGTGGAGTAGCGCGCGGTGGAGGCTAAACACTCGCAGGTGGAGGCAGGAGGAGGTCGACGGTGGATGAACAGTAGCCCATGGAGGCTGGATGGGGTCGAGGGTGGAGATGAATTATATCCCGTGGAGTCCCGTTTTGCGGTACGCCTCACCCCTCCCGGTGAACAGGACCCCCGTTTCGACCGTAGTGCTCCAACACAAGTCTGTTTCCTCCATTTTGCGGTACGCCACACCCCTCCCAATCAACAGGACCCCGTTTCGACCGTAGGAGGTCCGTTTCCTCCGTTTTGCGGTACGCTAGACCCCACCCGATGAACAGGATCCCGTTTCGACCGTGGCCGCTCGAACACAAGGTTGTTTCCTCTGTTCTGCGGTACGCCAGGCCTCGTTTCCATCGGCTGTTCCGTCCAAGCCCTCTCGATGAACACGACGACGCATTCCGTTCCGACCCAGCCGGTTCGCTCCCATGAACACGATGACGACGCTGTTTCTCCATTCTGACCCAGCCATGTACACGAGCCCTGGCCATACGTATGCGCGAGTAGGCATTCGAGACCCTGCCCGTATGTACGTACGTGGCCATATTTTCTTTCTTGCACACTGGCTGATGTACGTACGTGTACATGCTACGTGCGCGCCTCTACTACGACACGTGCGCGCCTCTACATCGACCAGTATATACGTACACGTTCGCGACCAGAATGACAATGCTATGTATGCTTCGACTAGGTGGGTCCCGACTGTCAGGCACTTCCTTGGCTGCGAAGAAGTAGCTGGTGGGTCCCAGCAGTCAGGGGGCCGAATCGTTTTTTGCCCGGACGCACTTCCTTGCGTGCGAAGATGTAGCTGGTGGGTCCCAGCAGTCAGGAGGGAACGTTTTTTTCGCGAAATACGGTGGCCCGTCCGATGGGTCCCCACTGTCAGGTGGAGGAATAATTATTTTGCGCGTAATAAGGAGGCACTTCCTTGCTGTGGACATGGACCCAGCTATCAGCCTCTCCACGTACAGTACTCTTCCGATGGAAGTCGGTCGTTGACCATGCTGCGCCGAGAGCACCAAGGCAATGGACGGTGGCGAGGCCTAGGAAGGGGACGACGCGGCGCCAGGGAAGATGCGGCAGTGGATGCCCACGCGGAGAGGAGTACGAGGGTGCACTGGTTTGGCTGCGGTGTGAGGCTGCCGTCGCCGCAGAATAACAAGGGGTGTGGGTGAGTAGAGGGATGGCCTGGCCAGCGGTGGGAGTAGTAGGGAGCGGTGAGACCTCCGCAGCATCGCAGCCGGCCACGGGAGGCAGGAGCACGAGGCACGACCGGCGCTGGTTTGGGCGGCTGGATCAAGAAGACCAGAGGTTGAAGAAGCACTACGGTCGTTGGATGGACATCGTACGGTCACTGGAGCTATAATCGTGCATATTGACTAAGTTGACAAAGCCCTCCGTCCCCATCAACTTAGTAGGCCCACAAGTCAGCCTTCCACTATACTGGGTCCCAACTAGCAGGGGGTATTAATTTTTGTGTGCGTAATAAGGAGGCACTTCCTTGCGTGCGAAGATATAGCTGGTGGGTCCGAGCTGTCAGCGGCGGTAACATTTTTTTCGTGAAATACAGAGGCCCTTTCGGTGGGTCCTAGATGTCAGGTGGAGGAATCATTATTTTGCGCGTAATAAGGAGGCATTTCCTTGCGTGCGGCCGTGGACCCAGCTGTCAGCCTCTCCACGTACAGTCCACTTCAGATGCATGTCGGTCGTTGAACACGTTGACCAGGCCGCACCGAGAGCACCAGGGCGGTGGACGATGGCGAGGCCTAGGAAGGGAACGACACGGAGCCAGGGAAAACTCGGCAGTTGTTTCCCACGCGGAGGGGAGTATGAATGTACGAGGGTTTACTGGTTCGTCTGCTGTCGCCGGAGAATAACAACAGGTGTGGGTGAGTATAGGGATGGCTAGGCTAGCGATGGGAGTACGGTGGGGCGGTGAGGCCTGCTCGGCAACATAGCCGGCCGCGGGGAGGAGAGAGCAGGCAGTCCCGCCGGCGCTTGTTTGAGCGACTGGAGCGGGAAGCGCAGAGATTGAAGAAGCACGACGGTCGTTGGATGGACATCCAACAGTCACTGCTTGTGCGTCAACCTTTTTTTAGGAAAGCCTCAAATCTATGGAAAACATCATACATCCCATCTGCCATTTTTCTAATAATTTACAGCCCATTTGCTAATTATTAAGGTTTTTTTTTGAGCCCATATTATTTTTGTTAGCATTACAGCCCATATTCTGGCCACGGTTAAAACATTATACGAAATTTTGCATATTTTGGTGCGGTCCGAACAGTTTTTAATCCCAAAATTTCGAGTCACGTTCAAACTGATTTTGAAAATAAATATATATCAATATAAAATCCAACAAATTGTCCACACATAAAAATCAATGCAATTTAAAATCTCTAAATGAAAAAAAGAAATTTGAAACTAAGTGCCGGTTTGATGTGTTTTAAAAATGTACAGCCCATTTCTCATTACTCATAGGCCATTTTCTCGGCCAGCCGAATGAAAGCTCTCCTCGTCTTGAAAGATTTGCAGCTCAACAGGCCTGACAAAGCGACTTACTTGGCGTACAGTACTCTTCCGATGGAAGTCGGTCGTTGACCACATTGATTACGCCGCGCCGAGAGCACCAAGGCGGTGGACGACTGAGAGGCCTAGGAAGGGGATGACGCGGAGCCGGGGAAGACGCGTGAGTGGATGCCCACACAGAGAGGAGTACGAGGGTTCACTGGTTCGGCTGCGGTGTGAGGCTACCGCCGCCGTAGGACCTGGCTAACGGTGGGAGTAGTAGGGGGCGATGAGGCCTCAACGGCAGCATAGCCGGCCACTGGAGGCAGGAGCAGGCGGTCTCGTCGGCGCTGGTTTGAGCGGCTGGTGCAAGAAGAGCAGCAATTGAAGAAGCAGCAGGACCGTTCGATTCAAGTTCAACGGTTACTGCTGCTAGAATCGTTTGTTGACTAAGTTGACAAGCCCTGCGTACACGTCAACTTAGTAGGCGCACAGGTCAGCCTCCCAACCGGTGCGCCCCAGATGTTAGTGGGAGGAATCATTTTTTTGCGTAATAAGGAGGCAGTTGATTGCGTGCGGCCAGGCCAGCGGAGGGAGTAGGGTGGGCTGGGGAAGCCGGCGCGGCATCACAGCGGGCCACAAGAGATCGACCTCTCTCATCCACGGCTTCGGACCGGGATCCTTGCATCCCGTCCTCTTGCTTCATCCCCGCCGTCGTCCACCTTGCCGACGCCGCTCCTACGACCATCTCATCCACCGCGCCCCGCCGCCACTGTCTACCCTCCTAGATCTCCTTCCACGGCGCTGACAGCCATCGCTACCGCATCACCGTCAAATTCTCAGCAGATGCATACACGGCGCCGCACCAGAGGCGGTACTCTTTCGTATCTGCTCAACTTATTTATCACAGCAAGAAAATAGATCATCACTGCTTTACTCTGATTTCTTGTCCATCACTTACTTGCTAGTTGAGAGCAAATGTTGGTTGCGAAGTTGCCTTTGTCCGTTTTGCACCTTCAAATCTGCCATGGCACGCTCAACACTATACTCCCAATGCTTATGGTTTTCCCCTTTTATATTCCACACTAGTTAAATCACAGTAGACTCAATTTCAAAATTGGGTCAGTCAATTTTTCAGAGCTCGCCGGAGTTTGCCGGTGCGAATGAATGGGCTCGGGTGGGGACTTTGGTTTTGGGGGGTGGTGGTGGGGCCTTGCCAAATGAAGAAAACTCGACGTGGGTTGGGGCGGGGGTGGGGGTGGGGGTGGCGGAGGAAGACAGGCGGTGGGGGCCGGTGGTCCGGCCGGCGGCCCGTGTGGTGTTCTGTATGGGAAGAATCAGAGGCGAGGAAGAAGAACGGTTAGGAGACGTAGGATCTTCATCCAACTGCCTGAAATGGTCGACTGACCCAAATGACAAAAGTCACGTGACTTGCATGCAGACATGCCTTTATATTCAGTACCATCATCATACCTGCTTAGCACTGCTCCTGAATCCATCAAGCTAAACAACGTGCCACTCATAATTCCAAACTTGTTGCTCAAGTACGAATTTGATATGATTCTAATATTACTAAAACAGATAACACTTAATTGGTCAGCTAATGTTCCTACTTTAATTTCGAAAAAGCACGTGCACCACATATAGAGAGACAGCAGGGAGTTGCTTTCTTAATGCGCTCTGGTTCATCATGTGTGGGCACTGCGCAACAAACATTTTATTATCCAAAATCCGCTTGCTCTTCTTTAGCATGTTCCTCTTCCGGTCTTCTTTAATAAGTACTCTCTCCATTCCTAAATACAAGTCTTTGTATAGATTCCACCATGGACTACATATGGAGCAAAACGAGTGAATCTACACTCTAAAATGTATCTGGATACATTTGTATGTGATCCATAGTGGAAATCTCTACCAAGAATTATATTTTTGAACGGAGGGAGTATGATAGTAGTACAGTATGTTCTTTGTAGTGAAGATGAGTAGGGACATTATCAGTGTAGAGGTCTATACGCTCGGTTGGTATGGACACTTTGAACTCTGCGGGCCTCTTTGATTCGTAGGATTTTGTAAACATGGGAATAGGATTTGTAGTGGCCTGCCCACTTGAATCCTATAAGAATAGCAAGGAAATGCGGGGAGCTGTGTCGCCTTTGAGAGTTACACTGATATTAATAGTACCGCACCTTCAGTTGAAGAGAGATGGTATCCGAAGCCTTTCTAGCCGTACCGGCAATACTAGCACACATATTCCAGCAAGTTCCACTTTGCTGATTTTACTCTGATGCTTACGGTTTTCCCTGTTATCTACACTATGATCTGTGTAGCTGCTTTCTGTCGCACTAGCAACAGTCCACTCTTGAAGCTAAACACCGCAATGACTTACAAAATTGGCACCAAGGAATTGAGCGCCATTCTGGATGCAATGAAACTTATACGCTCCCCACCTGTTGACTCTTGTTCAGAATATGATACTAATGACTCTTGTTCAAAATTGCCACATATAGAGAGACAACATGGAATTGCATTTCTTTGGGCACTGTGATTCATCATGAGTGGGCAACCAACATTGTATGCAATTAAGCGGAACCTCAAGAATATGATTCCTCTTCTGTTCTTTAACATGTTCCTTTTTTGTTATTCTGTATTTAGTACGTACAGTATGTTCCATGTCAGGAAGGTGAGCATGGACATCTGCAGTCAACAACTGATAGAGCTGGCATGTACTTGATCGATATGCTTTCAATTACTAGCGGCAATACAACACCGTATTTTCAAGCCAGTTCCACTTTCCCGATTTATATATCGTGGTTATGGTGTACCCCTTTTATGTACACTATGATCTGCCTAGTTGTTGTGTGCTCTTGTTATCATGGTTTGGGAATAAACTCTCTATATAGTATATTTTGAACCTATCATCTGCCAACTATGCTTACCTCTAGAGCCTATTTTTTTCCGTACTTGTGCCAGATTATATAAATGCACGCACCATATTACAGCACACATGAGCTCTCTCATCAGAATCCAGTGATAGCACACAAGTGTTTACAAGGGCGCCCCTATATTAGAATATCCTCTGCATTACAAAGATAATCTCACAACTATTTATGTTTTCATGGTTCTCAGATATTATACGTAATTACAGTGAATATCAGAATCCGTGCATCAGAAGAATATTGTGGAACACTGCAATGACTTAGAAAATTGGCACCAAGGCATTGAGTGTCATTCTGGATGCAATGAAACTCATACGCTCCCCACCTGTAGATTCTACTTCAGAATATGATCCTAATGAATATTCTAACCTCAAGGAGTCAAAGGCAGATGGCCTGTCATGTTCACCCATCAAGGTGCCTCCTCTAATTTGGCAAGGTTTTATTGATTGTGCGTATCTTGCATATGTTATCTTGCATTTCTTCTACTTTGTTGCACCGCCATCTTCTTAGTTTACTCATCATATATGTCGAGATGACATGCCCATCCATTATCAATACATATTCCATCTGTCATCATACCGTATTTTCCACTCAAATGTTGTTCTTGTGCATCACACATCAAAAAGGAAGAGGTTGATTGCCGAACCTGAAGGAGTAGCAGCAAAGTCCTTGAAAAACGTGGTTGTGCCGGAGAAATCAGACAACACCCCATTTATATTGGTTGTACAACCAGTGAAACAAAACGTAGGACCGACTCCAGCAGACTATACCCATACTTCACTGGCCACACCACTAGCCCGACCACATAGGACCTGCACTCCAGCAAAAGGTATGCCGATTTCAGTTGCCATAGCACCAGCCGTACCACAGAAAAAATCCCACTCCAGCAAAAAGTACAGCAAGTCCACCGGCCGAAGACCTATCCCAATGATACGTCTCCAACGTATCTACTTTTCCAAACACTTTTGCCCTTGTTTTGGACTCTAACTTACATGATTTGAATGCAACTAACCCGGACTGACCCTGTTTTCAGCAGAACTACCATGGTGTTGTTTTTGTGCAGAAAGAAAAAGTTCTCGGAATCGCCTGAAAATCAACGGAGATTTATTTCAGAAAATATAAAAAATACATGCAAGAAGATCCACACCGGGGGGCCCACGGGCTGTCCTCGAGGGTGGGGGCGCGCCCCCCTTCCCAGGGCGCGCCCCCCTGCCTCGAGGGCCCCCCGATGCTCCACCGACGTATCCCCAGGTCCTATATATTCCGTTTCGTGGAGAAAAAAATCAAAGGGAAGGAATTATCGCGTTTCACGAGACGGAGCCGCCGCCAAGCCCTAATCTCTCTCGGGAGGGCTGATCTGGAATCCGTTCGGGGCTTCGGGGAGTGGAGATCGTCGCCATCGTCATTATCAACCTTCCTCCATCACCAATTCCATGATGATCACCGTCGTGTGTGAGTAATTCCATCGTTGGTTTGCTGGACGGTGATGGGTTGGATGGGATCTATCATGTAATCGAGTTAGTTTTGTTAGGGTTTGATCCCTAGTATCCACTATGTTCTGAGATTGATGGTGCTATGACTTTGCTATGCTTAATGCTTGTCACTAGGGCCCGAGTGCCATGATTTCAGATTTGAACCTATTATGTTTTCATGAATATATGTGTATTCTTGATCTATCTTGCAAGTCTATAGTCACCTACTATGTGTTATGATACGGCAACCCCGAAGTGACAATAATCGGGACCACTCCCGGTGATGACCTTAGTTTGAGGAGTTCATGTATTCACTATGTGTTAATGCTTTGGTCCGGTACTCTATTAAAAGGAGGCCTTAATATCCCTTAGTTTCCAATAGGACCCCGCTGCCACGGGAGGGTAGGACAAAAGATGTCATGCAAGTTCTTTTCCATAAGCATGTATGACTATATTCGGAATACATGCCTACATTGCATTGATGAACTGGAGCTAGTTCTGTGTCACCCTAAGTTATAACTTATACATGATGAATTGCATCCGACGTAATTTCTCATCACCGATCCAATGCCTACGAGCTTTACCTATATTGCTAGTTGCTATTTACTTTTCCGTTGCTACTATCACAAAAACTACAAAAACATTATCTTTACTTTTATTGCTGCTACCACCACTATCATATTATTGTGCTACTAAACTATCTTGCTGCAGATACTAAGTTTCCAGGTGTGGTTGAATTGACAACTCAGCTGCTAATACTTAAGAGTATTCTTTGGCTCCCCTTGTGTCGAATCAACAAATTTGGGTTTAATACTTTACCCTCGAAAACTGTTGCGATCCCCTACACTTGTGGGTTATCACCCAACTACAGAGACGGCCAATTCCTGCAGATTGGAACCCCATTCCAGTTATTCCCAGTTTAAAAGACAGTGCTTTCAATGTTGTTAGGGACTACGTGCATATATTCCCATCATTGGAAGATTATAGTGAAGACAAACACCATTTTCACATCTTCCTGTCCCACTTACGTGTAAGTGCTATTATTTCTGGTGATTATTTTCCTGTTTTCTGCTGATTGAACACATCAATGATTTACATTACATTGTTGTAAGTAGGCGAGGGTTGATACGTCTCCAACGCATCTATAATTTTTGATTGTTCCATGCTATAATTTATGTTGTTTTGGATGTTTAATGGGCTTTATCATACACTTATATATTATTTTTGGGACTAACCTACTAACCCAAAGGCCCAGTCCAGATTGCTGTTTTTTGCCTGTTTCAGGGTTTTACAGAAAAAGGATATCAAACGGAGTCCAAACGGAATGAAACCTTCGGGAGAGATATTTTTGGGGAAAATCACGCACGGGAGACATGAGAACCACGGAGTAGGGCTTACGTGGTGCCCACGAGAGTGGGCCCCCCTAGGGCGCGCCCCTGCCTCGTGGGTCCCACGTACGGCCCCCGGTGCCCTCCTTCCTCCTATCTAGCCTACGTACCCCGAAACCATCAGAACAATAGTGAAAACCCTAGTTCCACCGCCATAACCTTCTGTTCCCGTGGGATCCCATCTTGGGGCCTATTCCGGAGCTCCGCCGGAGGGGGGATCTTCCACAGAGTGCTTCTACATCATCATCATCGCCTCACCATGAGTTGTGAGTAGTTTACCTCAGACCTTCGGGTCCATAGCTAGTATCTAGATGGCTTCTTCTCTCTCTTTGGATCTCAATACAAAGTTCTCCTCGGTCTTAGAGAAGATCTATTCGATGTAATCTCTTTTTGTGGTGTGTTTGTCAATATCCGATGAATTGTGGGTTTATGATCAAGATTATCTATGAGAAATATTTGGTTCTTCTCTGAACTCTTTATGTATGATTATAATATCCTTGCAAGTCTCTTCGAATTATTGGTTTGTTTTGGCCTACTAGATCTATAGTTCTTGCTATGGGAGAAGTGCTTGGCTTTGGGTTTAATCTTGCGGTGTCCTTTCCCAGTGACAGTAGGGGCAGCATGGCACGTATTGCATTGTTGCCATCGAGGATAAAAATATGGGGTTTGTATCATATTGCTTGAGTTTATCCCTCTACATCATGTCATCTTGCTTAAGGCGTTACTCTGTTCTTATGAACTCAATACACTAGATGCATGCTGGATAGCGGTCGATGTGTGGAGTAATAGTAGTAGATGCAGGCAGGAGCCGGTCTACTTGTCTCGGACGTGATGCATATATACAATGATCATGCCTAGATAGTCTCATAATTATCCGCTTGTCTATCAATTGCTCGATAGTAATTTGTTTACCCGCCGTAGAATATCGTTATCATGAGAGAAGCCACTAGAGAACACTATGGCTCCCGGGTCTATTCTCAAAATATCAATCTACATCTAATTTACTCTTTCCGCTTTTACTTTCTGTTCTTATAAACAAAAATACCAAAAATATAAACTATCATCTCTATCAGATCTCACTTTCGTAAGTGACCGTAAAGGGATTGACAACCCCTTATCGCGTTGGCTGCCAAGTTCTTATTTGTTTGTGCAGCTGCGAGGGACTCGCACGTGGTCTCCTACTAGATTGATACCTTGGTTCTCAAAAACTGAGGGAAATACTTACGCTACTGTGCTGCATCTCCCTTTCTTCTTCGAGGGAATACAACGCAAGCTCGAGAAGTAGCAAGGGTCAATCTGGATAGTCATGACGAGCAAAGCTTGCTTGCGCTTTTCAAGGAAGCATTGCAGCAGTATTGGTGTTACCTGAGGAAATCACACTTTGATGGCAAGTCTATAAACGAATTTTTGGTGAAGTCTCATGTGCTAAATTTAGAAAACATTGAATGGAAAAACCTTGTTATGCACTGGTCTCGTTCCGAGGATGAGGTACTGTCTATGATATCACATGACAATTTGAACTTCTACTTTTCCGCATGTGCCTTCCGGATCTTTTTTGCAAGCAATCTGCTCGAAAAAGAATTCCGGTTTGAAAAGAACGACATGATATCGCAAATATGCTGCCCGCTGCTTTGCTCTTGTTAGTACATGTTGTCCTGTATCACTATACTTGCATACATACCTGGTTCATTATGTGATAGCAGTATGCATCATAGCTTGCTTATCAATTGTTCACTCTAAATTATCTGATCTGTATGAATGGTTACATTAGTGTAGAATATATCCAATGCCAATGAATTTTTTAAGCTCTGCATTGTTCTTGTAAGTACCTACTGTCCTTTATCAGTGTACTTATATTGACAGGTAGTTGTTCATGTACCATCACTCTACATCTTATTTTCCTTTGCCCTCCATTTTCTACACGTAAGATCTATATTTACTCTTACCATAAGGTTGGATAACACCGATGGTACTGAAGAAGTTTAGCTCTGCATTGCTCTTGGCTGTACCTTTTGCCTGTATCGTTGTACTTACATTTATAGCTACTTGGTTATGTAGCATCACTCTTCATCTTATCTTAAATATTCTCCATTTTTTCTTATATTGTCACATCTATATTTACTCTTAACAAAATGTTGAATAAAGGCAATGCTTATGAAGAAGATTCTGTGGTAAACTTCCTAAATTGCTCCCCCCCCCATCAGAATGGACAAGGGCTTTATAGAGCCTGCCTTCACCAATAATGTAAGTTTGTCCTTCTCAAGCCTTCAAACTTTGTTGTGTATATTTGGTTAGGCATGAATGCAACAGCTGTTTATTTTTGGTGTTTGCATCAAATTGCATATTTAAAGTTTATTATGTACTCCAGTTCATAAACAAAAGTTTGTCCTTCTCAATTTATGTTTTTGGTGGTACAACCAAGTTCCTTCTTCATACCATGTAAATTAAACTATACAGAGCAAGTGATCTTATTTTGCCAATCTAAAATGGGATAAATTGACAGCACACTAACCATTGATACTTATGAGTTCTTGATCTGTAATCCAGTGGTGTCGTGAAGCTGCCAACTCCTTCACAATGTCATTTCCTGCCATGTCTTGACTTGAACAATACCATATTGTGTTAATGCTATTTTAAACTGTGTCACTTTATTCGTCAGCAAGAAATGTGATGAATTGTCAGCACTGATACTTATATGTGCAAAACCTGTCATTCGTCTGCTTGCTTATCTTTCAGAGCGAGGAGGATATAAGTGTCAAACAAGTGCAGTCTCACCAGCTTGCCCAGCTTCTTGCGCTGCAGCTCCCGAGCAGGGCTAACCTTTCTTGAACTCTATTGAAGTGTTGTCGGTTATGTATATTATTTTGTCGGCGTGTTTAGTTGCACTGGTGGCGATCTTTGATGCCCAGTGTATGTAATCTGTTGTCTGCTTGTGCTTTATTATCATAGTGGCGAACTTTGATGCACAGTGGATATAATATGTCGTAATTTCTTTATTGTATAGTCTAGGTTTTTTTTTCTTATTCACGATGCTGCAGTTATTTTACTGTATATATATATATCCTGTCTTCGCAGTAAACCGGCCAAACCGTAAAATTACCGTACATAATCGGGCCGTCATGCAAATCACCATGTATGATCCGCATCATGGGCCCCGTCATCTTTGTCCGTTAACAGGCCTAAATGTAAACTGGCCCACTAGTAGATTCGGGCCTTTAATAGGCCGAGTAAACCGCTGGCCCTGTTTTCCCAACAAAACTCAATGGGCCTTTAGGAGGCTGAAAAGTAGGTTGGGCCTGAAACGTGCCGAACAGCTCATGGGCCGGCAGCAGGCCGAAATAGACCACGACCCATGAATGCGACAATCAAATCACGGGCTTATAACAGGCCAAAATTGTCTCGGTCCTTGTTTGGCCCAATCAGATTATCGGGTGCGAGCAGGCCGGATGCAAACCGGGCCGTAGTTAGGCCCAACTATATGACGGGCTTTTAACAGGCCGAAATTAATATAGGGCCGAAATGTTAAACGGTCCCTTAAAAGGCTGAAACTAATATCAGGTCGAATTACTAAATGGGCCTTTAGCAAGTGGGCCCAAAAGCATAGCGTCCAGTTGACGGGCCGAATCTGATATGGGCCATAATTTAGCCCAAAGCCTCTTAAAGGGCCGGACCTAATGTGGGCCGTAATTGGCCCAGAATATGGTAGGCTTTTAACGGGCCGGATCTCATATGGGTCATCATTAGGCCCGGAACGTGGCGGGCCATTAATGGACCGGATCAAATATGGGCCAGCATTTGGCCAAAAATATGGCAGCCAGTTAATGTGCTGGCCTACTAGGGTCCTCAAAATCTTGTGGGCCTACAGCTGGGCCGGCCCATTAATGTCGGCGAAATCTCTTGGGCCTTTAGCTGGGCCGGCCCATTATGGTCCACAAAAATTTTGTGGGCCTTCACCTAGGCCGGCCCATTATGACCCGCAAATATCTTGTGGGCCTTTACCTGGGCCGACCCATTATGGCCCGCAAAATCTTGTTGGCCTTTAGCTGGGCCGGCCCATTATGGTTCGCAAAATCTTGTGTGCCTTTACTTGGGCCGGCCCATTATGGTCCGCAAAATCTTGCGGGCCTTTAGTTGGGCCAGCCCATTTAAACTTTATGGGCCACTTTTGGGCCGGTCCACGTGTCAACATATCATAGGCGCATCTCGCCCATTGGATGAGTGATACCTATGCCAACGCGGAGCTGACATGTGTTTCCGTCAGCCAATCAGAATTTTACACGTGAAAAATCCCCATTGGTCTGGGCTGTTAACGGGTTATCGGATCCAAAACTGGACCCGATAGCTTAACAGTGTTCCGTTACGGTGGATGCCACGTGTCGGTCACCCTTGATGAAAGCACTTCTGTGACGCATGATTTTTCGTCATGGAAGTTGACACTTCCGTGATGATAATTTTGATAATGTCATGAACACTTCTACGACAGCACAAGTATTACTATCTTGATTCTCCCATAAAATTATCATGGATGTACATGCATGACAGAAAACGTGACCTATTGTGATAAACACGTATCATCACTGAAGTGTATTTTTCTGTAATGGAAACTCCTTCTCTAGAAAGGATCCTGTAACATCCCAAATTTTCAATTTGAAATGTTATACATAGATCATATTGCATTGCATATTTCTTTGAATTTTTGTTTGTGCCGATCCTCAAAATTCAAAGCAACTCAAGGACCTACGGAGAGAGTTGGGAATTCTACCGTTTTGTACGAGGATAGCGTGGGTTTTAATTACTTTTCTCTCCTAAAAATATTTCTAAATAAAATAAATGAGCGGAGATAATATGACTTCTCCAAAATAACAAAAATATTGAGGGAAAAATATTAAAATCACTTTTGGTATTTTCTGGGTTTAATTGCGATTTTATTTGCATAGGAAAAATACGTGTTTTTCCAAATTGTATTTAGGTCCGGGAAAAATGTTCAGTTTGTCCTAAATATTACTATAGGACGGTGAAAATTTATTTCGGGATTTTTGGAGTCCGTTTAGTATTTCTTTTATTAACTTTCATACGTCAGGACTCGTTAAAAAAAAGAAACCGCCTCCGGGCCGTACCCGGCCAGGACTCCCTGGCCTGGGGCCTTTATAAGCCGCCGCCCCAGCCCGCCCGATGCCGAACCCTAGCGCCGCCCGCCGCCCCGCGCCGCCAGCCGCCAGCAGACGCCCGTCGCCGTCGCCCGCGCCGCCGCTGCTGCCGCATGCCGCCGCCCGCCGGAGTCGCCGCCGCCGTCGGACATCCCGCCGGAGACCGCCGCCGCCGCCGAAGTTCGTCGTTCCCGAGGTAGCCGTCGGTTTTTCTTTTTCACCGATCGGTTTTTTTCAAGAAACCCTAGATCCGTTTTTTAGATCAGTTTTTTTTCGATTTAGTTATTTAGCGGACGTTCGTCCGTACGTTCGTTTTATCGAACGTTGTTCGCCCGTTAGCCGCAGACAGCGAGCGTTCGTTCGTTAGCCTGTTCGTCAGTTTTCTTTTTCGGGGTATTTATCCGCGATTATTCCGGTCGTGATTTCTACCCTGATCTTGTTTTTCGTTTTTCTTTTTGCTCGAGAGTCGGAATCAGGTGATTCAAAATCCCAGATCTTCGTCTCGACGCCCTCTTTCCGTTTAACCAACTTGAACAAAGTTTTGGCTACTGTAAAATTTGACCCTAGACAAAATTAGTAATCGGAGCTCGTTTCTTTCGCAGTTTGAGTTTCATTGCTTCTTTCGATTTGATTCTTTTTGCAAACCAGAGTTCTTAAGTTGAACTTTCTGGTTAGATCTAGTATTTTGGAGTTTTGTTTGTGCATCATTGCTTGTTTGCTTATGTATGCTATTGTTTGCTTGCGATAGAATACCCGGACTATGAAGCGTGCTACTACGAGTCTCTAGGTTTTGCGAATCGTCAGCAAGGCAAGTAACACTTTGATCATACTCTTTATTACCCAGTTTTTGTTCATTAGATAAAACCCTCACACATTGCATGAGTAGGATCTCTTAACTTGTGGGACTGGGATTTAGTTTGAGGTAGAACCTATTACCTACATTATTTTCAAACCCTTGGGAGTTACTTCTACATTATGCTTAGGTTGCCATGCTATGCTCGTAGACGTGGTTTGGGTTTGAGTGAAATCCATGACAGATATGAGATGTTAATTAAGGATTCAACTTAAGGTGGCTACTTGAATACACATCTGGGTGGATTGGTTGCGAGGCACCTGGAGAATCCAGTGTTGTCCTAGGAAATCCCGGGGTTCCATGTGATTTTTCCTATGGAATGCCACCCAGGCTCAAAGGGATCATAAAACTATTCATGCTAGAAACTTCTGTGTGCAGCCACAATGCCATTATGGGCTCTGGCATAGTTGAGTAAGTTGTGGAAAACCTTTCCATGATGGGCTAGCAGATGTAGAGGGATTGTAGGTGTACCGGCCTATCTATCGGTTAAGGGGACCTCTTTGGAAAGACTGTGTCTCGGTCATCCGTTTCTCAAACACCATGCAGTGCGAGAAACCAAACGGAGGCAATCGAGTCTTGTGGGAAAAGTGCACAAACCTGTGCAGAATGTACAAACTGATCATGATTAGCCGTGTCCCCGGTTATGGACAATCTTGAGTATCTGGTACTTGAATTATTGGTTGATCTCATCACTCTAAAGTTAATTTTTCTGGGTTAATGATTACTTTTATTTGGGATTGAGTTGGAGGTACCTTCTCAATGATGTTTCAACTACCATGATAGTTAAAAATAAAATCATTTTCTTTGTTGTAGGGAAAAATTGGCTTTATGCTAAAACTTTAACTTTAGAGCCTCCACCAGCCAAATATGCATATAGTATAGCCTTTATTCTGTTACTTGCATCTTCTGTGTTATCTTGCCAGCATATTCCATGTGCTGACCCGTTTTCGGGCTGCAACATGTTACGTTGCAGACTTTTCAGACGAGGAGTAAGAAGTTCTAGGTCATTTGTCATGCACTTAGCTATGTCGTTAGAGTTGATGGACTCACTTATCTTCCAAGCCTTCCGCTGTAATTTTGTTAGATGGCCTTAAGCCATAGACTTTTGTAATAAGTTCTCTTTGGAGACATTCGTTGTAATAAGTGTGTGATTGCCACTCTGTTATAAATCCTTCAAGTATTGTGTGTGTCAGCATTACTGATCCAGGGATGACACTGAAACACAGAGACTTCGGTCCATTCGGATCGTGGTCGCTACAAGATGGTATCAGAGCACACGTTGAATGTAGGACACGACCACTAAGATAAACCATAGGTCACTCTTCTCTACTCATTTCTGACTCCTCTCCATTTTCTACTTCTTTAGGATGGTGGACCCAAGGAACAAGTTCACGCAACCGGATGAAGACACACCTTTTGCACGACACTTGAAGGAAGTCACTAGGTACCTGAACATAGGAATACCAAGCTTTACCAAGACCTACACCGCCACTTTACCAGAAGAGGAGCGATGGAGCATTCAAGTTCAAATTCCCGGGAGAACCTTCGCACCAGCCACTGAGCCAATAGAGTTTTCTTTTGATGCACCAACCTGGAGCCTAGGCAAGAGTATGGCAGCCCACATCACTAGAAGGACCGGAGAAGTCTACAAGCAGGAGCTGAAGGACACTATCTACCAGATTTGTGGACGCCGAGATGAGCGTTGGGACATGATCAGCACCCGGAAGGACAGGTCCATTGCAGCGTTCATCCAGGAGTTAACCCAGCACATTCGACGACAAGAGCACAAAATGTGCGTAGGGATGATAGATCTAGAGAAGGCACTAAACAGGAATTTGGAGCTAGAAGAAGAACTTAAGTCTACTCGTGACGAATACGAGGAGGAGATGTTGATACTAGTGGAGAAGAATGATGATTTGACAAGGAAGCTAGGAGTGTTCATGGGAGATCCAGCACCTGGAGGAGAAGAAGAGGAAGAAGAACCCAAGGAGATTCGTTCTGAAGATTACATCGTCATTGATGACACAGATTCAGACCTCGATGATAGTGAAGACGAAGACTATGGAGATGAAGCTGGAGCAGACATCACGGAATTGTCCGCCGATCAAAAAATTTAGATGACCACCCTATGACTAGTAGTTTTTCCCCGCAAAGTAGCATTTAGAGCACTTGTAACGTTGGTTAGATCTTGTAAGACTTTGTTTGAAATTGATTGGTGTGATATGATTGTGTTTGTCTCATGTGCATATGGGTAGTGATTTTCCCTTAGACCTCAATTCTATTTTAATCTCTTCCCTCTACACCCATCAGATGCCTCCAAGACGTGAGCCCGGATTTGACTTTCCCCCTGAGCTCACTAAGTTGATCCAGCAGCAGAACACTTTGATGCAACTTCTTGTCCAGAACACTCAGAACAACCAGAACAACAACAACCCTCCACCACCACCACCCGTGGACAACCTGACACGTTTCTTAAGGTTGCAACCACCGGTGTTTGCTAGCAGCATTGAACCAATAGTTGCTGATGACTGGCTGCGCAAGATTGGAAGGGATTTGACCACCGCTGATTGCTCGGATGCTAAGAAGGTGCAATTTTCCGCACATCAGTTGTCTGGACCAGCCGCAGCATGGTGGGAGAATTACACAACCACCTTCCCTACAGCCAATGTCACTTGGGAGCAGTTTCAGCAAGCTTTCCGTACTGCCCATGTCTCGACTGGAGGTATGAGCATGAAGAAGCAGGAGTTTCGCAACTTGCGCCAAGGAAATCGTACTGTGGCTCAATACGTCGATGAGTTTAGTACCCTATCTCGTTATGCCCCAGATGATGTGGCCACAGATGCCGCTAAGCAGGAGAGATTTATGGAAGGTCTAAATGATGAGATGAGTGTACAGTTGATGGTGGCAACTTTCAACAACTACCAGGAGTTGGTAGATAAAGCTCTTATGATTGAAGGGGAGCAGCAACAGATTGAGAGCCGCAAGAGGAAGTATGGACAAGGGAGGAATAATTCTGGAGCCCAGCAGAAGCCCCGATTCACTCCGAAATCGGGAGGATATACCCATAACCATGGAAGCCACAACCACACTGGAGGAAGTTCCCACAACCACAATGGTTATAAGAATGGGAATGGAGCAAACAATAATCAGAACCGCTCTACTCCATCCACACCCGCCAAGAAGGATTTAAGCCATGTCACCTGTTTCAAGTGCGGGAAGACTGGACACTATGCCACAGAGTGCCCTGAAGCTAAGAATGGGAACGGCAATGGAAGCGCCTGGAAGAAGCCCAACCCATTCAACAAAGGACAAGTGAACCACGTGACCGTGGAGGAGATAGAAGAGCAACCAGATGCTGTTGTCGGAAAGTTTTTGGTTAAGACATTTACCTCAATAGTTCTTTTCGATACTGGTGCAACGCATTCATACATTTCAAGGGGATTCGTAAATAGACATAGGATGTCCACCCGAGTCCTTAAGACCCCCATGTTAGTAAGTTCACCGGGAGCAGAGTATATGGCACACCAAGGATGTTTTCAGACGCCATTGATCATCGGACGCCATACTTTCCCCTCAGACCTAATAGTTCTGGAGTCACAAGGATTGGATGTGATATTAGGTATGGATTGGCTATAGAAGTATGGAGGCAACATCGATTGTGCCAGCAAGTCTATTTTGCTTACCACCCCAGAGGGAAAAAGGATTAAGTATGTATCTAGGCATTCGCCTATACGGACACAAGTGCATTCTCTCACGGGAGTTATTCAGGAGGAAGTGCCAGTAGTAAAGGATTATCCGGATGTGTTTCCAGAGGAGCTACCTGGCATTCCACCGGATAGAGATATTGAGTTTTGATTGAGTTGTTGCCTGGCACCGGACCCATATCTAAGAGGCCGTATCGGATGCCAGCGAATGATCTGGAGGAGATCAAGAAGCAGATTAAGGAGTTATTGGAGAAAGGATTTATTCGACGAAGTTCATCACCTTGGGGAGCCCCAGTGCTTTTGCTCGAGAAGAAGGATGGATCTTTAAGAATGGTCGTTGATTATCGGGCATTGAATGAAGTGACTATTAAGAATAAGTACCCGATGCCAATGATCAATGATTTGTTCGACCAACTCCAGGGAGCGAAAGTATTCTCCAAGATAGATCTACGATCTGGATACCACCAATTGAAGATCCAAGAGAAGGATATACCTAAGACAGCCTTCACCACAAGGTACGGGCTATATGAGTATACGGTTATGTCATTTGGATTGACTAACGCCCATGCCTACTTCATGAGTATAATGAATAAGGTGTTCATGGAGTTCTTGGATAAGTTCGTCGTGGTATTCATTGATGATATTTTGGTGTACTCGAAGGATGAAGAGGAACATGCAGAGCATTTGCGTTTGGTATTGGAGAAGCTCAGAGAACATCAGTTGTATGCCAAGTTTAGCAAATGCGAGTTTTGGTTGAAGGAAGTTGGATTCCTAGGGCATGTTATATCGGGAGAAGGTATAGCAGTGGACCCCGTCAAAGTGCAGGCAGTCACTGAATGATTGGCACCCACTTCAGTTGGAGAGATCCGCAGTTTTCTTGGACTCGCGGGATACTACTGGAGATTCATAGAAAATTTCTCCAAGATTGCTAAGCCAATGACGACATTGTTGAAGGAGACAAAGTTCGATTGGACTGAAGAGTGCGAAGAAAGTTTCCAGTAGTTGAAGAAACGGTTGACGACAGCCCCAGTGCTGATCTTGCCAGATATACGTAAGGATTTCCAAGTGTACTGCGATGCTTCACGCTTAGGACTTGGAGGAGTACTTATGCAGGATGGAAGAGTTGTTTCCTATGCATCCCGTCAACTACGACCGCACGAGTTGAATTATGCGACGCACGATCTGGAGTTAGCAGTGGTAGTGCACGCACTGAAAACCTGGAGACATTTCCTTATTGGAAATTGTTGTGATGTGTACACGGATCACAAGAGTTTGAAGTACATTTTCACACAGAAGGAGCTGAACCTCAGAGAAAGGAGATGGTTGGAGCTTATAAAGGATTATGATATGAAGTTGCACTATCACCCAGGGAAGGCCAATGTCGTTGCAGACGCTCTGAGCCGGAAGAGTTATGCAAATACCTTAGTAAAAGGGGGATTGCCACAGGAGTTAGCAGAACATCTCAGGGAGCTTCATTTGGAGATAGTTCCTCGAGGTTTCGTTGCAACATTGGAGGTTCAGTCAACATTGCTGGGACAGATACGTGAAGCCCAGAAGGAGGACAAAGAGATTGATGAGATAAAGAAGATGATGAGTGAAGGAAAAGCCAAAGGATTTCGTGAAGATGAACACGACACCTTGTGGTTTGAGGATCGAATCTATGTGCCCAATGACCCGGAGATCAGGAAGTTGATACTGCAGGAAGCACATGATTCACCATACTCGATACACCCCAGAAACACCAAGATGTATTTGGATTTGAAGGAACGTTTCTGGTGGACGGGAATGAAGAGGGATATTGCCGAGTATGTAGCCGTATGTGATGTATGCCAGAGAGTAAAGGCAGAGCATCAGAAGCCAGCAGGATTGCTACAGCCTATGCCGATACCCGAATGGAAGTAGGAGAAGCTTGGCATGGATTTTATCACCGGATTGCCCAGGACTAAATCTGGATATGACGCAATCTGGGTAGTAGTGGACCGTTTGACCAAAGTAGCCCACTTTATCCCCGTGAAAACCACGTACACCAGTGCAAAGTTGGCCAAGATATACATGACCAGGATCGTATTTCTGCACAGAGTTCCGAGGATCATTGTATCAGATAGAGGAACACATTTCACCTCAAAGTTTTGGCATCAGCTACACCAAACTTTGGGAACGAGGCTGGAATTTAGTACAGCGTTTCACCCACAGACAGATGGACAGACCGAGAGAGTCAACCAAATTCTGGAGGACATGTTGAGAGCGTGTGCGCTAGATTATGAATCTAGCTGGGATGATAATTTGCCCTACGCGGAGTTCTCGTACAACAACAGTTACCAAGCCAGTTTAAAGATGGCACCGTTCGAAGCATTGTACATAAGGAGATGCCGAACACCGTTAATGTGGGATGAAGTTGGAGACCGACAGTTGTTTGGGCCGGACTTGATCAAAGAGTCTGAAGAGAAGGTTAAGCTGATTCGGGATAGACTGAAGGTAGCTCAGTCTAGGCAGAAGAGTTATGCAGACTCGAAGCGCAAGGAGATAGCTTATGAAGTCGGAGACAGAGCATACTTGCGAGTATCGCCTCTGCGAGGAGTTAAACGTTTCGGAGTTAAGGGAAAGCTAGCCCCGAGATTTGTGGGACCTTACCGTGTTTTGGAACGCATGGGAGAGGTTGCATATAAGTTGGAGTTGCCCGAAGGATTGTCAGGAGTGCACGACGTGTTTCACGTTTCGCAGCTTAAGAAGTGTCATGCGGAGATGGCTGATATCCCTCTTAGAGACACAGTACCCCTGGAAGCAATTCCGTTGGAATGTGATCTGACTTACGAGGAGAAGACTATTAAGATTCTCGAATTGTCGAGCAGAGTCACCCGCAGTAAGGTTATCAAGTTTTGCAAAGTTCAGTGGAGTCACCACACCGAGGAAGAAGCCACCTGGGAACGAGAAGATGATCTACGCAAGGACCACCCACACATGTTCTCTAGCCAAGTCGAATCTCGAAGGAGAGATTCATTCTAAGGGGGGTAGGTTTGTAACATCCCAAATTTTCAATTTGGAATGTTATACATAGATCATATTGCATTGCATATTTCTTTGCATTTTTTTGTGGTGATCCTCGAAATTCTAAGCAACTCAAGGACCTACGGAGAGAGTTGGAAATTCTACCGTTTTGTATTTGAGTTCACTCGAATACCGGTACGAGGATAGCGTGGGTTTTAATTACTTTTCTCTCCTAAAAATATTTCTAAATAAAATAAATGAGCGGATATAATATGACTTCTCCAAAATAACAGAAATATTGGAGGAAAAATATTAAAATCACTTTTGGTATTTTTCTGGATTTAATTGCGATTTTATTTGCATAGGAAAAATACGCGTTTTTCAAAATTGCATTTAGGTCCGGGAAAAATATTCACTTTGTCCTAAATATTATTAGAGGACGGCGAAAATTTATTTCGGGATTTTTGGAGTTCGTTTAGTATTTCTTTTGTTAGTTTTCGTACGTCAGGACTCATTTTAATAAAAACGCCTCCGGGCCGTACCCGGCCAGGACTCCCGGGCCTGGGGCCTTTAGAGCATCTCCAACAGCCGCGCGACGCGCCGCGCCCAAAAATCGCGTTTGCCGCGCGCGCTTCGGCTGGTTTGCCGCGCCGCGCCGCGCTGGCTCCAGCGGCTGCTGTACAATACAGCGCGCGCACGCAGCTCCAACAGCGCGCAAAAAATGCAGCGCGCGCGCCGCTACAGCAGCGCCAAATATGCCATTTGGACCCAATAAAACATTCAATCAAAATGCAATGAACATGTGAAATTTAACAAGTTGAGATGAATACATAAAAAGTCGCCCACAAGTTCATCCAACCAAGTCCAAATTCAAACCAAGTTCAAAATACAAGTGCAACCAACAAAGTTCAAGACATATATAATAAACACATCAACCATCTTGCTCGTCTTCTTCGTCTTCTTCCTCTTCTTCCGCCGACGATTCTTCCTCTTCTTCCGCCGATGAATCTTCCTCTTCATGACGCACCGCATCACTTGTAGCTCCGACGTGAGGCACATCGAAAGGCATGGCCGGAGGTGCGCCCATGCCTCCCATGGCGGCCGGAGGTACGCCCATGCCTCCCATGGCGGCCGGAGGTGCGCCCATGCCTCCCATGGCGGCCGGAGGTGCGCCCATGCCTCCCATGAGAGAAGCAAAACTCATGCCACCCATGCCTCCCATAACGTTGGAGGGTGCTCCAATGCCACCCATGGCTCCCATAGCATTGGAGGGTGCTCGAAAGCCACCCATGCCTCCCATGGCGGCCGGAGGTGCACCCATGCCTCCGAAGCCACCCAAGCAACCCATGCCGCCGAGGCCACCGCCGCCACCCATGCCGCCACCCATTGTGTTGATCATGGCTCTTTTTTGAATCAAGACTTCTTGACGGGCAAGGTTGACATATTCCATTTGCGCTTCATTGAACAAAGATGTGTCCAAGAAGAACAAATTTTTTTCCCATTCCATCAACCTAGTTCGCTCCTCCATGGCAACCTTCCTCTCCTCCAATGCCACTTTCCTCTCCTCGGCGGCCACCCTCCTCTCCTCGACCGCCAACCTCCTCTCCTCGGCCGCGGCATCTTGGTTCCTTGCCATTTTCCTCACCTCGTTCGCTTCTTTTCTTGCCTTCACAATAGCTTCCATAGCATTTGTGAGCTCATCATCTCCTTTCCTCTTCTTCTTTTCGGTTTTGTCCTTCTTGCACCCATCCGGTCGTTTGGGTTTCGAGTATGAAACCGAGTTGGGTGTGGGGCTTCTCATGCCCTCCTCACTTGAGGCATCATCCTCCTCATCATCATCATTCAACTCAATTGTGCGCTTGCGTTTGTTGCTCAAATGCAAATCATCCAAATCTTCACGCTTCCTCCATTTCTCATCATCCTTCAACACTTCATAGCAATGAGGCAAGGTAAAGATCTTTCCTTTCTTGATCTTCCCCTTCTTGGTTGTCCTCGTCTCTTCTCTGAACAAGTTTTGTGCAATGTTGTACTACAAAAAAAACAAAACAAGTTAGCACTTCGGACACCAAAAAAAAAGTATGATGAACATGTATGATATGGCACTTACTCTATCATCCTCATTTGTCCCACTTGGGTTAAGCTTGTCAACTGCCTTTTGTGCGGCCGCCCACTTTTGACAATCCGAGTTGATTGTCGACCATCGGGACCGAAGTGATCTCTCGGAGCGGTCAATTCCACTCTTGTTCTGAGCATCAAAGTGTTCTTTCATTCGCCCCCAATAAGCATCTCTACTTTGATCACCTCCAACGGATGGATCCCTCGACACTTGCAACCAAGTATTGCATAGTAATTTGTCATCATTGATGGTGTAATTGCCCGCTCTTCCTTTCGGCGCCTCGACAATGCCCTCACCCTCCTCGTCCACCTCAAACTCATGGTCGTCCAAATGGATTTCATTGGTTTGAGACCAATGCGAATTGTTGGACCCAACACCCATAGTTGACATGTATGCATCATCGTTGAGACTACAAATGCAAATATAAGCTATCTATATGATGATGCATTGAACAAATAACAAGAAAGTAAAAGTTGGAATTTTTTTCACCTTGGGGGCATTTCGTCGAGCACGTGGTGCGCGTCGGCCGCCGGCTCAACGGTTGAGCTCGCCGGCGCTTCGGTAGACGCCGGAGCCGTCCGCCGCCCTGCAAGCTTCTTCTTCTTCGAGGTGCCGGAGCCGTCCGCCGCCTTCTTCTTCGCGGATATTTTTCTTTTTTTCGCCTCCAATGGTGCGGCGGTAGCACGGGACGGCGCCGGCGCAACGCCGCTCGTCGGCGTGGTCATCCGCGGCGGCAAGAAGAGACTGCGCGCGAGGCCGACCGATGGCGGAGCTCCGGCGGCCGCGGCGGCAGCGCCCGCGCCAACGCTCGCCGCGCTAGGGTTTGCGGCGGCGGCGGCGGCGGCGGCGGCGCCTGCGGCGGCGGCGGCGGCGGGGTCGCGGCTGTAGAGCGGGGTGAGAGGGGCTCCGGTGTGCGCATCCATGGCGGAAGGGGCGCGAGCGCCGGCGCGCGCGAGTGGAAGAAGAAGGAAAAGGGAAGTTCGCGCGCGCGCTCGAGAGTGCCGCGCGCGGAAGAAGACGCTCGAAATCAACAGCGCGGGATGGGGCATTCACCAGCGCGCCCAACCCGTTTTAGCGCGCGCGCGTTTTTTGGGCGCCCGCTGGAGCGGTGCGACGCGTTGCGCGCGCGCTAAAATAGCGTTTTTTCCGGCGCGGCGCTAGTATAGCGCGGCTGTTGGAGATGCTCTTATAAGCCGCCGCCCCAGCCCGCTAGCCGCCCCAGCCCGCTAGCCGCCCCAGCCCGCCCGACGCCGAACCCTAGCACTGCCCATCGCCGCCGCGCCGCCGCTGCTGCCGCGTGCCGCCGCCAGCCGCCGCCCGCCGGAGTCGCCGCCACCGCCGGACTTCCCGCCGAAGACCGCCGCCGCCGCCGGAGTTCGTCGTTCCCGAGGTAGCCGTCGGTTTTTCTTTTTAACCGATCGGTTTTTTTTTTTGAGAAACCCTAGATCCATTTTTTTTGTTATATCGGTTCTTTTTTCCGGTTTAGTTATTTAGTGGACGTTCGTCCGTACGTTCGTTTTAACGAACGTTGTTCGCCCGTTAGCCGCAGACAGCGAGCGTTCGTTCGTTAGCCTGTTCGTCAGTTTTCTTTTTCGGGGTATTTATCCGCGATTATTCCGATCGCGATTTCTCCCCTGATCTTGTTTTTTCGTTTTTTTCTTTTCGCTCGAGAGTCGAAATCAGGTGATTCAAAATCCCAGATCTTCGTCTCGACGCCCTCTTTCCGTTTAACCAACTTGAACAAAGTTTTGCCTGCTGTAAAATTTGACCCTAGACAAAATTAGTAATCGGAGCTCGTTTCTTTCGCAGTTTGAGTTTCGTTGCTTCTTTCGATTTGATTCTTTTTGCAAACCGGAGTTCTTAAGTTGAACTTGTTGGTTAGATCTAGTCTTTTGGAGTTTTATTTGTGCATCATTGCTTGTTTGATTATGTATGCTATTGTTTGCTTGCGATAGAATACCCGGACTGTGAAGCGTGCTAATACGAGTCTCTAGGTTTTGCGAATCGTCAGCAAGGCAAGTAACACTTTGATCATACTCTTTATTACCCAGTTTTTATGCATTAGATCAAACCCTCACACATTGCATGAGTATGATCTCTTAACTTGTGGGACTGGGATTTAGTTTGAGGTAGAACCTATTACCTGCATTATTTTCAAACCCTTGGGAGTTACTTCTATGTTATGCTTAGGTTGCCATGCTATGCTCATAGACGTGGTTTGGGTTTGAGTGAAATCACAGACAGATGTGAGATGTTAATTAAGGATTCAACTTAAGGTGGCTACTTGAATACACATCTGGGTGGATTGGTTGCGGGGCACCTGGAGAATCCAGTGTTGTCCTAGGAAATCTCGAGGTCCCGTGTGATTTTTCCTATGGAATGCCACCCAGGCTCAAAGGGATCATAAAACTATTCATGCTAGAAACTTCCATGTGCAGCCACAATGCCATTGTGGGCTCTAGCATAGTTGAGTAAGTTGTGGGAAACCTTTCCATGATGGGCTAGCATATGTAGAGGGATTGTAGGTGTACCGGCCTATCTATCAGTTAAGGGGACCTCTTCGGAAAGACTGTGTCTCGGTCATCCGTTTCTCAAACACCATGCAGTGCGAGAAACCAAATGGAGGCAATCGAGTCTTGTGGGAAAAGTGCACAAACCTGTGCAGAGTGTACAAACTGATCATGATTAGCCGTGTCCCCGGTTATGGACAATCTTGAGTATCTGGTACTTGAATTATTGGTTGATCTCATCACTCTAAAGTTAAATTTGTTGGGTTAATGATTACTTTAATTTGGGATTGAGTTGGAGGTACCTTCTCAATGATGTTTCAACTACCATGATAGTTAAAAATAAAATATATTCCTTTGTGATAGGGAAAAATTGGCTTTATGCAAAAAAATTAACTTTAGAGCCTCCACCAGCCAAATATGCATATAGTATAGCCTTTATTCTGTTACTTGCATCTTCTGTGTTATCTTGCCAGCATATTCCATGTGCTGACCCATTTTCGGGCTGCAACATGTTACCTTGCAGACTTTTCTGACGAGGAGTAAGACGTTCTAGGTCGTTTGTCATGCACTCAGCTATGCCGTTGGAGTTGATGGACTCACTTATCTTCCAAGCCTTCCGGTGTTATTTTGTTAGATGGCCTTAAGCCATAGACTTTTGTAATAAGTTCTCTTTGGAGACATTCGTTGTAATAAGTGTGTGATTGCCACTCTATTATAAATCCTTCAAGTACTGTGTGTGTCAGCATTACCGATCCAGGGATGACACTGAAACACAGAGACTTCGGTCCATTCGGATCGTGGTCGCTACAGATCCATTCTTAGCAACAAATATCTTGCCTTCGGATCTGTGATAGAAGGTTTACCCAATAGTTTCCTTTGGGTATCCTATGAAGACACATTTCTCCGACTTGGGTTCGAGCTTATCAGATTGAAGCTTTTTCACATAAGCATCGCATCCCCAAAATTTAAGAAACAACAACTTTGGTTTCTTGCCAAACCACAGTTCATAAGGCGGCGTCTCAACAGATTTAGATGGTGCCCTTATTTAACGTGAATGCAGTTGTCTCTAATGCATAACCCAAAACGATAGTGGTAAATCGGTAAGAGACATCATAGATCGCACCATATCTAATAAAGTACGGTTACGACGTTCGGACACACCATTGTTTCAAATGAAGGCCAAACTCGTAACTCAAATATTCGCCTCTACGATCATAGAAACTTTATTTTCTTGTTACGATGATTCTCTACTTCACTCTGGAATTATTTGAACTTTTCAAATGTTTTAGACTTGTGCTTCATTAAGTAGATATACCCATATCTGCTCAAATCATCAGTGAAGGTCAGAAAACTACGATACGCGCCGCAAGCCTCAACACTCCTCGGTCCACATACATCAGTGTGTATGATTTCCAACAAATCTTTTGCTCGCTCCCTTGTTCCGGAGAACGGAGTTTTAGTCATCTTGCCCAATGAGGCATGGTTCGCAAGCACCAAGTGATTCATAATCAAGTGGTCAAACAGTTTAAAATTCAAGTAGTCAAACCGTGAGTAGGGCAGTTCTTGATAAGAGATTGGATAACCATCCAAGTAGTCAAACCGTGAGTAGGGCAGTTCTTGATAAGAGATTTCTTACGTTCCCAAGCTTGGGCAACGTGTTCATTATCCAATTGTTTAAAATTCATAATGTTACTTCTAAGTTGGATAATTTTAGCAGGTGGATAGTATTTTCCAATAAAAGCATCTTTGCACTTGTCCCATGAATCTATGCTATTTCTAGGCAAAGACTGAAACCAAATTTTAGCTCCTCCTCTCAAGGAGAAAGGAAAAAGCTTAAGCTTAACAATATTACCATCTATTTCTTGGTACTTTTGCATGTCACAAAGTTCAATAAAGTTGTTCAAGTGTAAAGCAGCATCATCTCCAGCACCGGAGAATTGATCTTTCATAACTAAGTTCAGTAAAGCAGGTTTAATTTCATATGAAGGTGCTGAAGTGGCAGGTGTAGTGATAGGTGTGCTGATAAAGTCATCGTTGTTGTGACTAGTGAAGTCACACAACTTGGTGTTCTCGGTGGAACCCATAGTAGCAAGCAAGCAAGATAACTATTTTTGTGATTTTCGATAAAAAGGTACTAAAGCAGAAACTGAAAGGTAAACTAACAAGACTAAAAAGCAAAGGTAAAAGATAGCATGCAACTCCCCTATCCTGAAGAGTGGAGTCCCCGGCAACGGCGCCAGAAAATACTCCTTGATGGGCCTCGAACCCCTCGTTGGTTACCGCAAGTGGAAGGTGTAAGATGCAGTAAGTAGAAGTGTTTTCCCCTAGCAAAGATGCCAAGGATCGATTCCCCAGAGACTCCTAGGTTCAACAAATAGGTGTCAATTGCTACGGCGCCAGATTAGTAGCAATCAACGTGGACCTGCACACAGATACAAATAACTTTGCTCCCAACGAGTACAGAGAGGTTGTCAATCTCTCCGGCCTTGTAGTTCACAAAGGGTTAAAAGCAATGATAGTAGTGATAGATAGTTTTTGCAATAGTAAGTAATAACGGAAAGTAAATAGTGGATGTGATCAATGATGGTAGTATGGACCGGAGTCTCATGATGTTCACTAGTGATGTCTCTCTCCCAAAAGACGATAAAACAGCTATGAGAGGTAAACAAATTACAGCTGGGCAATTGACAGGACCACGAACGCAAACCAATGCTGACTACATTGCAAGAAAGGTTGAGGTTCAAAGCATGGGCGGTACGCCAAAGTAAGTAGACCGAAATCCATCAATATCTACTACTAATCATCCACCTTGAGATATCTATCCAGAACATCTCGCTGGTATTAAGTTGCGAGTCCCACCCATAGTGTAAACTCAATGCAACAGACAACTGCATTAAAAGAACTTTGCGTAAAGTAAACAATCCTTGCACCCGCGGGCACAAGCACCGTTGTTTTCCCCCTTGTGGCAACAGCACATCCCCTAGACTCATGTTTTTGTCACTCAAGCTAGTCATCGAGGGGCATGAACCCACAATCAAGCATAACGTTCCCTCTTGGAGTCACTACCTATTACTCGGCCAAAGCAATAAATAACTACGGAGAACATGCAAGAATTACTTATGAACTAAAATATAAAAGAGGTGAATCAAATATATTACTCAAGATCAATCTGAACATAATCTCATAATCCATCGGATCCCAGCAAACTCAACATAGCAACAGCACAAGGATTACATAGGTGCCTCAATCATGTAGGGCAGCTCACGAGGACTAATTAGTGAAGCACAAGAACGGGAGGAGAACATCACATAGCTACTGGTCATGGACTCATGGTCCAAGGGAGACTACTCACGAGTCATCCGGGAGGCGTCCATGGTGGTGGAGAAGCTCCCGGTGGTGATCCTCCCCTCCGGCAGGGTGCCGGGAAGAGTTCTCCTGGTGCTCCCGATCTTGGGAGCGGCGGCGGCGCCGGAACAGAGATGGGATCGCGAAAAGAAGTCCTTTTCTGAGGGTTTCGGAGGTCCCTCTAAATATATGCCAAAGGGGGGCACCGGACGGGCTTCGGGGGGCCAAGGCGCCCCCCCCCCCCCGGCGCGGCCCAGGGGGGGCGTGCCGCCAGGGCGCCTGGAGCCCTGGTGCCCCCCCCCCCAGGCTGCCCTTCGGACGCGGTGTTGTTTCCGGATCGCTGATTTTTTATATAATTTTTCTGGATTTTTCTGGGCAGTTCTTGAAACGTGAAAACCTGAAATACAAAAACAGCCGAAAACAGAAACTGGCACTGGGGTGCACTGGATTAGTAAGTTAGTCCAAATATGATCAAAAGCGTATGGAAGTGTATGAATATCATAGCAATATCACCCAAAAGTGGCGTGGAGAAAGCAGAAATTATAGATACGTTTTGGACGTATCAGCATTCAAAACATTTTTGAAGTCCTGGTTCTAAACCGTAAAGCATGGTGCACTAAACTATCAAGTAGTCATCATACTGAGCTTTTGTGAAAAAGTTCATAACGTCTGCATCTGCTCCTGCAATAGGTCTGTCACCTAGCGGTGCATCAAGGACATAATTCTTCTGTGCAGCAATGAGGAAAATCCTCAGATCATGGAACGAGTCCGCATCATTGCTACTATCATCTTTCAACTTATATTTGTCTAGGAACATATAAAAATAAACGGGGAGCTACATCGCGAGCTATTGATCTACAACATAGATATGCTAATACTACCAGGACTAAGTTCATAATAAATTAAATTTCAATTAGTCATATTACTAAAGAACTCCCACTTAGATAGACATCCCTCTAGTCATCTAAATGATCACGTGATCCAAATCAACTAAACCATGTCCGATCATCACGTGAGATGGAGTACTTTTCAATGGTGAACATCTTATGTTGATCATATCTACTATATGATTCACACTCGACCTTTCGGTCTCCAGTGTTCCGAGGCCATGTTTGTACATGCTAGGCTCGTCAAGTTTAACCTGAGTATTCTGCATGTGCAAAACTGTCTTACACCCGTTGTATTTGAACGTAGAGCTTATCACACCCGATCATCACATGGTGTCTGAGCACGATGAACTTTCGCAACGGTGCATACTCAGGGAGAACACTTGTACCTTGAAATTTTGTAAGGGATCATCTTATAATGCTACCGCCGTACTAAGCAAAATAAGAAGCATAATAAGATAAACATCACATGCAATCAAAATATGTGACATGATATGGCCATCATCTTCTTGTGCTTTTGATCTCCATCTCCAAAGCATCGTCATGATCTCCATCGGCACCGGCTAGACACCATGATCATCATCGTAGCGTCGTGGTCGTCTCACGAACTATTTCTACTACTACTATCACTAACTCATAGTGATAAAGTAAAGCAATTACATGGCCTTCGCAATTCATACAATAAAGAGACAACCATAAGGCTCCTGTCGGTTGTCGATAACTTTACAAAACATGATCATCTCATACAATAACGTATAACTCATCATGTCTTGACCATATCACATCACAACATGCCCTGCAAAAACAAGTTAGACGTCCTCTACTTTGTTGTTGCAAGTTTTACGTGGCTGCTATGGGCTTAGCAAGAACCGTTCTTACCTACGCATACAAAAACCACAACAATTTTTTGTCAAGTGTGTTGTTTTAACCTTCACAAGCACCAGGCGTAGCCACACTCGATTCAACTAAAGTTGGAGAAACTGACACCCGCCAGCCACCTGTATGCGAAGCACGTCGGTAGAACCAGTCTCGCGTAAGCGTACGCCTAATGATGGTCCGAGCCGCTTCATCCAACAATACCGCCGAATCAAATTATGACATGCTGGTAAGTAGTATGACTATTATCGCCCACAACTCATTGTGTTCTACTCGTGCATATCATCTATGCATAGACCTGGCTCATGATGCCACTGTTGGGGAACGTAGTATTTCAAAAATAATCTTACGAGCACGCAAGATCTATATACTAGAAGCATAGCAACGAGAGGAGAGAGTGTGTCTACATACCCTCGTATACCAAAAGCAGAAGCGTCTAGTGACGCGGTTGATGTAGTCGGACGTCTTTGCGATCCAACCGATCCAAGCACCGAACGTACGGCACCTCCGCGTTCAGCACACGTTCAGCTCGATGAAGTCCCACGAGATTTTGATCCAGTTGAGCGTCACGAGAGAGTTTCGTCAGCACGACGGCATGGTGACGGTGATGATGAAGCTACCGGCGAGGGCTTCGCCTAAGCACTGCAACTGTATGACCGAGGTGTGTATCTGTGGGGAGGGGTACCGCACACGGCTAAAATCAACTTGTGTGTGTATGGGGTGCCAACTGGCCACGCATATAAATGATGGAGGGAGGAGGAGGCCGGCCCTCATAGGACGCGCCCAAAGTGTCCTACTAGGACTCCCTAGTCCTATTAGGATTCCACCTCCCACATGGAATAGGAAAAGGGGAAGGGAGAAAGAGAAGGAAGGAAGGGGGCGCCCCCTTTCCCTAGTCCAATTTGGACCAGTCCATGGGGAAGGGGTGCGGCCACCCTTGAGGCCTTTCTCTCCTTTCCCGTATAGCCCATTTAGGCCCAATACGAATTCCCATAACTCTCCGGTACTCCAAAAAATACCCGAATCACTCGGAACCTTTACAATGTCCGAATATAGCCTTCCAATATATCGATCTTTACGTCTCGACCATTTCGAGACTGTTCATCATGTCCCGGATCTCATCCGGACTTCGAACAAACGTTAGTCATCAAATAACATAACTCATAATACAAATCGTCATCGAACGTTAAGCGTGCAGTCCCTACGGGTTCGAGAACTATGTAGACATGACCGAGACACATCTTTGGTCAATAACCAATAGTGGAACCTGGATGCTCATATTGGCTCCTACATATTCTATGAAGTTCTTTATCGGTCAAACCGCATAACAACATACGTTGTTCCCTTTGTCATCGGTATGCTACTTGCCAGAGATTCGATCGACGGTATCATCATACCTAGTTCAATCTCGTTACTGGCAAGTCTCTTTACTCGTTATGTAATACATCATCTCGTGATTAACTCATTACTCATTTGCTTGCAAGGCTTGTTATGATGTGTATTACCGAGAGGGCCCAGAGATACCTCTCCAACACTCAGAGTGACAAATACTATTCTCGATCTATGCCAACACCACAAACACCTTCGGAGACACCTGTAGAGCATCTTTATAATCACCCAGTTACATTGTGATGTTTGATAGCACACAAGGTGTTCCTCCGGTATTCGGGAGTTGCATAATCTCATAGTCATAGGAACATGTATAAGTCATGAAGAAATCAATAGCAATGAAACTAAACGATCAAGTTGCTAAGCTAACGAATGGGTCTTGTCCATCACATCATTCTCCTAATGATGTGATCCCGTTGATCAAATGACAACTCATGTCTATGGTTAGGAAACATAACCATCTTTGATCAATGAGCTAGTCTAGTAGAGGCATACTAGGGACACTCTGTTTTGTCTATGTATTCACACATGTACTAAGTTTCCGGTTAATACAATTCTAGCATGAATAATAAACATTTATCATGATATAAGGAAATACAAATAACAACTTTATTATTGCCTCTAGGGCATATTTCCTTCACATATCCCCACCAGCTCGGTTCTTAAACTGGGCGATCGTATCATTCGAGTAATTAGCAATGCCAAACAAATCTGGGTATCTATCATGGAGGGGTGGGTGAGAACCAATAGGGTCATACCACACTCTAGCTATGTTACCAGAGTTAATAACCACTTTCCTTGCGGCCATATAAACCTCCTTGACTTTCAGAAGAGCTTTCCATACTGGGGAGTCATTGAATTTAGATTTAACAGTAGCCACCGTGCTATTCTTGAGATATTTCGCTCTCACTATATCTTGCCATAGGCCCTCCCCAGTATCCAGTTTCCACCATCATTTCACTAGAAGGGAAACATTTTATTTATGAAGGTCTTTAATGCCCAGCCCCCCTTTGTTTTTAGATCTGCATACTCGAGCCCATTTAACCAAATGATAGCGTTTCTTCCCCATCACTCCACACCAAATACGACGATATTTGTCTAGTCTTTCAATAAAGGTTTTGGAGAGGAGGAACATTGCATGTAGTAGTATGCGATACTAGACAAAGAAGAGTTCAGCAAAGCCAGCCTCCCTCCAGATGAAGCAGCATTGCCAATCCAAGAGCCGCAACATTTGAGATATCGAACAGCAACAAATTCCCAGTCTGAGTTTCTTAGAGAGGAGTAACTGACCGGCACTCCTAGATATTTCATAGGAAAGTTATCGATCTGGCAGCCAAACAACTCAGCATATTTCCGGAGGACCGAGTCATCCCCTCCGAAGGGCTTGATCCTTATTGTTCTAGTTTTTATGTAACTATATAAGTGTGTCGTTCTTTTCTGATTAATCAATTGACGAGGCAAATCTTTTGTGTTCGATTTAAAAAAAATAGAAGTTATCATGATGTCTTTCCCTCAAGGAAAATCATCAGTTTTTTAGCAATAGTGTGGTGAAAAGCTACTCCTTCCAATACAAAAGAAGTGGCGTGGATTTAGTTCTAAGTTGGTGAACTTGGTTCAAATTTGGTGCAAATTTGAAATAAAGTTATGATACTTTTTTGGATCGGAGAAGGGAGTAGATGGGTTAGGAAAAAAGAACCGGCAAGCAGGAGCCACGTACAATGTGTTCATTGCCAGTTGACGCATGCATGACAAAACTAAGAGGATACATGCATTAATTTCAGACTGATATACATGAACATTACAAGGAACTTCCACATACTAAAGATTATTAATATGTAACAAAACTGCTCTTTCTTGATGAGTCTCCTCGATGATAGCTTTCATAGGAACATCCAAACCTTTCCTGGGACGTCAACTTTCCAATGTGTTTTCCATGCCCCCTCTTCTGCGTTTGAGCTAGAAGAACCCGCAGTTTCCTCTAGTCATGCCTTCCTCCGCTGACAAGTAGCAACAAGCATCCTATATGCTGACTTAACACAGAAACTGCCATTTTTCTCATGATGCCACGACCAAAAATCTGGGAGGTTCCTTGTGCACAATGGTATCCCCAGTATATATAATCCGCACATCCATGGGCATAAAAGTTGCATGCACTACTTGCCTGTCCCAAGATGTTGTAGAAGTAGTAAGAAATATAACTAATCAACAAATGGTTACCGCTATGGGCCGGCCCAAAAAGTGCTCACATGCGCCCTTAGTTTTTTTTTCTTCAAGGTCGTCGATTCGGCAATTGATGCGCCGGCTGAGGAAAACCGGCTGCTACTTGCTCCGATGAAAAGGAACTTATTGTTCTATTTTAAAAAAATCAATATATAAAAAATGGTTGAACGATTGAAAAATAGTTGTTGCCATGTACTACATTAAAAAATATTCAGCCAATTGATCCCACGCAAAATTCCTTTTACCCTTGAAAAGAAAATGATCCCACGCGGATCAGCTGCCTCATCAGCCGCCCGATTGGCACATGACTGCTCGGTACAAGTAAGCAACGCAGATCAAAGGCTGAATAGTCCAGAGTTGCAGGACATTGCTACTCTGCAGCGCCCAGCAAGCTTAACTAGGTTAGTGGAGAAGCAGCACCCACTCGATAAGCAACCTTGGACGTTCTACTCGCCAGCACATTGTTGCTTTACTGGCTATCTTTGACTGTCCTGGAGAAACCAGCGCAATGAACAATTGTGGCAGCAGCGCAAAACTTACTGTCGGCGTGTAAATAAAATGAACAAGGGATGAAGGGACCTCAGTTTCATCGGACTTGAATTTCTATACTCTGAGAATGAACCATGTGACTTCTTAGAATATGAGAAGGAGAACCACATCGATTTAGCGGGAGAGAAGAACAAAAGTATCGCCGAAACACCCTGAGCTCGATCAGGCAAAAACTACATGTGGATGACGTTCTTTTGCTTTCACATTATTTCCTCTACTAACCTCACTAACTAGACTCCTCCAAAGCACCCCCGGTGTTAGACAGAACCTCATTAACTACAACTGTCCCAATTCTTCCTGAACTCAGGCAAAAACAACCAAGTATAGAACCACATATGGATGTTGTTCTTGCTTTTACAAATTATTATTTACTATGCTAACATAGTAAACAACAATTACCAAAACCCTCGGATTATTCGACATAAGCACCGCCTTCTTTATTTGAGGTACACATATATCACTGTTACGAGTACCCCTACCTTCCAAGTGCAGTATCAGGATTAGCCATGCATATAGAGCACCCTAGTAGTTTATACTAACTGAAAATTATCAGGGAACTCGTGAACCATCCCTGGTTGCTTGCATCTGCTACACTGCAGGCCAAGCTTCCATTACCTTTGTCCAGCAAACTGCAGGTTAAGCAGCTAGCCAGAACAACATCTTTCGGGAGAGTTGTAAAAACACCGACCTAGTACAGCTTCAGAAAGGACTCAGTAAGTTCCCGGAGGACAGTCAGCTCCAACACTGAATCATAGAAAGGATGCATCTCAAAGCTTGAATCATATGCTACCACATTGCGACGATCATTCACTATTTGATTAGGCCAGTAAGGACTCTAACTCTGTAACTTCTACTCACTTCAATCACTGTTACTCAATTTCAATTTTCATATATTTGGAGACCATGAAAGTTCAAATGCAAACGAAGCAGTTCCCTCCACATTTTCTCATCCGGGCTTGGGACCGGCAAAGGCAGTGTTAAACTACTCCTACTTAATAAACACAAAAAATAGCAAACACTACAAACAATTTTTCAGCTAAGCATACAAGCCACGTGATCAACCAAAGGCAGCGCTGGCACGACACATGATTGGTAATAAATAATCACACAACGTTTTCAGAATATCATCAGATGGGCACAAACAAAGAAAGTTACAAATTCCAGAACGTGAATGAGAGCAACTAATTAATATAGTGTGGTGAGGGTGATTCAAACCTTTAATCTTGAAAATAAGAATATACCAACATCTAGAGGATGATTATCTTTCACAGTTTTATCCCATTATAGGGTCAGAGGAGATACTTTTGTGTCTTAAAAATTCAGGATGTATGGACTATGTGAAAATAATGTCTGGCATATGTATAGCTTGAGTTAAGAGTATGCAATTGGCAGGAATTGTCAAGTTAGTATTTTTGCTAGTTGCCAATGAAATTGAAATTAGGGAGCTCCCAGAAACCGAGATTATGTACTTAAAGATTTGAGAACCACAAACCAGAACAAATTAGCTATTAGAAGACAGTAAGATGTGCGAACGCTTTCTGTCTTTAATCCAGGATGAATGAACTTCGAATTAGCCAAACTGTTTTGCTACTTGTCAAATTAAAACTAGGAAGTTCCCAGCAAACTGAGAATGCATTGAATTAAAGATATGTAATCCAGATCCCACTGGAGAAGCACAGAAGAGCATCATTTTCTGAAAATCAATTCCATACCAACTAACCGGAATCATACTCAGTGGAGATGAAAGTAATGTAAGACATCTGGAGTAGAGTGTTCAGGGAAAACTATTTGTTCAAGCTTCCAGTTCAGAACCTTTAACTCTCCATTTGTTTTAGTATACGGCGATAATTCATAGCTTCTTTCTGCATATCACAAGTCATCAACATTACCCAACTACAAGTCAGGAGGCTACTACTGTTAAACCAACTCAAGTGAGAGAACCAGCAAACTAGGTAGGATATGTCTTTATCATCAAAATTTGAAATCTGTGCACACCAAAAATTGATTGTATCATGCATAAGATGATCCTAAGGAATTCACACCAGGAAAATGGTTAAATAAACAAACGAAAGTGTGGACAACAGTATGTAGTAGGCCGACAAATCCAAGTGTGACCCCACAAATATATGAAGATCTTTTACTGCATATAGAGCTCATGTACATAAATTATACTCCCTCCGTTCCAAAATAGATGACCCAACTTTATACTAAAGTTAGTACAAAATTGAGTCATCTATTTTAGAACGGAGGGAGTAGATACAAGCAGCCTAAGATTAAAACCCAACTTCCGGAAACAGTATGGCAACCAAGTAGTAATTAATAGCCAAATCAAAATTTGATAATCCCCTATACAAACTTTGAGTATGAACTGATATTTCCATTGTTGGACCCTTGTTTGAGACACTTCTGGCAGTTTGTTGATGCAGTTGGTGAATTTAGTTCAAATATGGTTCAAATTTGAATTAAAGTTATGATACTTTTTTTGGATCGGAGAAGGGAGTAGATGTGTTTGGAAAAAAGAACCGGCAAGCAGGAGCCAAGTAGTACAATGTGTTCATTGCCAGTTGACGCATGCATGACAAAAGTAAGAGGATACATGCATTAATTTCAGACTGGTATACATGAACATTACAAGGAACTTCCACATACTAAAGATTAATATGTAACAAGACTGCTCTTTCTTGGTGAGTCTCCTCGATGATCAAGGAGGGTTACAGATGAGCGAGCGCGAGAAGAAGAACATATTAAGCACGCAGGCTGTCAAGTCCAAGCAGTTGTACCCCGTCAGCTTCGTCAGCTCCATGTTCCACGCCAGGTCGCCGACTGGATTGAGCGCCCGCCTTGCGAGGAAGATCGCGGACGCCGCCACGACGGACGGCAAGATGCGGAGGCACGTGTAGTTGAGCAGGGACTCATCAACGAGGCGAGCCGCCAATGGCAGGATCTTGGTCTTGTCCTCCCCCTCGGCGTACCTCATGAAGTGGCCCAGGAACGTGTGCGCCGTTGGGCCGCCGAGCTGGTACCCGAGCGCCTCCACCATCTCACGCTCCATGTCGAGCACCTCCTTGCCCGCGGCGAACTCGCCGTACCTGGCGATATTGTCGGCCTTCAGCTTCCACACGGCTTTCTGGTCCTCGTATTTGGCGGCGACAAAGACGGCCGCGGCACCCAGGAGGCGCAGCTCGTAGCCGCTGTCAGTCGTCAGGGCTCGCACCGACAGGACCCGGTCGACGTAGGCGACGGCGTGGTGGAGCGTGCCGTCGGCCAGATCATGGTCTCGGACGAACTTGTCCATCCATCGGACGAGGGAGGCGCGCGCTGACTCGCTCACCCGATCCTGCTGCACCTTGGTCAGGTAGTCCGGTAGCGGCCGCTCCTCGGCGCTCTTCTCTGTCAACCGGAGGTTCTTGTCGATGTCGTGTTCGTAGTCAGGGCAAAGCCGCTGACGCTCTGTGGAGGCGGCGGCGACGCAGGAAACCGGCACCGTGGGATTTAAGAGCTTCGGTGGCACAGGCACCTCGCACGGTGCCGGCGGGAGCACCCTGGGACGGCAGGCACCGAAGAAACCGGGAGGCGGAGGTCGACGAGCTGGCATGTCGGCAGCCGGGCGGGCGCAGGATCCAATGCCGAAGAAGCCGGGAGGCGGTCGTCGACGAGCAGGCCTGTTGGCGGCCCGAGCGCAGCATCCGACGCCGAAGAAGCCGGGAGGCGGAGGTCGAGCAAAGGCGTCGGCGTAGGGATCCATGGCGACGGGGTACTGCATCATCTCGATCGCCGGGAGTAGGGATGAAAGATGGATTGTTGATTGTGAGCTGGGGGTTCGTGGCGTGGGAGGAGGGAGGGGGCTGGCGTCTGTAACGCTATGCGATGCGCTATGTGTATGTATATATAGGCCCAGTGCATTTGTTCTGCCGACTCGATCGGGTCCGTCTCCCCCTCGACGCAACGCAGCGACGCGTCTCCGGTCTGAATCCGAGCACAGCTCAAACATGCTGCATTTACGTTTCCTGATACACCGAACCCAACGTGATCAAAGAAGCAACTACGAGTAAATGGCAAAAAAACGCGGGCCTAAACAATGTGCATCCTTCTCCAATGATCCAAAAATTGTTTCGGAAGAAATTGGCTAAACAATGGATGCAAATTCAGGACAATTTCAACACGAGACAATATACGTGTTTTTCTTGGACATATTTCGTCCAACTGTTCTTATACACCCTTTGTCCTCTGAGTTTTCACTACTATGAACCATCTATGTTTCCACCTTTCAATCCTTTGATCGTCTTTTTTTTCGTGCAATTAATTTGCTTTACCTGATGTCAACTCATCAGTTCGTCTTGTTATGTCATTTCGCATGTTATCGTTTTTCCCATCAAAAATTGCTACACCCCTTTTGCCAACCTTTTATTTTCCTATGATACATGATGTCGTCTCTCAGATATCCATCCTTCAATTCATAATTTTTTTTACCAGGTACCACGACTTTTTCGTTCTTCCAACCGAAATGATTTTTTTTATTTCATTGTTACTCCTAAGATTTTAGTTATGTTTCTGTCAAGCTACCAAACTTACTTTATGTTTCCTCGTGAACTTAGCTCATCCTTTAAGTTATGTCCCTCGGTTTTTGCATGGGTATGGTCCTTTGAAACGTGCCAGCATACGACAGTCTCCATCAGTTCTGTCCTCATACTTAAATTATTTCTAATATTTTATTTTTGCTAGATTTTTATGCATGGATGCCTTGGATGTATCATCTACTTCGACACTAGATCGATGATCGTTGAAGATTCTTGTGTCCGGGAGGTATAACCTAGCTGCAAGAATCGGTGGGCTTCACCAACATCTTCCTCTTCCACTACATTGATTGTTGGTGTGATCCTCGTTACGTGTACATTCATATCATTCTTGGGCGTGTTTTTAGAGATCATCCAACAAATTTAAATAAGCGTTCATGAATTAAAGTGTGCAAAAAGAGAAAAGAAATATAACTAAACACCACACACTTACGCGTGGGGTCCTCACCGACCCCACAACCCTCGAACCACCAGAATGCTTCAATTTTATTTGAAAAAGTTAGTTAAATTAAATGATGTTTAAGGAACTTTAAAAATATTATGAACTTTAAAAACCATGATTTTTTAGAAAACATTCATGGATTTTAAAGAATGTTCGCATATTAAAAACTTTTCAAATTTAGAAAAATGTTTACAAACTTTAAATGATCACGAACTTTAAAAATATCCACAATGTGATTAATATTAATGAACCTGAAGTGCATCCAAAAAATTTAAATAAGCGTTCATGAATTTAAATGTGAATAAAGAGAAAAGGAATAAAACTAAACGCAACATACTTATGCGTGGCGTCCTCACCGACCCGACAACCCTCAAAGCACAGAATGCTTCAATTTTATTTGAAAAAGTTAGTTAAATTAAATGATGTTTAAGGAACTTAAAAATATTGTGGATTTTAAAAACCATGATTTTTAGAAAACATGCATGGATTTACAAAATGTTCGCAAATAAAAAACTTTTCAAATTAAAAAATGTTTACAAACTTTAAATGATCGTGAACTTTAAAATTATCCACAATTTGATCAATATTAATAAACCTGAAGTGCATCCAATAAATTTAAATGAGCGTTCATGAATTAAAATGCAAAAAAGATAAAGGAAATAAAACTAAACACCACACACTTACGCGTGGGGTCCTCACCGACCTCACAACCCTCGAAGCACCAGAATGCTTAAATTCAAGGGAGCTTAGCATCTCTATGGATGTGATGGTAGATGGTGTCTCACTATTTTCAAACGTAATATAATGCACCAAGGCTCGTTTGGAAAAAAAATATTGCACCTAGAAAGCTTTCCACTAAAAAACAGCTAAATACATGGTTTATTAGCAAGCTATGTCTTGCTAGTTCCGTGATGTTTGCTCCGGTAGGACGTGATGTTTGCTTCATTAGGATACCTCCAATGTGGCTCACCAAATTGGCCTCAATTGCCCTGAGCTGACAGTCCGAACACTTTTAGGCATTCAACACAGCTCACCAAATCAAACCGGACTGGTCTAGACGTCCAGAATCCTCTCGGTCTCTCTGGCATACTATTAATCATAGCCAATAGTCTAAAAAATGAGGGATACAGTGGAAGGGACGGGGTATCCGCGAACACGTCCGAATGCGTTAATCAGTCCAATCGTTCTTCGGTTTGGTGATCTGTTGTTGGAGATGCCATATTTCAATAAAGGGGGCGTGTCTACGCACGTGCAAACACAAATACATGGCAGCTAAATTTCTGTGCATTTGCATTGTCATACTAGACATCTTCCCATACTAGTGTGTGTTAATGGAATGAATAAAAAGAAACCGGGTTTATGCATTGTATATGAGCTCATATTCATATCAAGTGAGTGGTCCACATAATTTCTAGATATGTGTCATATATGAACTTCATTTTCCATAAAGTAAGTATAAGCACATCTTCAATGTGGAACCTCAAACCGCCTGCAACTATTCAGGCCGAACGGCCCGGACACATTTTTCCATTAATATGGTACACCAATGGTCCCGGAGTGATCCGGCAGTCCGTTTTCCAGACCACTACCATGTACGCCTCCGCCACCCCGGACCCACCCAAAACCCTTTCCGCACGAAGCGGTTGTCGCGCATTCATGCCGGTCAGTGCTACTCCAGAACGGCCAATGGCTTGACGGCATTCATTACGATCAGAGCCATGTGACCGGACTAGCGGATGGCGCCGCTTCAATGTGGACGCAGCGGCCGAGAAGCCTACTCCAGCCGTTGTGCCGCATTGAAGCCGACTTCCCGTCCCTTCGCATGGTTTTACTGCTGTCCACACCACACCATTCTCTGATCCTCTCCATCCCCACCCTCTCCGCCCCTCTCTTCTTCGGTGTCGGCTAGACCACCATCGCCATGCCAAAAGTCGTGGCCGCGCCGGCACGCATCAGCGAGTCCGAATCTTTGGGGTTCAAATCTTGGCGCCGCCACTGTCACTTTCCAGGGCCCTCGTCCTTCACGGCCCGGCTTCTCCAAGGAGATCGTCATCTCCTCTGGCGGCGAGGACAACCAGCCGCCGCACGAGGCGCCCGCAGCAACCGTGCCTCCTCGTGAAGGCCACAGTCAGGAACGATGAGTTCATACGGCAGATCGAGCCCTTGACGAAGTGCCCACTCCACAACCAAGATCTGGTGCCACCCTCGCCCCTGCCAGCCCTCGTGAAGGAGACGCCCTCAATGGCGTGCTACCGTGTGAAGCAGGATCAGCCCTCGCCGCCTCTCCGCCACATGAAAGTGGAGCCGGCGTCCCCCCAACACAACTGTGGCGTCCAAATCGGGTATAACGAACCGGCGTCACCACCGCGGCAAACACGACAAGGCCGTGAAGGAGGATATGGGCGAGGACAGGGCGACGACGTAGGCGGCCCTGACGTCCTTTTAACTTTGCAAATCCACGTATGGGCCCCAGCTCGCCAATAAACCTCTGAATGAAGTGATGTGTCGCATGTGGGCTCTGGAAGATGGTGTGACGCCCGAAGACCGACGTCCCAGAAGATCCCAGAAGATTCCAGATGTTCCGGGTTCTCCCGTGTGTTTCTTTTGTGCTTGTGTTATTTATTTTTGCATTGCATCATGTCATCATGCCATCATGTCATATTTCTTTTGCATCTCAACTTAAATAAATTATGTGGACCTTCGGTCCATTTAAATCGAGGGAAGGATGTCTTCTCTTTATAACATATCCTCCCAATATTTAGGGAGCTATATTATAAAATATTCCATTGTTTTGGAATCACCAAACACACTTGCAAATATTCCCCATGCCTCTTAGTTCAAGTTTCACCGTCAAAAACCTTCCCTATATTTCTTTTCTCGTTTATCGAGGTTCCTCCAAAAACATCAACACTTTTGGACACTTTCTAGTCATGCCCTGTTTCAAATCATTTGAATTTAATTCAAATGAGTTCGAATTTATCTCTTGCATTCTGCCTTTTCTATTTTTCGTGGTCCGTGAACATTTTTATGAGTCCAGCAAAATTAACCTCTTGTCCAAATTCTATCTCTACCTTCCTTTCTCCTCCTTTTCTTCTTTGATTTTTTCTGTTTTGGGAAATAAAAGAAGAAGGAGAGCAGCCGCACCTCAGCCCGCTCCTAGCAGCCAGCCGGCCCAAGATCCACCAAGGTCCAAGCGGCCCCTGCCTATCTAAACCTAGCCCGAGCCCCGTCCTCTCGCTCTTTCCCTCTGCCCGCCGCCACGCTCGACTTCGCTCCCCTCGCAGTCCTCTCCCTCGATCTCTCCCTCTCCCTCCCGATTCCCCCCAGCCGCCGCCACCGCAGTCCACCCCGCTCCCGATCCAATCTCTGCCTCGCTCTCTCCCTCATGCCCACGCCCATTCCACACCCCGCCTCTGCGCCAAGTCCGCCGCACCATCGCTGCATCGTGCCCCGCGTCCGCTCCTCATGCCACGCCTCTGCCTCGTCGTGACCCCCCTCTGTAGCTGTTTCTCCAGCGTCACGCTCGGTCCCATGGGGCCGCGATCCCCAGTGACCAGGAACCTCTACTGCCGTCCCTTGCCTCCTCCGCGATGGCATCTCGCCTTGGCACCGCGCTTGGCCTCCCGCGCCACCACCAGGCGGCCAACTCCAGCGGCCTCGTCGCCCGACCTCCTTCCTCGGACCATCTCCGCCTCCTTGCGACCTCTCCTCTGCTCCAAGCCGAAGGCCAGTCCCGAGCCCCAAGCGCCGGCGACCGAGTCCTCCAGCGCCTCCATCGCCGTGCCGCTGCCATGGCCTCGTCGCCCCCGTGCTGCCGTTTTGTTTGTGTGCCTTGTGTTGCTGCGTTTTGGACCGTCAAGCCCGTCAAGTTCGACTACGCCAAGTTCAACGATGCGCCAAGTACCACGATGGCAGCCCGAAGCACCAAGTACCTCTACAACGACCCGAACATCTACATAACGAGTACATCTACCGACGCCAAGTACCCCTTCGGATACGCCAAGTTTGACTACGTCAAGTTCCTCTCCGATGCCCAAGTTCGACTACACACGGCGACACGTCAAGTACCACTACCGTCGCGAGAACCGAGTCCAGCAAGTCCGAAGACCCTCAAGTACATCTATGGATACCCGAACATCTACGAACGTGAACGACTACCATCGCCCCGGAAACGATGGCTTCGTCAAGTACCTCTCCGAATCGAAATGTGAACGTCTACTTCCTCTACGAATCGCGAGAACGGCTACATAACGAGTACCTCTACGGAACGACTACTTCCTCTACGACCCGTGTACCACTACTTCCACTACTTCCTCTACGACCTCGAACCGCCTCGAAACGAACGCTTTGAAGGTATAACCCGAGACGATGACCCGTGGAATGCATGTGTTGTATGAGATGTTTTCCCTTGTGTGCATCGTGCCCGTTTCGTCCTTGTCATGTTCCTCGGTTGCCTCGTCGCCGACCCGTGGGAACCCGGTGACGGGATCACCCCACCTTTTCATCTCGTTCGACTCGCTCTCCGTCCTCTTTTGCACCGGTCTCTCAACAAGTTACCGGAACCGAGTTGTTGCCGTTGCATCATTTTCGGATCGTTGCCGTGGCACCCCTTTCCTTCCACCACGGGGACAATACTCCTTATCTCTTCATGTTCACTCTTAATAAAATTTGCATAAAACTTGTTCATGTCATCCGCATCATGTTAACAACATTATAATGTGTGAATTGTTGTTGCTTAAAATTGCTAAACATGCACATGGGGATTTTTCCCGGAATTGTTGTTGTTATTTTTTCGGCCCCATTTAAAATGCCTAAATAGTGTAGTTTTATTATGCTTCACCTCTAGCCATGTTAACAAACATTTAATCTTGTCTTGTAAATAAACGAGAGTCAACTAAATAAATAACATGTGGTGTTTCGTCAATATGCAACTCGTTGCATATTGAGCTCCACTTAACTTGTAGTTTTGTTTGTGCACTTTGCCATGCCATGCATAATTAAACCGGACATGCATCATACTTGGATGTGCATCGTATGCCATGTTTATGCTTGTGTGTTTACCGTGTTGTTTGCTTCTTTCCGGTTGCTTCTCTGGTTAGCTTCGGTTTCGTTCTGGAGTTGTGAGGATTCGCTCGACTATGTTACTCCGTCTACTTCATGGACCCGTTCTTCTCCCTTGCGGAATCCCAGGCAAGATGATCATACCCTTGGATACCTTTACTACCATTGCCATCTTAGTTGTCTCGATGCTATCGTTACATGTCGCGCTACCCATCTTTTATTGTCAGCCTCTCCTTGTTGCCATGAAACCTCTAACCTTTGACACCTTCCTAGCAAAACCACTGTTTGGCTATGTTACCTGCTTGCTCAGCCCCTCTTATAGCGTTGCTAGTTGCAGGTGAAGATGAAGATCGTTCCAGGTGGGAACTTGTTGTTGGAATATCACAATATCTATTATTATTATTAACACACCTATATATACTGGGCATGGGTGGAAGGCTTGGCCTTTTGCTCGGTGTTTTGTTCCACTCATGCGACCTTAGGCGCCGATAAATCGGCATTATGTTCCTTGATTTTGCGTTCCTTACACGATGGGTGGATGGGGACCCCTTGACAGTTCGACTTTGAATAAAACTCCTCCAGCAAGGCCCAACATTGGTTTTAATTTGCCTCATAATAACAACCTAATTAATTAATTAAAATTGCATAGGGGGTCGCGTCCCCGGGGATTCTTTCTACATAGCAGGGGGGGCCAGTGCTGATGGTGTTGGTCCCAAACGGGGGTCCTGCAGGGCCGCCTTGGGGAAACCCGAGGTATCTGGTATAACCGGTAACATCGCCCATCCGGTTGTGGCCTGAGACGAGATACGCGCGGCTACTATCAGGGTGTCAACACACCGAGAGGTCTTGCTGGACTTGTTTTACCATTGTCGAAATGTCTTGTGCATTGGGAAGCCGAGCCTGATCGGATTTTCCCTAAGATAAGGAGTGATGATATTATATTTATCGCTTCAGCTAATCGTGAGAGCTTGTGATGGGCTAAGTTGGGACACCCCCGCAGGGTTATGATCTTTCGAAAGCCGTGCCCGCGGTTATGTGGCAGATTGGAATTTGTTAATGTCCGGTTGTAGAAAACTTGACAGAGGATCCGAAGTAAAACACACAACTGTGTGAGTAACCGTGACTGTCTCTTTTCACTTTGAGAAGAGAACACGGTGGGGTTATGTTTGACTCGTATGTAGTTTAGGATCTTTAGCGATCACTACTAGTTGCGACCGTTTGTGTAGAAGCTCATCTTATTCTTGTACTCGTAAGCTAGCCACCATATTTTGCTTAGCCGCTGCTGCAACCTCACCATTTTACCTCTTCCTACCCATAAAGCTTTGCTAGTCTTGATACCCATGGTTATGGGATTGTTGAGTCCTCATGGCTCACAGATACTACAACACCAGATGCAGGTTCAGCCGAGTTCGAAGCAGGAGCTGGTTCAGAGCTTCACTGGGAGCTCGATGAAGAGCATAGTCGTATGCTTGTGACGTTTTCGACAATCAGTAGTGGTTTCTACTAGGATTTGATCTAGACCTATGGTTTAACGTTATGTTTGGTATCTTGTCTTTTGGATCTTCACCCGTAGTCGGGTTGTGATGTTTTGAATGATGTTTTGCTTATGTACTGTATTGTGTGAAGTGGCGAGTGTAAGCCAACTATCTCCTTTTGCATTTTAATCCCTCTTTTACATGAGTTGTGCAAAGATACCAAACTTGAGATCATTCCAGAATGGGCTTATACCTTTAAGTCATGCCTCGACACGTAGGAGGTATAGTCCCATCCTGGGCATTACAAGTTGGTATTCAGAGCCTTCTCCGACCTAGGAGCCCGCACTGATTGATCGAATCGCTGACGGTTGAGTCTAGGCACACGCTTGAAAATGTTTTGAGTCCTATATATATATATATATATATATATATATATATATATATATATATATATATATATATATATATATATATATATATTTCGGAGAGTAGGATTTCTTTTGCTCCTCATCTCTTTTCACTCTGGTGAGGACTCCTGACGATTACTCTTGCCTCTTCTACTCTCAAAAATGCACCAATTTTTTTTAGGATCACGCGAGTATTGTTTGGATTGTTCCGATGTCTTTGTGACGAGAACATTGTTCTCGATGCCTCCTGTCATTTAGGGGTTGTGGCAGTGTCCCGGGGAGTTGAGCTCCGAGGTGTTGTCGTCACAAATATATCGCATCAGTTCTGGAATACTTAAGACGGCCGACATCGAAAACTCTCCTATGCGGTTAGTGGCAAGATAACCCCGACATCACCCAGTACTGGGGAGGTAGTTCGGGAGTATTGCCATAGCTTGTATAGTAGATGCGTTTCGAAGGTCCGAGGTAAACGGTTTCCGAGAATAACTGGTTATGTGTTGAAGGATGGATACAGCTGGATGTAGGATTAGAGTTGAGTGCGCGGTGCTTCCCCTGTATCCCCAACACCTGATTGCATAACTGGAAACTTTCGGAAATTAATAGGTGGGTTCATCTATTAGTTCTAGGCATTCTTCCAATGAATGCACGATATGAAGTTCGGGGTTCTACATTGAGTGAAGTGGTTTTATGGCTTGTTCTGACCGGGAGTTGCATCTTAAAGGGTCCTTGGCTATGCTGATCCGGGGATTGCAAAACCCTTTTGTAACACGTTCCATGAGCTTTCTGCACGAAGATGTCGGACGAAGCTTCTATCTTGTATTTGTTCTATCTGCTCCTTGTTGCTTTTATTTACCTTTTGTTCTTCTAGTGGCTTCTCGACAAATTGATGTACCTACGGATTTCATTCGTTCAATTCTCTGTTCGAATGATATTGTGAAGATTCTGTTGCAACATATCTATCCTTTGTTTTCGTTTTGATTCTGGTATTCGAGTTGCTTTGATGTCAAATGTTGATTCCATACCTTCCTAATCGGTGTTCTCATATTTCTATGGGAGTGCTAGTCCTTCTTGACCATCGAGATTTTCATGTTAATCCTTTTCAACCGGTGTGCCTTCTCTTCAAGTTATTCCATATGGACGTCATTGAGAAATCTGACGATTTGTCTGTTTCATTCATCCCAAGTTGTCTTTGTTTCCCCACCCTCCCACCCTTCTTCTTTTCGGAGCCATAAATTATCAAATGAAGTATCCATTTTATTCATGTGATATTTCTTCATTTTCTTTTCCTTCAATGTTCTTATCCGGTGTTTTCTCAGGAAGATGCTCAAGAGCTTCAAGTTTTTCATTCTTTGTTCTCGTTTCTTCTCTGCTGGAAGTAATTCAAGATTTTTGGTGTTGATCTTATCCTTTTCCTCATTTCATAATGCTTTCTTATTCCGGTGCACCAATTAATCATTCTCCTCTTGCTATTCATATCCGGAGTGTTGAAGATATCTCAGATGATCCGCGTTTCCACTCTTAATCATTTCAAGCTATTTTGAGGATTGTCATCTTATTCAAGTCATTTAATTCAACCGGTGCAATATCTCTTCATCAATCTTTTCCAACGGTGATTTCTTTAGTGGGCCCTAACCCACAGGTCTTTTTCCAGGATCTTACGTGACTCTTCCAATTTTTCCGGAGTTATACTCAAATTCTTTTCAAAGTGTGACGTAAGAATGATTTCCATCGGTCACATGCCTTCTCCAAGATCGCTTTCAAATTCTTTTCATCGTTGTTTCAACCTTTTTAATTCTTCATTCCGGAGTGCTCAACAATTCTTATGGCATTTCTCGTCTTCATTCTCAGCATTTGGAGACCGGAGAAGTGTTTCTCTTAAATCCTTATCCGTTCTTCCAAAATCGTGGTTCTAGCTTCATGCCATCCTCATTATTGTTTCGATTGTGAGGAATTATTTTCATACCATCTGAAGCATTTCATGAATTCTTTTCTTCGTGTTCCTCAGAAGGCCATCATTTCATAAGATTTCTTCGTTCTCAGTTTTCAACCTCGTCCTCCAAATATTCTTCATTGATGTCTCTTCGTTCGTCTCCATATTCTTACGGTGGTTCTTTCAAGATTACCCTTCCATTGTTATCATTTTAATTCACTCGTTCTTTTCACAATCCTATCGGTGGTTCGTTGAGATTTACCCAAGCTTGTGCTAGATCTCTCTTTAATTCTTTGCAACGAGAATAAGTAGTATGCCAAATCCTTTGGTTGTCATCAATTTAAATTGGTGAAGGAGATGCATGACATAATTCTTATTCTTATTCCTTCAAGGTGATTTAATTCTTTTGTCTGGAGCTTGTTCATCATATCATATTCTCAGTTCTAAGTTGTTCATCTTGTTTTCCGGAGCTCCAAGTTATTTTCAATTATATCATTTCAAACCTCCATCTAATTCATCGAAAGCCTTGAGTCTTATTCTTTCATCTTTCGCTTCTCATGCTTTCATTACCGGAGTTCTCATGGTGGTTCATCAAGATCTAATTCATCCTGGAAGTCTTCATCAAGATTCTTGTTGGAGCTCAAGCATTCTTCATCATGCTTTCCAAGTGCAATTCTTCCTCCCTTATCTGTTGAGGTGGTGTTATGTCATTCTTGATAATTTTCCTCCATGTTTTCATGATTCACAAGTTATCAAGAATGAGATATTTAAAACCATCATTTTCCTTGTTCAGGAGATCCTTTCAACTCCTCATTTTTATCTCTTGGAGTTATCTTGGGTTATAATTCACCAAAAGCCTTTCCTAAGGATTGTTGCTATTATGGTGCTTATAAATGACCCAAGTTCTTCATTTATCATTCCGGCGAGATAAGTTTATCGTCTCCTTGTTGATCTCAATCCAATCAATGTTTTCCGCCAGTGGCTGGTTGTCACCTCTTAATTTTGAGATGTTTCCATAAGCCCACAACAAGCATATTCGTTTTCGTTGTTGATTTTTTCCAACAAATCTATTCAACCCATCTTGGTAAAGATGCTTTTCCTAATTCATTTTGAGAGAAGTTGTCATTTTTCTTCTCCGTTCTTTCTTCCCAACGATCTTGCATCTATTCTTTCATTCCGGAGGCATTGTGATGTTGCTCTCTCCAAATCATCATATCGTTTTATCGAGATCATGTTCTTTCCCTTGCTTATCATTTAACCGGAGTGCTGTATTCTTCATTATAGTTCCGTCATCTTATCTAGTTTTGCCTCTCTTTTCAACCGGAGTGCTGTCTGAATCTTTCTTACCCCTTGTGCCATTCTTTCAATTGTTTCGGAGGCAGTGTGTTGTTGATTTCTTCAAGTACCATTCCATCTCCTCAAGTTCATGTTAATTCCTTCCATTTTCAGACGGAGTGCTGTCCAAATTCTGTCATCCTTATTCCTTGGCTATACCATTGCAGTTTCTTATTCTTTTGGTTCGTATGCTCTTGCTTCATGTCTTCTAACCTACAAGGTTCTTGTAATGCTCCTTGTTCCTCTTTTCTAACGGAGTGTTTTCATCTTCGTTCATCTCCGTTGTATTCTTCTTTCATTTTGGTCAACCTCTCAGGTTTGTGGTTTCACTCGTCTGTCAAAGAAGCAACTTTGTTTTACCTCTTCTTTTTCGTTTCTATCCGGTGCCATCTCTAGGATCTCGGGTCGAGATCCTCTGTTAGTCTGGGAGAGTTGTGACGCCCGAAGACCGACGTCCCAGAAGATCCCAGAAGATTCCAGATGTTCCGGGTTCTCCCATGTGTTTCTTTTGTGCTTGTGTTATTTATTTTTGCATTGCATCATGTCATCATGCCATCATGTCATATTTCTTTTGCATCTCAACTTAAATAAATTGTGTGGACCTTCGTTCCATTTAAATCGAGGGAAGGATGTCTTCTCTTTATAACATATCCTCCCAATATTTAGGGAGCTATATTATAAAATATTCCATTATTTTGGAATCACCAAACACACTTGCAAATATTCCCCATGCCTCTTAATTCAAGTTTCACCGTCAAAAACCTTCCCTATATTTCTTTTCTCGTTTATCGAGGTTCCTCCAAAAACCTCAACACTTTTGGACACTTTCTAGTCATGCCCTGTTTCAAATCATTTGAATTTAATTCAAATGAGTTCGAATTTATCTCTTGCATTCTGCCTTTTCTATTTTTCGTGGACCGTGAACATTTTTACGAGTCCAGCAAAATTAACCTCTTGTCCAAATTCTATCTCTACCTTCCTTTCTCCACCTTTTCTTCTTTGATTTTTTCTGTTTTGGGAAATAAAAGAAGAAGGAGAGCAGCCGCACCTCAGCCCGCTCCTAGCAGCCAGTCGGCCCAAGATCCACCAAGGTCCAAGCGGCCCCTGCCTATCTAAACCTAGCCCGAGCCCCGTCCTCTCGCTCTTTCCCTCTGCCCGCCGCCACGCTCGACTTCGCTCCCCTCGCAGTCCTCTCCCTCGATCTCTCCCTCTCCCTCCTGATTCCCCCCAGCCGCCGCCGCCACCGCAGTCCACCCCGCTCCCGATCCAATCTCTGCCTCGCTCTCTCCCTCATGCCCACGCCCATTCCACACCCCGCCTCTGCGCCAAGTCCACCGCACCATCGCTGCATCGTGCCCCGCGTCCGCTCCTCATGCCACGCCTCTGCCTCGTCGCGACCCCCCTCTGTAGTTGCTTCTCCAGCGTCACGCTCGGTCCCATGGCGCCGCGATCCCCAGTGACCAGGACACTCTACTGCCGGCCCTTGCCTCCTCCGCGATGGCATCTCGCCTTGGCACCGCGCTTGGCCTCCCGCGCCACCACCAGGCGGCCAACTCCAGCGGCCTCGTCGCCCGACCTCCTTCCTCGGACCATCTCTGCCTCCTTGTGACCTCTCCTCTGCTCCAAGCCGAAGGCCAGTCCCGAGCCCCAAGCGCCGGCGACCGAGTCCTCCAGCGCCTCCATCGCCGTGCCGCTGCCATGGCCTCGTCGCCCCCGTGCTGCCGTTTTGTTTGTGTGCCTTGTGTTGCTGCGTTTTGGACCGTCAAGCCCATCAAGTTTGACTACGCCAAGTTCAACGATGCGCCAAGTACCACGATGGCAGCCCGAAGCACCAAGTACCTCTACAACGACCCGAACATCTACATAACGAGTACATCTACCGATGCCAAGTACCCCTTCGGATATGCCAAGTTCGACTACGTCAAGTTCCTCTCCGATGCCCAAGTTCGACTACACACGGCGACACGTCAAGTACCACTACCGTCGCGAGAACCGAGTCCGGCAAGTCCGAAGACCCTCAAGTACATCTACGGATACCCGAACATCTACGAACGTGAACGACTACCGTCGCCCCGGAAACGATGGCTTCGTCAAGTACATCTGCAAAACGAAATGTGAACGTCTACTTCCTCTACGAATCGCGAGAACGGCTACATAACGAGTACCTCTACGGAACGACTACTTCCTCTACGACCCGTGTACCACTACTTCCACTACTTCCTCTACGACCTCGAACCGCCCCGAAACGAACGCTTCGAAGGTATAACCCGAGAAGATGACCCGTGGAATGCATGTGTTGTATGATATGTTTTCCCTTGTGTGTACCGTGCCCGTTTCGTCCTTGTCATGTTCCTCGGTTGCCTCGTCGCCGACCCGTGGGAACCCGGTGACGGGATCACCCCACCTTTTCATCTCGTTCGACTCGCTCTCCGTCCTCTTTTGCACCGGCCTCTCAACGAGTTACCGGAACTGAGTTGTTGCCATTGCATCATTTTCGGATCGTTGCCGTGGCACCCCTTTCCTTCCACCACGGGGACAATACTCCTTATCTCTTCATGTTCACTCTTAATAAAATTTGCATAAAACATGTTTATGTCATCCGCATCATGTTAACAACATTAAAATGTGTGAATTGTTGTTGCTTAAAATTGCTAAACATGCACATGGGGATTTTTCCCGGAATTGTTGTTGTTATTTTTCCGGCCCCATTTAAAATGCCTAAATAGTGTAGTTTTATTATGATTCACCTCTTGCCATGTTAACAAACATTTAATCTTGTCTTGTAAATAAACGAGAGTCAACTAAATAAATAACATGTGGTGTTTCGTCAATATGCAACTCGTTGCATATTGAGCTCCACTTAAATTGTAGTTTTGTTTGTGCACTTTGCCATGCCATGCATAATTAAACCGGACATGCATCATACTTGGATGTGCATCGTATGCCATGTTTATGCTTGTGTGTTTACCGTATTGTTTGCTTCTTTTCGGTTGCTTCTCTTGTTAGCTTCGGTTTCGTTCCGGAGTTGTGAGGATTCGCTCGACTATGTTGCTCCGTCTACTTCATGGACCCGTTCTTCTCCCTTGCGGAATCCCAGGCAAAATGATCATACCCTTGGATACCTTACTACCATTGCCATGCTTAGTTGTCTCGATGCTATCGTTACATGTCGCGCTACCCATCTTTTATTGTCAGCCTCTCCTTGTTGCCATGAAACCTCTAACCTTTGACACCTTCCTAGCAAAACCACTGTTTGGCTATGTTACCCGCTTGCTCAGCCCCTCTTATAGTGTTGCTAGTTGCAGGTGAAGATGAAGATCGTTCCAGGTGAGAACTTGTTGTTGGAATATCACAATATCTATTATTATTATTAACACACCTATATATACTGGGCATGGGTGGAAGGCTTGGCCTTTTGCTCGGTGTTTTGTTCCACTCATGCCACCTTAGACGTCGATAAACCGGCATTATGTTCCTTGATTTTGCGTTCCTTACACGATGGGTGGATGGGGACCCCTTGACAGTTCGACTTTGAATAAAACTCCTCCAGCAAGGCCCAACATTGGTTTTAATTTGCCTCATAATAACAACTTAATTAATTAATTAAAATTGCATAGGGGGTCGCGTCCCCGGGGATTCTTTCTACATAGCAGGGGGGCCAGTGCTGATGGTGTTGGTCCCAAACGGGGGTCCTGCAGGGCCGCCTTGGGGAAACCCGAGGTATCTGGTATAACCTGTAGCATCGCCCATCCGGTTGTGGCCTGAGACGAGATACGCGCGGCTACTATCAGGGTGTCGACACACCGGGAGGTCTTGCTGGACTTGTTTTACCATTGTCGAAATGTCTTGTGCACTGGGAAGCCGAGCCTGATCGGATTTTCCCTAAGATAAGGAGTGATGATATTATATTTATCGCTTCAGCTAATCGTGAGAGCTTGTGATGGGCTAAGTTGGGACACCCCTGCAGGGTTATGATCTTTCGAAAGCTGTGTCCGCAGTTATGTGGCAGATTGGAATTTGTTAATGTCCGGTTGTAGAAAACTTGACAGGGGATCCGAAGTAAAACACACAACTGTGTGGGTAACCGTGACTGTCTCTTTTCACTTTGAGAAGAGAACACGATGGGCTTATGTTTGACTCGTATGTAGTTTAGGATCTTTAGCGATCACTACTAGTTGCAACCGTTTGCGTAGAAGCTCATCTTATTTTTGTACTCGTAAGCTAGCCACCATATTTTGCTTAGCCGCTGCTGCAACCTCACCACTTTACCTCTTCCTACCCATAAAGCTTTGCTAGTCTTGATACCCATGGTTATGGGATTGCTAAGTCCTCGTGGCTCACAGATACTACAACACCAGATGCAGGTTCAGCCGAGTTCGAAGCAGGAGCTGGTTCAGAGCTTCACTGGGAGCTCGATGAAGAGCATAGTCGTATGCTTGTGACGTTTTCGACGATCAGTAGTGGTTTCTACTAGGATTCGATATAGACCTGTGGTTTAACGTTATGTTTGGTACCTTGTCTTTTGGATCTTCACCCGTAGTCGGATTGTGATGTTTTGAATGATGTTTTGCTTATGTACTGTATTGTGTGAAGTGGCGAGTGTAAGCCAACTATCTCCTTTTGCATTTTAATCCCTCTTTTACATGAGTTGTGCAAAGATACCAAACTTGAGATCATTCCAGAATGGGCTTATACCTTTAAGTCGTGCCTCGACACGTAGGAGGTATAGTCCCATCCTGGGCATTACAGATGGCCTCGTGAATGGCCTTGCGCCGCGCATGCCATATAGACCACAGTGTAACTGCCACAAAAACAAAGTTATCATGCGCTAGGTGCTCCATTAGAGTGAATAGCCAATGTTATGCGTTTGGTTCCGTAGTTAATGTAATGCTATGTGTTAGATCCTCGTCAGACAAAGCCCACACACTCCTCGATGAGCTGCACTCCAACAGGGAATGGCGCCAAGAATCTTGAACCCCGCACAGCCCACATTGGCTTGAATCAGCCATGTGTCGATGAGACCTTACAGCATTTGTTGGAAAGGATTGCTTAGATACCCTCCATAGGAACATCCGAACCTTTCCTGGGACGTCAACTTTCCAAAGTTTTTTCCATGCCCCCTCTTCTGCGTTTGAGCTAGAAGAACCCGTAGTTTCCTCTAGCCATGCTTCCCTCCGCTGACAAGTAGCAACAAGCATCATATATGCTGACTTAACAGAGAAACTGTCATTTTTCTCATGATGCCACGACCAAAAATCTAGGAGGTTCCTTGTGCACAATGGTATCCCCAGTATAATCCGCACATCCATGGGCATAAAAGTTGCATGCACTACCTGTCTGTCCCAAGATGTTGCAGAAGTAGTAAGAAATATAACCAATCAACAAATGGTTACCATTATGGGCCCGACCCAAAAAGCGCTCACCTGCACCCTTAGTTTTTTTTTCTTCAAGGTTGTCGATTCGGCAGTTGATGTGCCGGCTCAGGAAAACCGGCTGCTACTTGCTCTGATGAAAAGGAACTTATTGTTCTATTTTTTTAAAAAAAATCTATATATAAAAAATGGTTAAACGATTGAAAAATATTGGTTGCTATGTACTATATTAAAAAAGCCTTCAGCCAATTGATCCGGCGCAAAACTCCTTTTACCCTTGCAAAAAAAACGATCCCACGTGGATCAGCCGCCTCATCAGCCGCCCGATTGGCACCTGACTGCTCGGTACAAGTAAGCAACGCTGATCAAAGGCTGAATAGTCCAGAGTTGCAGGACATTGCTACTCTGCAGCGCCCAACAAGCTTACCTAGGTTAGTGGAGAAGCAGCACCCACTCGGACAAGCAACCTTGGACGTTCTACTCGCCAGTACATTGCTCCCTTACTGGCGGATCAGGTAGCACTGCGGCAGCATCTAGTGCGCAGAACTTACTGTCAGCGTGTAAATAAAATGAACAAGGGCATAAACCTCTACACGCGAGTGATGGAAGGGACCTCAGTTTCATCGAACTTGATTTTATGAGAATGAACCGTGTGACTTCCTTAGAATATGAGAAGGAGAACCACATCGATTTAGCGGGAGAGAAGAACAAAAGTATCGCCGACACACCCTGAGCTCGATCAGGCAAAAACTACATGGTTCTTTTGCTTTCACATTATTTCCTCTACTAACCTCACTAACTAGACTCCTCCAACGCATCCCCGTTGTTAGACAGAACCTCATTAATTACAACTGTCCCAATTCCTCCTGAACTCAGGCAAAAACAACCAAGTAGAACCTACATATGTTGTTCTTGCTTTTACAAATTATTATTTACTATGCTAACATAGTAAACAACAATTACCAAAACCTCGCATTATTCGACAGAAAGCACGGCCTTCTTTATTTGAGGTACGCATATATCACTGTTATGAGTACCCCTACCTTCCAAGTGCGGTATCAGGATTAGCCATGCATATAGAGCACCCTAGTAGTTTATACTAACTGAAAATTATCAGGGAACTCGTGAACCATCCCCGTTTGCTTGCATCTGCTACACTGCAGGCCAAGCTTCCATTACCTTTGTCCAGCAAACTGCAGGTTAAGCAGCTAGCCAGAACAACATCTTTCGGGAGAGTTGTAAAAACACCGACCTAGTACAGCTTCAGAAAGGACTCAGTAAGTTCCCGGAGGACAGTCAGCTCCAACACTGAATCATAGAAAGGATGCATCTCAAAGCTTGAATCATATGCTACCACATTGCGACGATCATTCACTATTTGATTAGGCCAGTAAGGACTCTAACTCTGTAACTTCTACTCACTTCAATCACTGTTACTCAATTTCAATTTCCATATATTTGGAGACCATGAAAGTTCAAATGCAAACGAAGCAGTTCCCTCCACATTTTCTCATCCGGGCTTGGGATCGGCAAAGGCAGTGTTAAACTACTCCTACTTAATAAACACAAAAAATAGCAAACACTACAAACAATTTTTCAGCTAAGCATACAAGCCACGTGATCAACCAAAGGCAGCGCTGGCACGACACACGATTGGTAATAAATAATCACACAACGTTTTCAGAATATCATCAGATGGGCACAAACAAAGAAAGCTACAAATTCCAGAACGTGAATGAGAGCAACTAATTAATATAGTGTGGTGAGGGTGATTCAAACCTTTAATCTTGAAAATAAGAATATACCAACATCTAGAGGATGATTATCTTTCACAGTTTTATCCCATTATAGGGTCAGAGGAGATACTTTTGTGTATTAAAAATTCAGGATGTATGGACTATGTGAAAATAATGTCTGGCATATGTATAGCTTGAGTTAAGAGTATGCAATTGGCAGGAATTGTCAAGTTAGTATTTTTGCTAGTTGCCAATGAAACTGAAATTAGGGAGCTCCCAGAAACCGAGATTATGTACTTAAAGATTTGAGAACCACAAACCAGAACAAATTAGCTATTAGAAGACAGTAAGATGTGCGAACGCTTTCTGTCTTTAATCCAGGATGAATGAACTTCGAATTAGCCAAACTGTTTTGCTACTTGTCAAATTAAAACTAGGAAGTTCCCAGCAAACTGAGAATGCATTGAATTAAAGATATGTAATCCAGATCCCACTGGAGAAGCACAGAAGAGCATCATTTTCTGAAAATCAATTCCATACCAACTAACCGGAATCATACTCAGTGGAGATGAAAGTAATGTAAGACATCTGGAGTAGAGTGTTCAGGGAAAACTATTTGTTCAAGCTTCCAGTTCAGAACCTTTAACTCTCCATTTGTTTTAGTATACGGCGATAATTCATAGCTTCTTTCTGCATATCAAAAGTCATCAACATTACCCAACTACAAGTCAGGAGGCTACTACTGTTAAACCAACTCAAGTGAGAGAACCAGCAAACTAGGTAGGATATGTCTTTATCATCAAAATTTGAAATCTGTGCACACCAAAAATTGATTGTATCATGCATAAGATGATCCTAAGGAATTCACACCAGGAAAATAGTTAAATAAACAAACGAAAGTGTGGACAACAGTATGTAGTAGGCCGACAAATCCAAGTGTGACCCCGCAAATATATGAAGATCTTTTACTGCATATAGAGCTCATGTACATAAATTATACTCCCTCCGTTCCAAAATAGATGACCCAACTTTATACTAAAGTTAGTACAAAATTGAGTCATCTATTTTAGAACGGAGGGAGTAGATACAAGCAGCCTAAGATTAAAACCCAACTTCCGGAAACAGTATGGCAACCAAGTAGTAATTAATAGCTAAATCAAAATTTGATAATCCCCTATACAAACTTTGAGTATGAACTGATATTTCCATTGTTGGACCCTTGTTTGAGACACTTCTGGCAGTTTGTTGATGCAGTTGGTGAATTTAGTTCAAATATGGTTCAAATTTGAATTAAAGTTATGATACTTTTTTTGGATCGGAGAAGGGAGTAGATGTGTTTGGAAAAAAGAACCGGCAAGCAGGAGCCAAGTAGTACAATGTGTTCATTGCCAGTTGACGCATGGATGACAAAAGTAAGAGGATACATGCATTAATTTCAGACTGGTATACATGAACATTACAAGGAACTTCCACATACTAAAGATTAATATGTAACAAGACTGCTCTTTCTTGGTGAGTCTCCTCGATGATCAAGGAGGGTTACAGATGAGCGAGCGCGAGAAGAAGAACATATTAAGCACGCAGGCTGTCAAGTCCAAGCAGTTGTACCCCGTCAGCTTCGTCAGCTCCATGTTCCACGCCAGGTCGCCGACTGGATTGAGCGCCCGCCTTGCGAGGAAGATCGCGGACGCCGCCACGACGGACGGCAAGATGCGGAGGCACGTGTAGTTGAGCAGGGACTCATCAACGAGGCGAGCCGCCAATGGCAGGATCTTGGTCTTGTCCTCCCCCTCGGCGTACCTCATGAAGTGGCCCAGGAACGTGTGCGCCGTTGGGCCGCCGAGCTGGTACCCGAGCGCCTCCACCATCTCACGCTCCATGTCGAGCACCTCCTTGCCCGCGGCGAACTCGCCGTACCTGGCGATATTGTCGGCCTTCAGCTTCCACACGGCTTTCTGGTCCTCGTATTTGGCGGCGACAAAGACGGCCGCGGCACCCAGGAGGCGCAGCTCGTAGCCGCTGTCAGTCGTCAGGGCTCGCACCGACAGGACCCGGTCGACGTAGGCGACGGCGTGGTGGAGCGTGCCGTCGGCCAGATCATGGTCTCGGACGAACTTGTCCATCCATCGGACGAGGGAGGCGCGCGCTGACTCGCTCACCCGATCCTGCTGCACCTTGGTCAGGTAGTCCGGTAGCGGCCGCTCCTCGGCGCTCTTCTCTGTCAACCGGAGGTTCTTGTCGATGTCGTGTTCGTAGTCAGGGCAAAGCCGCTGACGCTCTGTGGAGGCGGCGGCGACGCAGGAAACCGGCACCGTGGGATTTAAGAGCTTCGGTGGCACAGGCACCTCGCACGGTGCCGGCGGGAGCACCCTGGGACGGCAGGCACCGAAGAAACCGGGAGGCGGAGGTCGACGAGCTGGCATGTCGGCAGCCGGGCGGGCGCAGGATCCAATGCCGAAGAAGCCGGGAGGCGGTCGTCGACGAGCAGGCCTGTTGGCGGCCCGAGCGCAGCATCCGACGCCGAAGAAGCCGGGAGGCGGAGGTCGAGCAAAGGCGTCGGCGTAGGGATCCATGGCGACGGGGTACTGCATCATCTCGATCGCCGGGAGTAGGGATGAAAGATGGATTGTTGATTGTGAGCTGGGGGTTCGTGGCGTGGGAGGAGGGAGGGGGCTGGCGTCTGTAACGCTATGCGATGCGCTATGTGTATGTATATATAGGCCCAGTGCATTTGTTCTGCCGACTCGATCGGGTCCGTCTCCCCCTCGACGCAACGCAGCGACGCGTCTCCGGTCTGAATCCGAGCACAGCTCAAACATGCTGCATTTACGTTTCCTGATACACCGAACCCAACGTGATCAAAGAAGCAACTACGAGTAAATGGCAAAAAAAACGCGGGCCTAAACAATGTGCATCCTTCTCCAATGATCCAAAAAATTGTTTCGGAAGAAATTGGCTAAACAATGGATGCAAATTCAGGACAATTTCTCCAATGATACGTGTTTTTCTTGTACATATTCCGTCCAACTGTTCTTGTACACCCCTCTTTCTGTGCCTATATACAGTGCATCCCGCTATTCTGTCTGATACCTTCTTTATTGTTCAACCATGTTCGAACCTCTGAATTTTCACTACTTTGAGCCATCTATGTTTCTTTCTTTCAATCCTTTGATCATCTTCTTTCTTTCTTTTCGTGCAATTAATTTGTTTTATCTAATCCAACGGAACGACCTCCGCGTCGCTCTCCCTGGCGACTCG
>LR738709.1:602697713-602785521 GCA_902687465.1 Secale cereale
CCCCCCCGCGCGACTCTCGCTCACCCCCAAGCCCTTTCCTCTTGTGCGCCGCCACCCCTCGTCTATCTCGCGCTCTCGATCTGAGACGCCACCGGCCAGTCTCACCTCTCTCCCTCTCCCGTGTATGGTGGCGGCGGGACGGAAGGATCTACGGCGGGCTAGCACTAGCAGCGAGACAGTGAGGAGCCAGAAGGAATTATGGCGGCGGCTCGCATGGAAGAGAGGCACGGCGGCCAAAAGGAGTAGCCGGCTTGGGCGTTCGATGATCTGCCAATTGGGCGTTCGATTACCTTTGTCCAGCGAACTGCAGGTTAAGCAGCTAGCCAGAACAACATCTTTCGGGAGAGTTGTAAAAACATCGACCTAGTACAGCTTCAGAAAGGACTCAGTAAGTTCCCCGAGGACAGTCAGTTCCAACACTGAATCATAGAAGCATTTCAGAGCTTGAATCATATGCGCATTGCGACGACCATTCACTATTTGATTAGGCCAGTAAGGACTGTAACTCTGTAACTTGTACTCACTTCAATCACTGTTACTCAATTTCAATTTTCAAATATTTGGAGACCATGAAAGTTCAAACGCAAACAATGCAGTTCCCTCCACATTTTCTCATCCGGGCTTGGGACCGGCAAAGGCAGTGTTAAACTACAAAACTACTCCTACTAAACACAAAATTTAGCAAACACTAAAAACAATTATTCAGCTAAGCATACAAGCCACGTAATCAACCAAATGCAGACAACGTTTTCACAAGATCATAAGACAGTCATGGGGCACAAACAAAGAAAGCTACAAATTCCAGAACGTGAATGAGAGTAACTAATTTATACTAGTGGAGTGAGGGTGATTCAAACCTTTAATCTTCTTGAAAATAAGAAGAATATACCAACATCTAGCGGATGATTATCTTTCACAGTTTTATCCCATTATAGGGTCAGAGGAGATACTTTTGTCTTAAAAATTCAGGATGTATGGACTATGTGAAACATAATGTCTGGCATATGTATAGCTTGAGTTAAGAGTATGCAATTGGAGGAATTGTCAAGATAGTATTTTTGCTAGTTGCCAACGGAATTGAAATTAGGGAGCTCCCAGAAACCGAGATTATGTACTTGAAGATTTGAGAACCATAAACCAGAACAAATTAGCTATTAGAAGACAGTAAGATGTGCGAACGCTTTCTGTCTTTAATCTGTTACAGTATATGTGGATTGTACTAGCCCTTTCCATCAGTTCGGACTTTTGGTTGCGTTGGCTAGTGCATGAAGCTTAACATGGTATCAGAGCTAAGGTCTTGAGTTCAGGTCCTGGCTTTCGCAATTTATCTAAAAAATTGCTGCTGCCCCCCTTTGTGTCCACGTATTGGCCTCTTGAGTCATACGTGAATTTCGCGCGCCGTCGCTCTCTTCCGGTTGCATGTGTTGACTTGTCTTCCCCGTCACACGTGAGAGGGGGTGTTACAGTATATGTGGATTGTACTAGCCCTTTCCATCAGTTCGGACTTTTGGTTGCGTTGGCTAGTGCATGAAGCTTAACATAATCCAGGATGAATGAACTTCGAATTAGCCAAACTGTTTTGCTACTTGTCAAATTAAAACTAGGAAGTTCCCAGCAAACTGAGAATGCATTGAATTATAAAGATATGTAATCCAGATCCCACTGGAGAAGCACAGAAGAGCATCATTTTCTGAAAATCAATTCCATACCAACTAACCGGAATCATAATCAGTGGAGATGAAAGTAATGTAAGACATCTGGAGTAGAGTGTTCAGGGAAAACTATTTGTTCAAGCTTCCAGTTCAGAACCTTTAACTCTCCATTTGTTTTAGTATACGGCGATAATTCCTAGCTTCTTTCTGTATATCAAGTCATCAACATTACCCAACTACAAGTCAGGAGGCTACTACTGTTAAACCAACTCAAGTGAGACAACCAGCAAACTAGGTAGGATCTGTCTTTATCATCAAAATTTGAAATCTGTGCACACCAAAAATTGATTGTATCATAAGATGATCCTAAGGAATTCACACCAGGAAAATAGTTAAATAAACAAAACCAAAGTGTGGACAACAGTATGTAGTAGGCCGACAAATCCAAGTGTGACCCCACAAATATATGGAGATCTTTTACTGCATACAGAGCTCATGTACATAAATTATAGATACAAGCAGCCTAAGATTAAAACCCAACTTCCCGAAACAGTATGGCAACCAAGTAGTAATTAATACCCAAATCAAAATTTGATAATCCCCTATACAAACTTTGAGTATGAACTGATATTTCCATTGTTGGACCCTTGTTTGAGACACTTCTGGCAGTTTTGTTGATTCAGAGCAAAAGATAGATCATATTCCACCCAAACCACATGCAAGTTGAAGATACTGATGGCACATAACAGAAACCAAGTAAGATACTTCAGGACGGTTGGAAGAAACAGATGTGTACACTATTAACTCCAAACTACCAGCAAAGTTCAAACTGAAAGCTGACACTAAGACCAAATCAAGCAATATGCTTCTGGATCAGGATTAATCAGAAGTCCAAACCATCCGGGAAGCAGACGATCCATTTGCTTCACCAAGTACCCCCACCAACTGACACTTTGCTAGGCTTTCCAACTCTACAATCTTCCAATAAAACTTCCAACAGTGCATTATCAATGAAAAGCCCAAATGTAATCGGCATACTTAGAAGTCAAACCATAATTAGAACTGGAAGTCAAAACAAGGATGGAGCATAGGTACTTCCTCTGTAGCAAAATAAGTGTTGTGGTTTTTGTTCAAACTAGTCCTCTATCCAGAAAGAAGCTCCCAAACAAGCTTTTAGTACTCTTCACGTCTGCGGATCAGTTTGAATACTCAGACTTAAACAGCTAACTGGATGGGTAGTACAGATAACAAAGTAAACCAGAGAGGATCAGAAACCAGATGGGTAGTACAGATAACAAAGTAAACCAGAGAGGATCAGAAACCAAAAAGGTAACATATTTTGAATGTCAGCATGGCTTGATCAATGCTACAAGCAAAAGGCAACCAAGACAACAGAAGTTTCTTCAGGAGAAAACTCAGCATAAGATAATTTTTTGGTTGTAGAGAGCACTGAGTTTTATCGATTGTAGGATGTCCCATCTAGACTGAAGCCCCAGAGAAACCTTCGAATGTATCCAACAAATCAATCTGAATGTTCAAACTGTCTCCATAATAAGATAACTTATATGTTGAACAAATTGCAATGAATTGGGAAGGTGTAGGGTTTAGAAGATCTTCAAACAGACAACTCCATCAGGTTGGGCCTAAAATAGTCAATTAGGACCTGCAACGACCAAGAGACCTTCTCATGAATTTTTGCTTTAGGGAGACAAAGCTACTTAAACAGCTAAATGATGCATCAAAATAGTGAGGGGATAGGATAAGCCTGCTTGGCTGGGAGAGATCAGTTAGTCAGCAACACCAGTTCCACATAATGAACTATATTATCTCTCATCCATGTTAATATCTGCAAGGACACGTAGTTACCAAGGGCAGAGAAAACCATAGGATGTACAGTATTCAAAGCAAATCAGGAAAGATTGAAGTCAACAGAAGAAACCGCCTGTTACATGGTGGAACGAAATAGGGCACCTTCCGGAAAGTCCCCATAAGTCTACTAGCTGGAGAACCAACAATCCATATCAGAGATGTTGTAAGCTAAATTTGACTGTGCAAACAAAGGAACTAAATTGAGGAGGATCGATTATCCAAACACTGTTCACAAATTCTCTGATCCCCATCCCATGGTTAACTATCCAATCCACAGCTTTCAATCCAAAGCACACAACATCCTAGCTTATAATCATCCATTGAGCCATAACCAATCAAAATAACCATGAACAAAGCAAACCTCAATCCTTTGATTCATCACTCTGCAACATCCTGCATCTCAAGGAGCACAAACACATACCACAAGCGAGATCAGCTGTTACAACGAGAACCAATTCACCTCATATTGAGCCATAGCCGTACTGATGAGCCATTTAAATCAAAGAACTAAAGGTATAGCCACTTAAATCTTTTGTCACCGAGCACAGATGAGGGATCCAGTAAACCAATGTGACCAAACATGGGAAATTGACCTGCCTCAAAAGTCCCCTTGACCATACTGTTATACACCATAGGGAGCTTCATGTCCAGACCAGATTCAGATGACCATCTACAATACACTGACCTGACTCCATGACAGAGCAAAGGTTTGGGCACAAACTCCTAACTATTATATCCTGCAATCCACACTTTCAGAAGACCAATAGAACACAGGGATCAAGAGTTAAAAGTAACAAATCGAACAACGGAGAGCTAGATCGCAAACCAAAATATTAGAACAGATTTCGAGTCATTACCCACATGGTCTTGGCTAAAAAAAATCTGCAACCACAGGAAAGGAAGGAGCAAAAACCTATATCAAAGACATGGCCAAGTAGCTAAATGAAATTAAAAGAAGGATGGCAAGAGTCTTTTTCGGTTGTAGGCTGTGCCACTAGTCGAAAGCTTCGGATTATCCTTAGATTCATGCACCTTTGCATATGAATCTGTATTATAAAATATTGCCTAATAAGATAATTTGTAGGCTATGTAAGTTGCAATTAATTGAAGGTATACTAGTAGATTTAGAAGATCTGCAAACAGATTCATCATCAGGTTGGGCTCGAGTTTCATCAACTACAACCTGCAACGAGCAACAGACCTTACTATAAATTTTCAGTTAGGGAAAAATGTTACTTATAAATAGCTAAAGCATGGATCAAACAGTGGGCGGGAACAAGTAAGCCTGTCTCAGGTAGGAAGTTCAGCTATGGTTGGCCGACGACAACACCACCAGTTCCAAAGTGCAGTTATATCCTTTCTATGTCAGTATCTGCAAGAGCTGAGAATTACCGACTAAGGCAGAGAAAACCTAATGTCATGACAATAAGAAAGGTTGAAAAAGTTTGAGCCACAGAAGGAACCGCCATGCTGAGGCAAATTAGGACCGCCAGCTAGGCCATGTAATTCCAATTTCTGTACAACCATCAACAGATCAAAAACAGAATTGTTGGGTGACTAATTGAACTCTGGAGAAGAAGAAATTGAACTGAGTAGGTGATGGATCATCCACTGCAGATCACCAAGACGGTATGTGCTCCCGCTAAGCCGTATAACCTCAATTTCTGAAGAACCACCAACAAATGCAAATCAGGATTGTCGTAGACTGAAGTTGAGCTATGGAGAGAAATAAATGAAATGGGGGAAGTAATGATTCATCCAAAGCAGATCAGCAAGAAGCCAAGTCACCCCCCGTCGCTAAGCCAAATCCAAATTCTGTAGATCCACCAATAACAATCCAAGTAAGTTAAAAGTCAGAGTGATCGAGAATTTGAGAACATCCAAACACGGATCACAAGTTGGAGTTGAACACCAAAATATCATCCTCCGGAAAGATCTAACCATTTGTATAAGAAACCAAACCTCCACTCTCCGACTCATCTATGCGGAGACACTACCCACTTGCTTCTGCTGCATCAAAAGGAGCACAAACACACACCAAAAGCGAGATCAGCTGCTACAATAGGAATCCACTATGACCTTGAATCCACCTCATATTAGCTGATGATGATGGAACTAGTGATGAGAACAAGAAGACCACAGGAGCGATAGCAATTCAAATCTGACGTGCCTCAAATCCCCATACAAGATACAGTCCTGCAACCAACCCATGGAAGCCAACACAAATGAACCAACCGTCAAGAAACTGACCTGACACCGTGACACGTACAAACAACAGATTTGCATGTAGGCCCAGACTTCCTATAAATATATCAAGGAAAACTAACGCAGGGATCAAGAGTACAGATAATAACCAATAAAACCACAAAGAGATAGCAGATGGCAAACCAGACGCTTTTAACATATTCAGGCTCACTATACCAGCATTGTCTTAGGCCAAAACAAATCTGCAACGACATGGAGGGCAGAAGCAAAAAAAACCTAAATCGAAGACATGAACATATAGCTGAATTAAATGTACTAAGTTTTTTCTGGTTGTAGGATATACGCCACTAATTTGAAGCTTCATTCTTGCACCTTGCAGCTAAATCTGAATTTGAAATATTGCCTAGTAAGAAATCTTAGTACTATTATCTAAGTTAAGGAATTGAGAAGATAGATTTAGAAGAACCGCAAACTCAGCATGGTGGCCTTGAATTCGTGAACTACGACCTGCCACCTGCAACGAGATACATTTCTATAAATGTTTCAGTTAGGGAGAACTAAATTAAATGATGACGAGTTGAAGATCAAATAAAGTAAGCCTGTCTCGACTGGGAAGGTCAGGTAGACAACACACGCTCCAATTATATCCCTTGCAAGGCACCATCTGCAAGAGCTGAGAATGACTAAGGCAGGGAAACTAATATTTGCTGAGATATAATTATTCCAACAGGAAAGGTCCAGAAAGTTGATCCCCATAAGAAGAAACGCCATGCCGAGCCAAAATCGGACCACCCGCCGCGAGGCAATGTGATAACAGTTTCTAGAGAGCCAGCAGCATATCAAAATCAGAGTTGTTGGGAGACTAATTGAATTGTGCAGAAGAACAAATTGAACAGAGAATGATCATGCAAACGCAGGTACGAGTGGCTCCCATTAGGCACTGTAATCCCAATTTCTGGACAACCAGCAAAATATCCAAATCAGAATTTGTACTGTCCAGTAAACCAAGAAACTAAATTAGGAGGGGTTGATATATTTATCCGAACGCAGATCGTGTGTCCCATCCATCATCCGAGAAAATCTGACCATATATCAGAATAACCGTTGGGACTGTAACCAACCAATCAAGCAAACTAACCACGAACAGAAATCAAACCTCCGCCCCTTCATCCATATCATCTGACCAGAACTAGCGCTCGCTCAATTGGCTCTGCATCTAGGACGACAGGACACACAGCAAAAGCTAGATTGGCCGGCACGACAAGAATCCACGAGGGCCTCGAATTCACCTCGTATTAACATCACGACCGGGAGAACGTGGAACCGGAAGGCCGCACGGGCGACCGCCGTTCAATCCAATTCAAATCCGAAACCACCGACGAGACGGACGGAGGCAGGTGACGGAACAAGGAAGCGATCTGACCGACCGAGCACGGGCAACTGACCTTGCTTCGGCGCTGGGGTCGCCCGAAATCAAATCAGACGCAGAGGCGAAACCGAATCGAGATTTTGATGGACAAGGGGGAGGAGACGGCCGCGGAGACGCGAGGGGGCCGGCTCGGGCGATCGAGCGGAGGCGCGGCCGGAACGAGAGCTCCAAAGGAGAAGGGAGGAGGGGGCGCACCTGGGCGCCTTTTGTAGCCGGCGCAGAGGCGGTGGGGGAGGCCTGGCGCCAACCGGTTCCAAACCGGACACGGCTTCGCCCCGCTGGTGGTGGTGGGGCTGGTGATATCCGGACCGGACCGGGTCTGGTTTGGTTCTGGTGGGCCTGCGGCTGCAGGCAGGTCGGCAAAGCATCGGGTTGGGTTGGGGGTTGGGAGTCGCGACGGGCCATGTGATGTGAGAGATGCCGTGTGCGGCTGCCGTTGATTGCTGACCGTGTCCGTCAGCCACGACGAACGCGTGGATGTGAACGTGGAATAGGCGGTGCGCAGTGCGCTGGGGAAGGATCGCTGCCCTTCTGGTCCTAGACGTGATCCGCCGAAACAGCTGCTGTGTTTACGCGACCGCACTGATCCCCGCATAAATCATTGCACGAATCTCTGAACAGCCTAAACTGCCACGTCGGATCGGATGGAGAACGCTCCACCCCTTCTTACTCAGCCCCATTTTTTCGTGTACTACGGCCGGGCACCTCAAACATGTCTCATACGTCTAGGCGGATCATCCGATCATTGATCGAACACGAAAATTTGGTCCAAACGGGCTTCTTAAACAGACATCAAATGTCTAGACTATCCGGCACCTCTCATATCCAACCCAAATGGAACGCCCGGGCACGTCCGCCACGTCGGACCTAACAGCCCAACCCCATCGCAAAATTGCAGCAAATCCACCAAACCCTTCCTCCTTCTACTGTCTTCCCCAACCTTTCCCACGCTCAAGCCCTTGCCGTCCTCCACCCTTGCTCCTCATCCTCACCAGTGGTCCCGATCCACCGCCAGAGATGTCATCCAGCCCGTGCCCGACCGCCGGGACAGAGATGCGGTCCGCCTTGTCCGTCGGCGTCCCTTTGTCGGCTGACGCTGGTGCGCCGCTACGAGATCCAACGGGAGATCCGTGCAAGACAAGCCGTGCGCGCCGCCTGCATCGCTGTCAGGTTGCCTCCGGACTCGCTGGAGCCGGAGGAGGAGGAGCAGCCGGGGAAGAGGAAGATGAGAAGATGGCTCCGATGGAGGTGGAGGAGGCTGAGCAGCAGTAGCCGGAGCAGTAGCTGTCGGGCTTCACGATGGAGCAGGCGGAGGCGGAGTTCGCCGTCGCCCAGTCAGATGATGTGGCAGAGAGTAACATGCCATCCTGGAGTCCATCCAGGATGAGGCATGTGTGGAGGCCAATCGAGCGTTCCTCCAGTGGGAGCAGGCGTAGTCGGACGCGCTCTTCGCCCAACTAGACGCGAAGATAGAGGCGGAGGCGGAGTTCGCTATCGTCCATGTTGGGGAACGTAGCAGAATTCAAAAAAATTCTACGCTTTCACCAAGATCCATCTAAGGAGACATCTAGCAACGAGCATATTAGAGTGCATCTACATACCGTTTTGTAGATCGCGAGCGGAAGCTTTCGAAGAAGCGTGGATGAAGTAGTCGTACTCTTCACGTTCTTCGTCACCGATGATCTAGCGCCGAACGAACGGCACCTCCGCGTTCAACACACGTCCGGTACAGCAACGTCACCTCCTTCTTGATCCAGCAAGGGGGGAGGAGAGGTCGTCGGAGATCCAGCAGCACGACGGCGTGGTGGTGGATGCAGCGGGAAATCCTACAGGGCTTCGCCGGCGCCCTGCGGAGGAGGAGGAAGGTGTGACGGGAGGGGGAGAGGCACCAGAGGATTGGGTGCGGCTGCCCTCTCCCCCCCACATATATATAGGGGGCTAGTGGGGTGCGCCAGCCCCTGCAGATCCAATCTGCAAGGGGGGGGGGGGCGGCGGCCTAGGGGGGGACTTGCCCCCCAAGGCATAGGGGGCGCCTCCCTCCCCTAGGGTTTCAACCCTAGACGCATGAGGGAGGGCCCAGTAGGGTGCGCCAGCCCACCAGGGGCTGGCCCCCTTCCTCTTGCGGCCTAGGGGCCCCACCGGGATGGGTGGCCCCACCCGGTGGACCCTCGGGACCCCTCCGGTGGTCCCGGGACACTCCCGGTGACCCCCAGAGATCACCCGATGGCCGAAACTGGACTTCCTATATATCATTCTTTACCTCCGGATCATTTCGGAACTCCTCGTCACGTCCGGGACCTCATCCGAGACTCCGAACAACTTTCGGGTTTCCACGTGCATGTATCTCTACGACCCTAGCGTTACCGAACCTTAAGTGTGTAGACCCTACGGGTTCGGGAGACACGTAGACTTGACCGAGACCACTCTCCGGTCAATAACCAACAGCGGGATCTAGATACCCATGTTGGTTCCCACGTGTTCCTCGATGATCTTCATCGGATGAACCACCGTGTCAAGGATTCACTCAATCCCGTACGTTATTCCCTTTGTCCATCGGTACGGTACTTGCCCGAGATTCGATCGTCGGTATTCCCGATACCTTGTTCAATCTCGTCATGGCAAGTCTCTTTACTCGATCCGTAATCCATCATCCCGTGACTAACTCCTTAGTCACCTTGAGCTCATTATGATGATGTCTTACCGAGTGGGCCCAGAGGTACCTCTCCGTCATACGGAGTGACAACATCCCAGTCTCGGTTCGTACCAACTCAACAGACACTTTCGGAGATACCCGATGCGTACCTTTATAGCCACCCAGTTACGTTGTGACGTTTGGCACACCCAAAGTATTCCTACGGCATCCGGGAGTTGCACAACCTCATGGTCTAAGGAATAAATACTTGACACCGAAAAGCTTATGCATTACGAACTATACGATCTCGTGCTATGCTTAGGATTGGGTCTTGTCCATCACATCATTCTCCCAATGATGTGATCCCGTTATCACTGACATCCTATGTCCATGGTCAGGAAACCGTGACCATCTGTTGATCAACGAGCTGGTAACTAGAGGCCTACCAGGGACTCATTGTGGTCTGTATATTCACACATGTATCGCTGTTTCCGTACAATACAATTCAAGCATGAATAACAGACGATTATCATGAACAAGGAAATATAATAATAATACTTTTATTATTGCCTCTAGGGCATATTTCCAACAGTCCAGTCAGATGATATGGCAGAGAGTAGCATGCCATCCTGGAGTCCATCCAGGATGAGGCATGTGTGGAGGCTAATCGGACGTTCCTCCAGCGGGAGCAGGCGGAGTCGGACGCGCTCTTCGCCCAACTAGACACGGAGATAGAGGCCGGAGGGGAGTAGTCAGAGGCGTCGGAGCTACGGCTGCCACCCATGCTGTTGGAGCCGGACACAGAGATCGTCGTGATCTCCGACGAGGAGTAGCTAGGAGTGATACAATATATAGGTTCTACTTTCTTTTGCATGTCTTTATATGGATTTAAGAATCTAGTATGAGATGTTCGGATGCAACAAATGAAATTTGAGGCGTGCCGGACGTTTGAGGAGCCATATTTGTCATATGCGTCTGTAGATGCTAAGTCATTGAAGCCGCATCGTCACACCTCACAAGTAGCAACAACACGTCGAGCACATCACAACCACCTACACCACCACGACAACACTACTGTCGAGGGCACGCCATAGGGCGGAACTCGTCCCACCACCACTGCCACCAAGCAGTGACGCAGCCGGATCCTCCTAGCGTCGCACCGCCAAGATTGCCACGGGATGGAAACCATGCTGCCGCCAGGAAAAAGGGGAGTTGCGCCTAGGAGAGGGCCCGCCGCCGCCGCCAACAGCCCGGGCTTCACCCGGCAGAGACCCTCAGCGGCCGCGGGCCGTTATTCCCTGTCACAAACATTGATAATATGAATAATTCCATATTGAGTTACATAAATTATAATAATGTTGAATAAATGTTGAAAGCCCAACAGTGCCTCAGGGAGGGACGTGGGGTCCGGTCTTTGCGGTAAAGTTGACCAGGGAAGCAGGTTTGGGGTGGTAAGAACTAAGAAGCTGGTGTTTATGCTTCCTTAGAAAGGGAAAACATGTCACTTCTGCTGCATAACCCACAGTTCCGGGACATCAGCACCCACTCGACAAACGACCGCGGACGTTCTACTCGCAAAGATTCAGCAATATTAACAGAAAAGCCACATCTCTGCTGACAGGATTTAATATACCAGCGCGATGAAATTAGAAGACGAGACAATACTCTGTGGTCGGAAATCTGTAAACAGCCGAAACTGCAGCGACATCTACTAGTGCGCAAAGCTTGACTGTCGGTGCGTCTAACTAAAATGAACCTCTACACACGCGGTGATGAAGGGTGCAGCTTTGTCTCTATAGGTCTTTCACCTGACCCAAGGATAGCCTTCGCCTGTTGAGGCTTGCAGTGGTTGAAGCTTCAGTTTCGTCGGGCCTGAATTTCTACTCTGAAAATGAACCGCCGTATCTGCATCTCTGACTTTCTTATGGTCGCAAATCAGATTGTGAGAACGACAACCACAACTCTGCTCAAGGACAACCAGTAATGTACTCCCTCCGTAAAGGAACATAAGAGCGTTTAGTGATCTATATAAACGCTTTTATGTTCCCAACACACCCTGTACTTGCTTTTGACAGATTATTACAGTTCCTCTACTAACCTAGTACACATCAAACATCATTAACTCAAGTAATAATGTACGTATTTCCCAGCTCCTGAATCACTGCTATGATTACCACGCCGATCCAAGTGCAGTAGGATCAGTCATGCAAACCATACCTGCTACAGTAGTTTACTGAAACTGAGATTATCAGGGAACTCGTGAACCATCCCCACTTGCTTGCATACTGCAGGTCAGGCTTCCATTACCAGCAACACCGCAGCATTTTCTAGGGAAGCAGTTACCCACAACAATCGAACTACATCTTTTCTAGAGAATTGTGCTACATGAGGCCTTTCATTCTAAGCTTCCTATGCACCCACTTCCCTCCGGGAGCGCAAGTAAAACACTGACCTTGTACAGCTAGGAATCAGCAAGTTCCTGGAGGAGTCTGACTGACTACAAATTACACTTGCCCAGATTCTTCATAGCAAAGGATGCATTCCAGAGCTTGCCACACATTGTGTGACGATTCGGTATTTGACTAGACAATCTGTACTCACTTCATTCACTGCTACTCAATGTAAAATATTAGGAGACCATGACAGTTCTAATGCAAACGATACAGAGGAAGCTAACTGCAGTCCCCTCCACATTTTCTCATCCGGGCTTGGGACCGGCAAAGGCAGTGTTAAACTACTCCTACTTAAACACAAAAAATAGCAAACACTACAAACAATTTTTCAGCTAAGCATACAAGTCACACAATCAACCTAAGGCAGCATTGGCACGACACACGATTGGCAAAAAATATCCACGCAACAGTTTTGGAAGATCACACAGACATGGGGCACAAACAAAGAACGACATAAATTCCAGAACCTGAATGGGAGTAACTAATTTATCCAGTGGGATGAGCATGATTCAAATCTTTGCACAGAGAAAGCTTCCGTAGTTTTATGCCATTATAGGGTGAGGACCGTAAGATGTGTGAACAGATACTTCCGTGTCTTTAAAATCTATATAGGATTTATTATGTATATGAAACAGAATGGGTTTATCTAAGTTTCAAGTTAAGAATATGCAATCGGCAGGAATCATCAAATTAGTAGTTTTGCTACTTGCAAACTATTTTAAAACTAGGTTGCCAGAAAACTAAGAATTTGTAATTAAAGAGAAAATATGTGATTCAAGATTCAGAATCCAGATCAAATTAGCAGTTCACCAGAAAAGAAGCTCAATTAGTCATCAGAGAACCATAAGATGTGTGAACGCTATGAAATTATACATTTAAGAATATGCAGCTGAAGAAACCATAGTCCATGTCAAATTAGCAGTTCAGTGGAAAAGAAGGTCAAATTAGCCATTAGAGGACCATAAGATGTGTGAACACTATGAAATTATAGATTTAGAAAGCATATGTAATGGAAGATTCCATAATCCCGATCAAATTAGCAGTTTGCCGGAAAGAGATAAAATTAGTCATCGGAGGACCATATAGATGTGTGAGCGCTTTGTGTCTTTAAATCCAGGATGAATGAAGTACGAAACAAACTGCCATATGTTGAAAGTAATCGGCAGGATTCATCATCAAATTAGTCAGAGTGTTTAAGTATCATCAAATTAGCCAGACTGTTTTGCTAGTTGTCAATTTAAAGTAGGAAGTTCCCCAGCAAATCGAGAAGATGCATTGAAGAATCCAGATCTCACTGAAAATCACCTCCATACCAACAAACCAGAATAATATTCAGTGGACATGAGCGGAGTGTTCAGGGCAAAATATTTGTTCAAGCTTGCAGTTCAGAACCTTCAACTCCCCATTGTTTTAGTATATAAAATCTTAACCTCTTTCTGCATATCAAGTCATCAGTATTACCCAACTACAGGAGGCCACTAGTGTTAAACCAACACAAGTGCAAGGGTGGGATCTTTCTTTATCACCAAAGTTGATTTTGTGTCATAGGATGAAAACCAAAAGTTGATTTTGTGTCATAAGATGAACCTAAAGAACGTATATACATAAACAAACCAAGTGCAATCATGGACAACAGTATATATGTAGAATAGTAAACCGACAAATCCAAGTGTGGCCAATTCACGTATATATAATATGAGTTAACATTTTTACTGCATTCACAGCTCATGTACATGCAATCTTTACTTCCTACTAGTAGGTGATAAATTTGCAAGTTGAAAGATACAAGCAGCCAAATATCAAAACATGACTTCCTGAAACAGTATGGTAACCAGGTAATTGATGGCCAAACCAAACTTTGATAATCTGCTATACAAACTGAGTACGAACTGATATTTCCATTTTTGACCCTTGTTTCAGACTTCTAGCATTTTCTTTATAGCAAAAGATGAGATCATATTCCATCCAAACCACATGCAAGTTGAAGAAGATACCGAGATGGCACAACATAAACCAAGTAAGATGCTTCAGGACAGTCGAAAGAATCAGATGTGCACACTACAACTCCAAGCTGCACCAAAGATATGAGGCCACCGAATGCAAGTTCATACTGAAAACTACCACAGACCAAATCATTATGCTTCAGGAATCACTAACGAGAAGTCAAAACCATCAGGGAAGTCCATTTGCTTCACCAAGTCCCCGCACTGACTAACTATCCAACTCTACAATCTTGCAATAAAACCTCCAACAATGCAAATCACTGAACGGCCCAAATATAATAGGCATACTTGAAGTTTCTTCAAGGAAAGTTAGACCATAATGAAATCTGGGGAATCAGTTGAAACAAGCATGGAGTCCAGGTCTAAATTTTTGTGGTTGAAGAAAACTCCTCCATCCAGAAGAAAGCTCCGAAACAGCCATCAAACGAACATAAATCAAAGAACTTAAGGTATAGCCACTCAAATCTGACGTCACCATGCACAGATGAGGAATCCAGTAAACCAATGTGACCAACATGGGAAACTGACCTGCCTCGAGTCCCCTTCACCATACGTTCTCACACCACATGGAGCTTCATATCCAGACCAGATCGAGATCCAGTCCTGCAAGCCAAATTGTAGGAGATAACAAATGAAACAAACAGACCGTCTACGAGACACTGACCTGACTCCATGTACAGAACAAAGGTTTGGGCCCAAACTCCTAATAAATATTATATTTTGCCAACCCACACATGCAGAAGACCAAGAGAACACAGGGATTAAGAGTACATGTAACAACCATGGAGAGCTAGTCATTGCCCACATGGCCTGGGCTTAAGAAAAATCTGCAACCATAGGAAGGGCAGGGGCAAAAACCTATATCAGAGAGAAGGCCAAGTAACTAAATTAAAGAAAGGTAAAGTCTTTTTCGGGTATAGGATGTGCCATTAGTTGAAAGCTCTGGATTATCTTATATTTGTCTGGCTGGACAGGAGTTCGTCAACTACAACCTGCAGCGAGCAAGAGACCTTTTCTATAAAAAAATTGTTAGGGGAAATGCTGCTTATAAACAGCTAAAGCATGGATGAAACGATGAGTGGGAACAAGTAAAGCCTGTCTAGGGTCAGGTATGGATGACGTAGGACAACAAGGCCGGGTCCGAGCTGCAGTTATTCCTTTCCAAGTCAGTATCTGCAAGAGCTGAGAATTACTAAGGCAAAGAAAACCTAAGGTTTAGAGAGTTCAATTATAGAGTAAAAAAGGTTGAAAAGTTTTAGCCACAGAAGGAACCGCCACGACGCAAAATAGGACTGCCTTCTAAGCCATATATTATTCCAATTTCTGGAGAGCAACCAACAAATAGTTCAAATTAGAATTGTGGGAAACCAAAACAGAACACTGGAGATGAAAGAGTAAAACAGAGGAAGTGATAATTATCCAAACGCAAAGCAGCAAGATGCGTCTCTGGCACTAAGCCATATAATTCCAATTTCTGGAGAACCAACATATCCATATATATCTTGCGGCCCAGACTTCCTAAATATATCCTGCAACTGATACACGCAGAAGACCAGCACAGGGATCAAGAGTACAAACAACAAATCAATCCAGAGAGAGAGAGATAGAGCGCAAACCAAATGATTTTAACAGATTCCAACACACTACAAGCATGGTTTGGGCTTAATCTGCAACCACCAAAGGGAGGGTAGAAAGAAAAACCTAAATTAAAGAAATAAACAAATAGCTACGTGAAACAAAAATTTAAGAGGTGGGTTAGAATAGTCTTTTTCATTGTATGATGTTCCATTAGTTTAAATCTCCGTTGTTGAACCTTTGCAGATCTGTATTCAAAACATTTCCTTGTAAGATGATTTTAAAGGTCGTCTAAGTTATGATGACTTGAGAAAAGAGTAGATTTAGAAGAACTGCAACCAGATTCAACTCAGCACCAGGTTGTACTTGAGTTCATCAACTACGACCTGCAACGAGGAAGATACTTTTCTATAAGTTAAGAGGAAAACTAGGCTCAGCTAAAGCATGCATCAAATTTTGAAGTGAAGGGTAAGTAAGAGATAAAGGGTAAGTAAAAAAAAAAGCCTGTCTTGGCAGCGAAGGTCAGACAGACAACACTGGTTCCAATTATTTCGCTTCCAAGCCAGCATCTGCAAGAGCTAAGAATTACCAACTAAGGCAAAGAAACAAATGTGTAGAAAGTTCAATTATGAAGGGAGGACAAAAGGTCAGATATGTTGGGCCACTGAAAGAACCGCCATGCTGAGGAAACATAGGATCACCCGCTAAGCCGTATAATTCCAATTTCTGGAGAACCAGCAACAAATCTAAATCAGAATTGTTGGACAACTAATTGAGCTGAGAAGAAATTAAGGTGAGAGTAATGATCATCCAAACACAGGTCAGCAAGAAGATAGGTCACTCCCGGTAAGCCATATAATCCCAATTTCTGGACAACCAGCAGCAGATCCAAATCAGAATTGTCAGGGACTAAAATTGAATTGTGGAGAATGAATTAAATAGAGGGAGGGGTTCATAATCATCCAAACACAGATCAACAAGAAGATAGGTTGCTCCTGCTAAACCTTATTAAGCCCAATTTCTGGAAAACCACAAACGAATACAGATCAGAACTGCCAAGGACTAAATTGTACTCCCTCTGTTCCTAAATATAAGTCTTTTTAGACATTCAAATGGAATACATCCGTAGAACTGCCAAGGACTAAATTGTACTCCCTCTGTTCCTAAATGTAAGTCTTTTTAGACATTCAAATGGAATACATCATACGGATGTATGTAGACATATATTAGAGTGTAGATTCACTCATTTTGCTCCGTATGTAGTCAGTTGGTGGAATCTCTAAAAAGACTTATATTTGGGAATGGAGGGAGTATTGTACAAACCAAATAAATTGAATTGGGATGAAATTCATTATCCAAATGCAGATCACAAGTTTCAGGTTGGCAAGATCCAAAGCTTCATTATCCAATCAATCAATCAAAATGACGAACAGAACCAACCTCCATCCTATGATTCATCTGTGCAGAACTACTACACTCCTGCATCTGCTACAAGCAAAGGAGCACAAAAACACACCAAAAGCGCAATCAGCTGCTACAATAAGAATCCACCAGGACCTCTCCAATCCACCTCATATTAGTTGATGAAGAACAAACACGTGATGAGAACCAGATGACCACACGGGCAATAGCCATTCAAACCTGACCTGCTCAAACCCCCTTCAAAATCCAACACCACAGGGATCTCCACATTCCAGATCCAATCCTGCAACCATTGTGTGGAGGAACACAACTAAACCAAACAAACCGTTGATAGGAACACTGACCTGACTCAGTGTACAGACATTTGCCCATAAGCACAAACTTCCTAAATATAGCCTGCAGTCGACAGGATAAGAGTACGGATAAAGAATTGTACCGCATAGAGATACAGATAGCAAACCAACCGATTTTAACAGATTTCGACTCACTACCACCAACACGCTCTGGGCTAAAATAAATCTGCAATCATAGGGGGGCAGAAGCAAAAAAGCCTAAATCAAAGGCATGAACAAGTAGCTACGTGAAATGAAAATAAGAGGCAAGAGTTAAAAATGGAGCAGAGTCTTTTTCTGTTGTAGGATGTGCCATTAGTTTGAAGCTCCATTCTTGCACCTTTGCAGATGAATCTGAATTCAAAATATTGCCTAGTGAGAGATCTTAAAGGTCGTCCAATTAATGATGAATTCATTAGATTTAGAAAAACTGCAAACAGATTCAACTCAGCATCAGGTTAGACTCTGCGTTTGCCAAAACTGCAACTGGTCAGACCTGCAACGAGCAAGATACTTCTCTGTAAATTAGGGGGAAACTAGGCTCAGCTCAAGCATGCTTCAAATGAGGAGAAGGTAAAAGTTATAAGAAAGTCTTGTCTGGGAGGGTCAGGTAGACAGCACCGGTTCCAATTATATCCCTTCCAAGAGGATGTCTGCAAGAGCTGAGAATTGACAAATTAAGGCAGAGAAAACTTGACTGGGATGTTTTAATTATATTGTTGACGAGTAAGAAAATGTTAGCCACAGAAAAGGAACCGCCACGCCGAGGGAAAAGAGGACCACCCGCTAAGCCATATAATTCCAATTTCTGGAGTACGAGCAACAAATCCAAATCAGATGATCGAAAAAAAATCCAAATCAGAATTGTGTGGAGGCTAATTCAACTGTGGAGAGAAGGAAATAAACAGAGAGAGGATGATCATCCAAACACAGGCGAGGAAGAATGACAAGTCGCTCCCGGTAAGCCATATAATCCCAATGTCTGGACGACCATCAACAAATCTAAATCAGAACTATATAAGATTGAACTGTGTAGATGAAGGACTTAAATAGAGGGGGTAATTGATTATCCAAAAGCAGATGTTGGTCCCGCTATGCCGTGTAATCCAATTTATAATTTCTGGACAAGCGAAGAATTCAGATCAGAATTGCCGTTGACTACTGTGCAGACCAAGAAACGAAAATTGGGAAGGATTTATTTATTCCAAACGCAGATCGCAGGTTCAGGTTGGTAAGAGATCCTCAGCTTCATCAAACGAGAAGATCTGACCATATCAGGACAATAACCGCTGAACCGTAACCAATCAGAATAACCGCTGACCCTTAACCGCTGAATCAAAATAATAATAACCTTGGAAAGAGATCAAACCTCCACCTCCGCAGAACTAGCGCGCCCTCTGGCTTCCTCTGCATCTGAAACTCGCACGGGAAACTGACCTTGCCTGGGCCTTCGGCTCCATAATCAGAGCTCCAATCCCCCAAAACCAGGCTCGACGATCCTGCAACCCAACGCGCGCGGATGCGAATACGAGGAACACAGGACCCACACGGTTGCAAACCAACACGCAAAACAGATTCTGAGATAGATTCGCAAACCAAAAGGAGGCCCCGGATGGCTGGATTTCCCCGGTGGATCGCTTCCCGGGCTCGCACGGAGGCGGGGAGACGGGCCGGATTCGAATCAGACGCGTTTCGAAACGAATCGAGAACGAGGGAAACAGGAAGGAGAGGAAGCAGTCGCGCAAACGCGAGGAGGCGATGCGCGGCCCGTCACGAACGAGATAGGTCGGAAAAGAGGAAGGAGCGGAGCGCGGGGAGGAGAGGGCGCACCTGGGCGCCTTTTATAGACGGCGCGGAGCGGGCGGTGGGGGAGGCCTGGCGCCAACCGGTTCCTTACCGGACACGGCTTCGCTGCGCCGGCGGACGGCGGAAACCAAAAGGGAGTTGTGAGCTGGATCCGGGCCGGGTTTGGTTCGGGTGGGCGGGCGGCTGGCAGGTCGGCGACGGATCGGGTTGGGTTCGGGGTTGGGAGTTTGGGACGTGGACCGCACCGCACCGACGGGACGTGAAATTTCTGGCTCGCTCGGGAGTCGCGACGGCCATGTGATGCGAGATGACGTGTGTGGCTGCCCGTGCCCGCGAGTGCGAGCCGCGGCGAACGCGTGGATGGATGAGAACGTGGAACAGGCGGTGCCGTGGGGGAGGATCGTTATCCCGGTCCTAAAACGTGGTCCGCGGAGGTAGCTGCCGTGTTTACGCACGTGCTCGCTAGCTTATTTTTTTTTATTTTTCGGAGAAATGATATAAAACGAACGCTATTTTTAGACTTTCAGCCCCAACATACCGTTGATTGTGGTTGGACAGTCCATTTGGCGGAGAGTCCGCCCCTCATGTGGCGGTTAGAGTCCTGTCCGGCGATTATGAAGGTGATCGTGGTAGAGATCCGATCTAGGGCGCCGCCTGCGTCATCGGGGTGGAATCGAAGTGCTCATCTCCGTTCAACAATCACAACCAAACCTGATCTCGTCTTCCGTCCCATCCACCAAAGGCCTTCCGTGTGTTCCTAGGGTATACGGTCGTAAACCACAAACCCTAGGCGGAGGAGGAGGTGTTGGGCTGGCTGGGGCGTGATGGAAGGTGTGGCGGGGCTGATGAAGGGGTTGCGGTTGTCAGAGGAAGGGAAGAAGGGGGTGAAGATTAGAATCTCTGCGAAGGAAAAAGGGAAGAACGTTGAATTGCATGCGGTGGGGAAGGTCGTGTCAGATCGGCTTGCGCACTCAGATGCCATCCGCTTGTCGCTGGGGAGGGTTTGGTGCCCCATTAAGGGCATCGAATGTAAGGAGGTAGGAGAGAACCGGTTCATGTTTACGTTCTACCAAGATTCGGGGAAGAGGAAAGCGCTAGATAATGGGCCGTGGATGTTCGACAAAGTCTTGGTAGTAGTGGAGGATTTTGTGCCCAGCAAGAGAATTGAGGACTATGAGTTTAACAACATTCTGATCCAGGTGAGGGTTTACAATTTGCCTCTTGGTACGATAAATGAGGAGTCAGCTGAGGATATTGGAAACATTGTTGGTCAATTCGTGGAGGCTGATACTGAGGCGGATGGTAATGCTATTGGAAAGTATTCGAGGATCAAGGTACGTATGAGAATTGATAAGCCGTTGATGAGGGGTTTCACGCTGGAAGAAGAGGAGGAGGATGGAAAAGGGGAGAGAAAGGAGAAGGTAGGAAATAAGATGGAGGAGGAGAAAAGCAGATGGTGTTGTTTTGAGTATGAGTCCATGCCGGATTTTTGCTACACTTGTGGGTGCATAGGTCACGGAGAGAAGGACTGTTCCATATCCCTGAAGAAAGGTGAGAAGCCACAATTTGGGAGGTGGTTAAAAGTAGACATGAACCAGAGGAGGGGCTCCTTTGAGGATGGAGGTTGGAGGGCCGGAGAAAGGGGGTCAGGAGGTAGCAGGAGCTATGGGTTCAGCCGATCGGCGGGGAGTGGCAACGACAGCCTATCTTGGCGCAAGGATGGATCACGTGGATCGGGCGGGAAGGGGCACAGCGAGGAAAAAGGAGAGGAGGTCAATAGCCCTTCGAAAATCAAGACAAATGAGAAGAAGCGGGCACCCCGCGGCAACTCGTGTTGGGTGATGCCACTAGGTGCTCGGAGAAGCCAGAGGAGGCGGTGAGTGGCGATACGAAAGGAGCTGGAGGGATGGAGGTGGAGAATCTGAAGCTTGTTGGGTCACGGGTGTAAGTGCATCTAGTGCCACCCCTAGTTGGTTTTGGAGTATTGACGACAAACCTGGTTGAGGGACTAATGTGTTTGTGAGAATTGCAGGATAACACAGGTAGTAGTCCCTCATTGTTTCGGTTTACCTACCGGAGATGACCCCTAAAAATGTATGAAGACATTGACGACAATGGTGGTACATGAAGATAATCATATTGAAGACTATGACGAGTGAAGACATTGTGTGAAGACTATGGAACGCGAAGACTTAGATGTTTCGTTGTTTCCTTTTCTTCTTTGTTGAGTCATAGGAACCACCGTACTGTTAAGTGGGGTCCAAGTGAACTAAGTGAGAGTGACTGAAGTGATGCTCAACCAAATCCTATGTCTTCGAGCGAAGACAATGAGAGCAAATCTTATCCAGAGCTGAATGAGTCAGCTTTACTTGTAGCCCAAGTAAAGTTGCCGTGTGTGTTTGAAATCTGACCGTTGGAACACGTGTCAGTTCCTTAGTGACCCAGGGTCACTTCGGACAAATCAGGTCGGGTTGCCCCGTGGCTATAAATAGCTCACCCCCTACACCATAAATTGGTGGCTACTCAGAGTTATTACACATCTTTTGTCGTTTGAGAGCAACCCACCTCCGAAGCATTTGAGAGAGAGATCCTTGCGAGGACAAAGCCCAAACACCCAGAGCCAAAGAGTGTTAGGCATCACTGAAGTCTTTCTGTCTGTGTGACCTGAAGACTTGTTACACTTGAGGACTATGTTTCTTCCAGTCGGTTAGGCGTCGCGTTCTGAGCATCCAAGAGTCATTGTGGATTGCCGGTGAACGAAGTATGTGAAGGTTTGGAAGTCTACCTTGAAGACTTACCAGAGTGATTGGGCGAGGACTAGGTGTCCTTAGCTCAAGGGGAACAAGGTGAAGATGCGGTCTTCTGAGTTAAATCTCAGCCTCCCTAACCAGACGTACAGTTGTCACAGCAACTGGAACTGGTCTAACGAATCACTATCTTCCCCGAGCTACTGGTTCTATCCTTTCCTTCTCTTTACTTACTGTCTTTCATTGTGAAGTCTTTGCTTGCTTGCCTATCTGTTTGACTTCACTATGTGACTACCTATTCTGATTGGCTTCATTCAATCTTCCATCCCGATCCTTACTGCCTAGCTGCTTTTAGTCTTCATGCTTTCACTTCATTGAATAGTTGACTATGGCTTGTCTAGTGTAGTCTACCTTCCGCTGCATATAAATAGGATCGGTACTATTGGTTGTCTTCGAAACTTCCGTGTTTTGAAGCATTCCATAAAAATCGCCTATTCACGCCCCCCTCTAGTCGATATACTGCACTTTCAATTGGTATCAGAGCAAGGTACTCCCTTATTCTGTGTGATTCGGTTTAACCAACTGGAGTTTTAGCTATGTCGACTGCAGGGATAATCAAAGTCTCCGCTGCGTGCCCCGTATTCGATGGCACCGAATATCCCTACTAGAAGAACAAGATGCGCATGCACCTTAAAGCCATTGATGTGGACCTCTGGTTTGTCGTCAAGAACGGCGTTCCCAAGACTGGTGAAGGTATCACCCCTACTGATGTCAAGAGGCTCGTTCAACTGGATTCAACGGCCAAGAACATCATCTATGGTCATCTGACCAAAGGACAGTATGGTCGTATGAGTGCTCTGGAAACGTCAAAGGAAGTCTGGGACTGGCTCTCCAAGGTCAACGAAGGTGTCTCAACCTAGAGAGATCAAAGGATCAGTGTCCTTCGCAATCTTTTCAATCGCTTCAAGAGACACGACAATGAGAATGTCCAGCACACATTCGATCACCTCACTGACATCACAAATGAGCTTCAGGCACTTGGCTCCACTAAGATCACCAAGCATGAAATCGTCAAGACCCTCCTGAGATCACTCGACAGCTCATTTGACATCCTTGCCCTGATGATTCAAGAACGCCCTTGTGACGCCCGAAGACCGACGTCCCAGAAGATTCCAGATGTTCCGGGTTCTCCCGTGTGTTTCATTTATGCTTGTGTTATTTATTTTGCTTTGCATCATGTCATTAATCTTTGCATCTCAACTAAATAAATGACATATATCTTTTGATCTACTTAAATCGAGGGAAGAGTGACTTCTCTTTATAACATATCCTCCTAATATTATGGAGCTATTATAAATAATTATTCCATTTGTTTGGAATTCACTATGACACACTTGCATATTTTCCCCATGCCTTCTCTTTCTCATTTCCTTGCCTCAAACCTTGTCTATAATTCTTATCCGTTTTATCGAGGTTCCTCCAAATATCCGAGCATTTTTGGACACTTCGAAAATCAAGTCTTAGTTCAAACCCATTTGAATTAAATTCAAATATGTTTGAATTATATCTCGATCTTGCCACTTCCATTCTTCTCAGACTAAGCTCATTTTTATGAGCCCGAGAAACATAACCTCATGTGCAACTCTTTCCCTAACCCCCTTTTCTTTTCTTTTCTTTATTTGTTTTCTTCTATAAAAGAGAAAAGGAAGGAGGGGCCCAGCCGCAGCCAGGCCCCTGGCCGTTTCCCTCGCGCTGGACTAGCCCATCAGGCCCAACTCCAGCGCCGAACCCTTCTAACCCTAGGCCTGTTTTTCCCTCGACCCCTTCCTCCCCTCGCTCCCAACGACCGCCGCCACTTACCATATCCCCTCTCGATCCCCTGGCCTTTCCCCCGATCCCTTCTCCTCCTCGTTCCCTCCGAGTCGCCAGGGCCGCCGGGCACCGTGTCCTCGAAGCCCCGACGCGCCCCCGTCCTCTCCCCTTCTCCTCATCGCCCGCGGACAGCGCTTGTTGCCGACGCCAAGCCGCCCTTCCGCCTCGTCGCTGCTCCAGCCTCCCCTCGCCTTGGAGCCGCGCCCCGCCGCCGTCGTTGTACAACCAGGTGGCCGCGCCGCCTCGGCCTCGCCAAGGCCACGGGAGCGTCTTCCACCAATGCCACCCCACGCCGTGCCAGCGCCGCCGCTGCCCTCCGGGTCTAATCTGCCCTGCACCAAACCGAGGTCGCCACAATCGGTGTCCTCGCCGCTGCACTCCGCCTGACCTCCGTCGCAGCCACCTCGCCATGGATCCGCAGCCATGGCCTCAAGCCAAGCCGCCGCGCCCCTGCTTCCTACCAAGGCGACGACGGCCTCTTGTCTTGTTTGGACCAGCACGAATTTCGCCAAGTACCACGGTGGCCGGAGCCCTCGGAACCGTCAAGTTCATCTACAAAACGTGTACCTCTACCTCCCACGACACTGATTCCACGAGTACCCCTACGACGCGCCAAGTACCACTACGTCCGATGCCGCGACAAGTACCTCTACGGAACAGGTACGACGACCGTGAACGAAGACGCCAACGTGAACGATTACCGTCGCCCCGGAAACGATGGATTCGTCAAGTACCTCTACGAACGGAACGAGTACCTCTACGTCAACGACGACCCCGACGCCCTGTGTACGACTACGAACGGAACGACTACTTCCCTCTACGAACGTGTACGACGTCCCGCGAGTACCACTACTTCCCTCTTCCTTCGAACTCGTTCCGCCCCGAAGATGCACGCTTCAAAGGTATATCCCGAGTCGAATGCCGATGTGGTGAACGAATGCTTGTTGTGTTGTATGAGATGTATCGAATGTTTGCTCATGTCCGTTGTGCCTCGTTTGCCTTGGCGGCAACCCGTGGGAACCCGGTGACGGGATCACCCCACCTTTCATCTTGTTCGACTCGCTCACGCCACCTTTTCTTTTGCACCGGTATCTCAACGAGTTACCGGAACCGAGATGTTGCCGTTGCATCATTTTCGGATCGTTGTCGTGGCACCCTTTCCTTCCACCACGGTGACAATACTTCATATCTCTTCATGTTAACGTTTACTAAATTGCATAAAACTTGATCATGTCATCTGCATCATGTTAACAACATTAAAATGTGTGAATTGTTGTTTGCTTAAAATTGCTAAACATGCATATGGGGATTTTCCGGAATTGTTGTTGTTATTTCCGGCCTCATTTAAAATGCCTAGATAGCTAGTTTACACTTGCTTCCTACCTTGCCATGTTTTGCTTCCTATATAGACTTGTCTTGCATCCTACTTGGTTGAGCATATTGACATGTTGCTTGTGTTGTTTTTCTGTGCTTCCTACCTTGCCATGTATTGCTTCCTGTATAGACTTTTCATGCATAATACCTTGCAATGTATTGCATCATATAGACTTGTGTTGTTTTCTATGCTTCCTACCTTGCCATGTTTTGCTTCCTGTATAGACTTGTTGTGCATCCTGTGTAGAACTGTTTTGCATCATACTTGGTCGAGCATTTTGTCATGTTCTTGAGTGGCTTGTTTACCGTATTGCTTGCTTCTTCTCGTTAGTGCTTGTTCCGTTGCGATCGTGAGGATTCGTTCGTCTTCTCGTGGTTCGTCTTCAAGACTTCTTCTTCGTCTTCTTCATGGATCTGTTCTTCTTCCTTGCGAGATCTCACGCAAGATGATCATACCCTTGGATACCTTTACTACCATTGTCATGCTTAGTTGTCTCGATGCTATCGTTACATGTCGCGCTACCCATCTTTTATGTCAGCCTCTCCTTGTTGCCATGAAACCTCTAACCTTTGAAACCTTCCTAGCAAAACCATTGTTTGGCTATGTTACCCGCTTGCTCAGCCCCCTCTTATAGCGTTGTTAGTTGCAGGTGAAGATGAAGATCGTTCCAGGTGGGAACTTGTTGTTGGAATATCACAATATCTATTATTATTATTAACACACCTATATACTAGGCATGGGTGGAAGGCTTGGCCTTTTGCTCGGTGTTTTGTTCCACTCATGCCACCTTAGGCGCCGATAAACCGGCATTATGTTCCTTGATTTTGCGTTCCTTACATGATGGGTATATGGGGACCCCTTGACACTTCGACTTTGAATAAAACTCCTCCAACAAGGCCCAACATTGGTTTTAATTTGGCTCATAATAACTTAATTAATTAATTAAATTGCATAAGGGGGACGCTCCTTGGAGATTCTTTTCTACATAGCAGGGGGGCCAGTGCTGATGGTGTTGGTCCCAAACGGGGGTTATGCGGGGCCACCATGGGGAAACTCGAGGTTTGGTTTTACCTGTAGGATCACCCATCCGGACGTGGCCTGAGACGAGATACGCGCGGCTACTATCAGGGTGTCGGCACGCCGGGAGGTCTTGCTGGACTTGTTTTACCATTGTCGAAATGTCTTGTGCACCAGGATGCCGAGCCTGGTCGGATTTCCCTAAGACAAGGGGTGATGATATTATATTTATCACTTCAGCTGATCGTGAGAGCTTGTGATGGGCTAAGTTGGGACACCCCTGCAGGGTTATGATCTTTCGAAAGTCGTGCCCGCGGTTATGTGGCAGATTGGAATTTGTTAATGTCCGGTTGTAGAAAACTTGACAGAGGATCCGAAGTTAAACACACCACCGCGTGAGTAACCGTGACTGTCTCTTTTCACTTTGAGAAGAGAACACGGTGGGGTTATGTTTGACTCGTAGGTAGTTCAGGATCTTTAGCGATCACTACTAGTTTGCGTAGATGCTCATCTTATTCTTGTACTCGTAAGTTAGCCATCATATTTTGCTTAGCCGCTGCTGCAACCTCACCACTTTACCTCCTCCTACCCATAAAGCTTTGCTAGTCTTGATACCCATGGTTATGGGATTGCTGAGTCCTCGTGGCTCACAGATACTACAACACCAGATGCAGGTTCAGCCGATAATGATGCAGGAGCTGGTTCAAGTACTTCACTGGGAGCTTGATGAAGAGAGTGGCCGTATGTATGTGACGTGTTTCGACGATCAGTAGTGGTTTCTACTAGGGACGATTCGGACATGTGGCTTTATGTATTTGGTATCTTTCTTTTGGATCTTCGCCCGTAGTCGGGTTGTGATGTTATTTGGATGGTGTTTTGCCTATGTAATGTATTGTGTGAAGTGGCGAATGTAAGCCAACTATCTCCTTTTGCAATTTCATCCCTATTTTTACATGAGTCATGCAAAGATACCAAACTTGAGATCATTCCAGAATGGGCTTATACCTTTAAGTCGTGCCTCGACACGTAGGAGGTATAGTCCCATCCTGGGCATTACAAGTTGGTATTCAGAGCCTTCTCCGACCTAGGAGCCCCAACTGATTGATCGAATCGTTGACGGTTGAGTCTAGGCACACACTTATAAAAATGTTTTGAGTCCTATATATATATATATCGAAGAGTAGGATTTCTTTTGCTCCTCATCTCTTTTCACTCTGGTGAGGACTCCTCACGATTACTCTTGCCTCTTCTACTCTCAAAAATTCACTAATTTTTTTTAGGATCACGCGAGTATTGTTTGGATTGTTCCGATGTCTTTGTGACGAGAACATTGTTCTCGATGCCTCCTGTCATTTAGGGGTTGTGGCAGTGTCCCGGGGAGTTGAGCTCCGAGGTGTTGCTGTCACAAATATATCGCGGCAGTTCTGGAATACTTAAGACGGCCGACATCGAAAACTCTCCTATGCGGTTAGTGGCAAGATAACCTCGACATCACCCAGTACTGGGGAGGTAGTTCGGGAGTATTGCCATAGCTTGTATAACAGATGCGTTTCGATGGTCCGAGGTAAACGGTTTCCGGAAATAACTGGTTATGTGTTGAAGGATGGATACAGCTGGATGTAGGATTAGAGTTGAGTGCGCGGTGCTTCCCCTGTATCCCCAACACCTGATTGCATAACTGGAAACTTTCGGAAATTAATAGGTGGGTTCATCTAGTAGTTCGTAGGCATTCTTCCAACGAATGCATGATATGGAGTTCGGGGTTCTACATTTAGTCAAGGGGTTTTATGGGCGTTGTTCCAATCGGGAGTTGCATCTTAAAGGGTCCTTGGCTATGCTGATCCGGGGATTGCAAAACCCTTTTGTAACACGTTCCATGAGCTTTCAGCACGAATATGTGGAACGAAACTTCTATCTTGTATTTGTTCTATCTGTTCCTTGTTGTTTTTATTTACCTTTTGTTCTCCCAAGTGGCTTCACGACAAGTTGATGTACCTACGAAATTCATTCGTTCAATTCTCCGTTCGAATGGTATTGTGAAGATTATGCTGCAACATATCTATCCGTTGTTTTGATTTGATTCTGGTATTCGAGTTGCTTCGATGTCAAATGTTGATTCCATACCTTTCCTAATCAGTGTTCTCATATTTCAATGGGATTGCTAATCCTTCTTGATCATCCGGATTGCTATTTTAAATTCTTTCAACCGGCGTGCTTCTCCTCAAGTTAACCCGATCCTTTCAATATGTGCAAGACCAAGTCTTGGTTTTTCTTAACGGTGCATGTTTCATTCATGCCAAGTTGTCTTTGTTTTCCCAACCCTCCCACCCTTTTCTTTATGGAGTCAGAAATTCTTAAATGAGATATCCATTTTATTAATGTGATGTTTCTTCATTCGTTTCGTTCAATTTCATTATCCGGTGATTTCTCAGGAAGATGCTCAAGAGCTTCAAGTTCATCATTCTTAATTCTAATATTCTTCTCCAGTGGACTAAATTCAAGCTTCGGTCATGATCATATCTCTTCCTTTTTGTTTCACATGTTTTCCCATGTTGAAATTTCTTATCCAGAGCTCTCTTATTTTATTCAACTCTCTCTATGTTCATATCCGGTGTGTACAAGGTATCTCAGCAGATTCGTGTTTCCAATCTTAATCCGTTCAAGCTATTTTGAGGATTATCATCTTTCAAGCCATTTAATTCAACCGGTGCAATATCTCTTAAGCAATCTTTTTCAACGGCGATTTCTTTAGTGGGCCCTAACCCACAGGTCTTTTTCCAGGATCTTACCTGACTTTTCTATTTTTTCTGGAGTTATACTCAAATTCTTTTCAAAGTGTGACGTAAGAATGATTTCCATCAGTCACATGCCTTCTCCAAGCTTGTTTTCAATTATTTCTATCTTTAGCTCCACCTTCCTCTTGTCATTCTTTCGGAGTATCTCGCAATTCTTCAAGGTCTTTCTCCTTGTCATTCTCAATAGTTGAAGACCGGAGAAGTGTTTCTCTTAAATCTTGGCCCGTTCTCTCAAGATTCGTGGTTCTAGCTTAATACCATCCTCATTATTGTTCCGTTGTGAGGAATTCTTTTTATACCCATCCGAAGCATTTCAGGAATTCTTTCCATTGTGATCCTCCGAAGGCTATCATTTCAGAAGATTCCTTGTTCTCAGTTTTCAACTTCGTCCTTCAAATATTCTTCATTGATGCCTCTTCGTTCGTCTCCATATTCTACCGGTGCTTTGTTCAAGTACTCTTAATCGGTTCGCGATCTCTTCGTTCTCTTGTATCTAAATTTCCTCAAGTGCTTATTCTTCCCGGTGATTATTCTTTTTCATCACCCGGTCTCAATTCTTACGGTGGTTCGTTCAAGATTACTCTTCCGTTGTTATCGTATTAATTCATTTGTTCTTTTTATAATCCTACCGGTGAGTCGTTCAAGATTATTCTCAAATTCGGCTATACCTCTCTCCAATCCTTTTTAAGAAGAATAAGTAGTAGGCCAAATCCGTTGCTTGTCATCAATTTAATTTGATGAAGGATAAGCACACAGTTAATCTTATTCTTATTTCCTCGAGTGATTAATCTCTTTTTCCAGAGCTTGTTCATCATATCATATTCTCGGTCCTAAGTTGTTCATCTCGTTTTCCAGAGCTCCAAGTTATTTCAATTATATCATTTCAAAGCTCCATCTAATTTATCGCAGGCCTTGAAACTTATTCTTTTCATCTTTCACTTCTCATGCTTTCATTACCGGAGTTCTTCATGGTGGTTCATCATCATTTCATTAATCCTCGAAGTCTTCATCAGGATTCTTGTTGGAGCTCAAGCATTCTTCATCATGCATTCCAATTGCAATCCTTTCTACCTTATATTTTCAAATGGTGTTATGTCATTCTTGACAATTTCCTTCATGTTTCTTCATTCACAAGTTATCAAGAATGAAATATGCAAACCCATCATTTCCTTCGTTCATGAGATTTTTTCAACCTTAAATTTCCTCGTTGGAGTTAACTTGGGTTGTATTTCACCTAAAAGCTTTCCCTAAGGATTGTTGCTATTGTGGTGCTTATAAATGACCCAAATTCTTCATTTCTCCTCTCGGTGGAAAAAGTTTTCATCTCTTCGCTCATCTCAAATCAATCATTTTGTAGTGGCAGAATTTCACCTTAATTTTGAGATGTTTTCCATAAGCCCACAACAAGCTTATTCTTTTTGTTGTTGATTTTTCCAACAACTCCGTTCAACCCTTCTTCGTAAGGATGATTTTCAAAATTCATTCGTGGGAGAAGTTGTCATTTTCTTCTCCGTTCTTTTCTTTCCAACGACCTAGTATATATTCTTTCATTCCGGAGGCATTGTGATGTTGATCTCTCCAAACCATCATCTCATTTTTATTGAGATCATGTTCTTTCCTTCTTTATCTATTTATCCAGAGTGTTGTATTCTCCACTCTAATTCTCTCATCTCATCAAGTTTTGCCTCTCTTTTCAACCGGAGTGCTGTCTGAAGCCTTCCTTACCCCTTGTGCCATTCTTTCAATGTTCCAAAGGCTGTGTGTTGTTGTTTTCATCAAGTATCTTCCCAACTTGGCAAGTTCATGTTCAATTCCTTACATTTTCAGTCGGAGTGCTGTCCGAATCATGTCATTCTTATTCCTTGGCTATACCATTGCGGTTTCATATTCTTTTGGTTCGTAAGCTCTTGTTTCATGTCTTTCAACTTATAAGGTTCTCATAGTGCTCCTTGTTCCTCTTTTCTAACGGAGTGTTTCATCTTCGTTCATCTCCATTCTATTCTTTCTTTCAAGATTGTTCAACCTCTCAGGTTCGTGGTTTCACTCGTTTGTCGAAGAAGCAACTTTGTTTTACCTCTTCCTCTTCCGTTTTTACCGGTGCCATCTCCAGGATCTCAGGTCGAGATCCTCTGTTAGTGTGGGAGAGTTGTGACGCCCGAAGACCGATGTCCCAGAAGATTCCAGATGTTCCGGGTTCTCCCGTGTGTTTCATTTGTGCTTGTGTTATTTATTTTGCTTTGCATCATGTCATCATGCCATCATGTCATTAATCTTTGCATCTCAACTAAATAAATGGCATAGATCTTTTGATCTATTTAAATCGAGGGAAGAGTGACTTCTCTTTATAACATATCCTCCTAATATTATGGAGCTATTATAAATAATTATTCCATTTGTTTGGAATTCACTATGACACACTTGCATATTTTCCCCATGCCTTCTCTTTCTCATTTCCTTGCCTCAAACCTTGTCTATAATTCTTATCCGTTTTATCGAGGTTCCTCCAAATATCCGAGCATTTTTGGACACTTCGAAAATCAAGTCTTAGTTCAAACCCATTTGAATTAAATTCAAATATGTTTGAATTATATCTCGATCTTGCCACTTCTATTCTTCTCAAACTAAGCTCATTTTTATGAGCCCGAGAAAAATAACCTCATGTGCAACTCTTTTCCTAACCCTCCCTTTCTTTTCTTTTCTTTATTTGTTTTCTTCTAAAAAAGAGAAAAGGAAGGAGGGGCCCAGCCGCAGCCAGGCCCCTGGCCGTTTCCCTCGCGCCGGACTGGCCCATCAGGCCCAACTCCAGCGCCGAACCCTTCTAACCCTAGGCCCGTTTTTCCCTCAACCCCTTCCTCCCCTCGCTCCCAACGACCGCCGCCACTTACCATATCCCCCTCTCGATCCCCTGGCCTTTCCCCCGATCCCTTCTCCTCCTCGTTCCCTCCGAGTCGCCAGGGCCGCCGGGCACCGTGTCCTCGAAGCCCCGACGCGCCCCCGTCCTCTTCCCTTCTCCTCCTCGCCCGCGGACAGCGCTTGCTGCCGACGCCAAGCCGCCCTTCCGCCTCGTCGATGCTCCAGCCTCCCCTCGCCTTGGAGCCGCGCCCCGCCGCCGTCGTTGTACAACCAGGTGGTCGCGCCGCCTCGGCCTCGCCAAGGCCACGAGAGCGTCTTCCAGCAATGCCACCCCACGCCGTGCCAGCGCCGCCGCTGCCCTCCGGGTCTCCTCTGCCCTGCACCGAACCGAGGTCGCCACAATCGGTGTCCTCGCCGCTGCACTCCGCCCGACCTCCGTCGCAGCCGCCTCGCCATGGATCCGCAGCCATGGCCTCAAGCCAAGCCGCTGCGCCCCTGCTTCCTACCAAGGCGACGACGGCCTCTTGTCTTGTTTGGACCAGCACGAAATTCGCCAAGTACCACGGTGGCCGGAGCCCTCGGAACCGTCAATTTCATCTACAAAATGTGTACCTCTACCACCCACGACACCGCGTCGACGACCTTCAAGTTCGACTACACGGATTCCACGAGTACCCCTACGACGCGTCAAGTACCACTACGTCCGATGCCGCGACAAGTACCTCTACGGAACGTGTACGACGACCGTGAACGAAGACGCCAATGTGAACGACTACCGTCGCCCCGGAAACGATGGATTCGTCAAGTACCTCTACGAACGGAACGAGTACCTCTACGTCAACGACGACCCCGACGCCCCGTGTACGACTACGAACGGAACGACTACTTCCCTCTACGAACGTGTACGACGTCCCGCGAGTACCACTACTTCCCTCTTCCTTCGAACTCGTTCCGCCCCGAAGATGCACGCTTCAAAGGTATACCCCAAGTCGAATGCCGATGTGGTGAACGAATGCTTGTTGTGTTGTATGAGATGTATCGAATGTTTGCTCGTGTCCGTTGTGCCTCGTTTGCCTTGGCGGCAACCTGTGGGAACCCGGTGACGGGATCACCCCACCTTTCATCTTGTTCGACTCGCTCACGCCACCTTTTCTTTTGCACCGGTCTCTCAACGAGTTACCGAAACCGAGATGTTGCCGTTGCATCATTTTCGGATCGTTGTCGTGGCACCCTTTCCTTCCACCACGGTGACAATACTTCATATCTCTTCATGTTAACGTTTACTAAATTGCATAAAACTTGATCATGTCATCCGCATCATGTTAACAACATTAAAATGTGTGAATTGTTGTTTGCTTAAAATTGCTAAACATGCATATGGGGATTTTCCGGAATTGTTGTTGTTATTTCCGGCCTCATTTAAAATGCATAGATAGCTAGTTTACACTTGCTTCCTACCTTGCCATGTTTTGCTTCCTATATAGACTTGTCTTGCATCCTACTTGGTTGAGTATATTGACATGTTGCTTGTGTTGTTTTTCTGTGCTTCCTACCTTGCCATGTATTGCTTCCTGTATAGACTTGTCATGCATCATACCTTGCCATGTATTGCATCATATAGACTTGTGTTGTTTTCTGTGCTTCCTACCTTGCCATGTTTTGCTTCCTGTATAGACTTGTTGTGCATCCTGTGTAGAACTGTTTTGCATCATACTTGGTCCAGCATTTTGTCATGTTCTTGAGTGGCTTGTTTACCGTATTGCTTGCTTCTTCTCGTTAGTGCTTGTTCCGTTGCGATCGTGAGGATTCGTTCGTCTTCTCGTGGTTCGTCTTCAAGACTTCTTCTTCGTCTTCTTCATGGATTCATTCTTCTTCCTTGCGAGATCTCAGGCAAGATGATCGTACCCTTGGATACCTTTACTACCATTGCCATGCTTAGTTGTCTCGATGCTATCGTTACATGTCGCGCTACCCATCTTTTATGTCAGCCTCTCCTTGTTGCCATGAAACCTCTAACCTTTGAAACCTTCCTAGCAAAACCATTGTTTGGCTATGTTACCCGCTTGCTCAGCCCCCTCTTATAGCGTTGTTAGTTGCAGGTGAAGATGAAGATCATTCCAGGTGGGAACTTGTTGTTGGAATATCACAATATCTATTATTATTATTATTAACACACCTATATACTGGGCATGGGTGGAAGGCTTGGCTTTTTGCTCGGTGTTTTGTTGCACTCATGCCACCTTAGGCGCCGATAAACCGGCATTATGTTCCTTGATTTTGCGTTCCTTACACAATGGGTATATGGGGACCCCTTGACACTTCGACTTTGAATAAAACTCCTCCAGCAAGGCCCAACATTGGTTTTAATTTGCCTCATAATAACTTAATTAATTAATTAAATTGCATAAGGGGGGTGCTCCTTGGAGATTCTTTTCTACATAGCAGGGGGGGCCAGTGCTGATGGTGTTGGTCCCAAACGGGGGTTATGCGGGGCCACCACGAGGAAACTCGAGGTTTGGTTTTACCTGTAGGATCACTCATCCGGACGTGGCCTGAGACGAGATACGCGCGGCTACTATCAGGGTGTCGGCACGCCGGGAGGTCTTGCTGGACTTGTTTTACCATTGTCGAAATGTCTTGTGCACCGGGATGCTGAGCCTGATCGGATTTCCCTAAGATAAGGGGTGATGATATTATATTTATCACTTTAGCTGATCGTGAGAGCTTGTGATGGGTAAGTTGGGACACCCCTGCAGGGTTATGATCTTTCGAAAGCCGTGCCCGCGGTTATGTGGCAGATTGCAATTTGTTAATGTCCGGTTGTAGAAAACTTGACAGAGGATCCGAAGTAAAACACACCACCGCGTGAGTAACCGTGACTGTCTCTTTTCACTTTGAGAAGAGAACACGGTGGGGTTATGTTTGACTCGTAGGTAGTTCAGGATCTTTAGCGATCACTACTAGTTTGCGACCGTTTGCGTAGATGCTCATCTTATTCTTGTACTCGTAAGTTAGCCACCATATTTTGCTTAGCCGCTGCTGCAACCTCACCACTTTACCTCCTCCTACCCATAAAGCTTTGCTAGTCTTGATACCCATGGTTATGGGATTGCTGAGTCCTCGTGGCTCACAGATACTACAACACCAGATGCAGGTTCAGCCGAGAATGTTGCAGGAGCTGGTTCAAGTACTTCACTGGGAGCTCGATGAAGAGAGTGGCCGTATGTATGTGACGTGTTTTGACGATCAGTAGTGGTTTCTACTAGGGGCGATTCGGACCTGTGGCTTTATGTATTTGGTATCTTTCTTTTGGATCTTCGCCCGTAGTCGGGTTGTGATGTTATTTGGATGATGTTTTGCTTATGTAATGTATTGTGTGAAGTGGCGAGTGTAAGCCAACTATCTCCTTTTGCAATTTCATCCCTATTTTTACATGAGTCGTGCAAAGATACCAAACTTGAGATCATTCCAGAATGGGCTTATACCTTTAAGTCGTGCCTCGACACGTAGGAGGTATAGTCCCATCCTGGGCATTACAGCCCTGACTTCAAGACTGTCGATCCGTCTGACATACTTGAGAGGCTCCACACACATGAGTTCCAGCTATATGAGAAACGTGACATCTATGGTCCCAACTATGGCCGAACTCGCGCCTTGAAGGCAAAGGCTGTTTCTTCATCTGAAGAAGAATCTGATTGCAATTCTGATGATCCTGAAGACATTGAAAAGGAGCTTGCCATGCTTGCGAAGAAGTTCCAGAAATTCACTAGGAAGAAAGGCTTCAGAAAGTCTTCACGATCCAGCTCAAGAAATGATTAAGCTTCTACCCATGACTACAAGAAAAGAACATGTCATAAGTGCAAGAAACCTGGTCACTACATCTCCGAGTGCCCTCAATGGGACAATGAGAAGAAGAAGAAGAGCAAGGAATATGATTCTGATGACAAGAAAATGAAGAAATACTCAAAGTCTTCTTCTAAGTCTTCATCAAAGTATTCATCACACAAGGAGAATACATCTGGCAAGGCTCGTGCGTTTGTTGGCAAGGAGATGGATTCAGAGGAGGAGTCTGCTTCAGAAGAAGCGGAAGTGGAGTCTGAGGAGGAATCCGATTCTGGTGCTGCAAGTCTGGCTCTAGCCACACCCTACGTTGCCAAGTCCATCTTCAACACTTAAGACAATGGCCTCGTCACCAACATTGATGATGAGGACGATGACTCTGCTCCCATCTACTACTTCATGGCATGCGGTGCCAAGGTAAAATCACGTGATGCTTACTTTCAAACATCCAGTGAAGATGACTCTGATTGTGAATCAAAACCTAGCTACAAAACACTTGCTAAAATTGCCACTGAACAGCAGAAAGCTATGGAACATATTCAAAAACTGTTAGACAAAAGCGATGACCTGTTGGACCCGGAAATGACCCATTCTCAGTCCTTAATTGAAGACATAAATAATCTTCATGTTAAGTACGAGGAACTTGAAGGTCTTTATGAATCGCTCTCAAAAACTCATGAAAAGCTTTCCCACGATTACCTTCAAAGAAAGCGAGAACTTGAGAAATTGAAAGCGGCTCATGAAGATCTTCAGAAAGAAAATGAGTCACTCCGCGCACAACTGATCAGCTCCACTCAGGAAGGATTTGAACCACCATGTCTAAAATGCATTGAGCGTGATAACGCTACATCTGTTGCTGAATGCTCTACTGCTGCCACTGTTGCAATATCTTCAACTGATGATGTGGTAACTAACCCCTCTGCTGAGGATACCACTACTATTGCTGATGAAAATGCTAGGTTGAAGACTTTGCTTGAAATAGGGATGTACAAAAGCCTCAAAGGGCATCAGACTCTATGTGATGTCCTCAAAAAGCAGATACTGAACCGAAACCTTAGGAAAGAGGGTGTAGGGTTCGAGAGGAAAATGAATGTTCATGGTTCATACTGGAAACCTGAGCAATACCCCAAAACCACATGGGTTGCTGCAAAGGAACCTTCAGTGGATCCGTCTACCTTATCTGCTTCACTTGTGCTAATCCTATTATCATTGATGAATCCTTTGATGCAAACTATAAACTGTTTAAGAATCAGAATGGTAAAGTGTTTGCCAGGTATATTGGTACTAACTGCAGGAACGGACCACCTATGAAGAAGATCTGGGTTCCCAAAGGTTGTCTTGAGAAGCTTCCAGCAAATGTCATCATGACACCACCTGGGAAGAAGACAAACCCCAGACCAAAGGCTTCATATGGTCGTAAGGCTTCATACAGACAAAGGACTCACCTGAGTCACCCTAACGCCAATGTTTTGCAGGGAAATTATACTCAGACCCATGAATATGAGCGTGTTTCCTCAAACCGCTATATTCACAAAACAAAGAATTTTTCTGCTTATTCTTACGAGTATTATTCTTCTCCTGCAATACTATTTGCTAGGGCTCCAAAGCCAAGATTCGCAGATGCTGCTCTTAGACTCATTGCTTCTAAGCCACCCCTGAAGATGTGGGTGGTTAAGAAGACCTAACTTTCTCTTGCAGGGAAAGGTCTCCAGCCGAAAATCAAAGGCGTCTGATGCTATTGCTGGGGACCTAAAACACTTGTAGGGCGCAAGATCAAATGCCCAAATGGTCTTACTATTCATTTTGTTCATGAATCGCTTGCTAATCTTCTTATCAGTCCTAACTTGGATCTAAGCTTTCATAATCCACTTGTACGTCAAATGTTTATGCTTCACATTGACTATGGGTGAAGCCTATCCCCCTAACTGCATTGTAGGGAGTGACACCAAAGTCTTCAGAATGGATTATGGACAGCGGATGCACAAATCATATGACCGGAGATCGAATTCTTCTTATGGACTCAACCTTACGTCCATCTAACAAGAGTCACATCACATTTGCTGATATTGGTAAAAGCAAAGTGTTGGGTCTAGGTAGAGTTGCAATCTCAAGGGATCAGCACATGGATAAAGTCATGCTTGTTGAATCCCTTGGTTTCAACTTAATGTCTGTCTCAATGCTTTGTGACTTAAACATGATTGTGATATTTGGAAAATTTCGTTGCCTTTTACTAATGGAATCTAACAAGTCTCTAGTATTTGAAGGATATAGAAAAGGTGATCTGTATATGGTAGATTTCTCAGCTGGACCGCAGATGGTCGTATGTCTTCTAGCAAAAGCTTCAGAGTGCTGGCTGTGGCATCGGAGGCTAGGACATGCCGACATGAGGAACTTGCACACTCTCGCAAAGAAGAAGCACGTCGTAGGCATCGAGGACGTCAAGTTCAAGAAAGATCATCTATGTGGTGCCTGTGAAGCTGGGAAGATGACTAGGGCCAAGCATCCCTCGAAGACAATCATGACGACATCCAAACCCTTCGAGCTGCTTCACATGGACTTATTTGGCCCTACTCACTACTCCACGTTCTCTACCACAGCTTGTCTCTATGGCTTCGTAATTGTTGATGATTATTCAAGATACACATGGGTGCATATAATTGTCTACAAGACTGAAGTACAAGATGTCTTCAGACGCTTCACCAACCATGCCATGAACAACTATGGCGTCAAGATCAAGCATATCAGAAGTGACAATGGCACTGAGTTCAAGAACACCGGCCTTGATCTTTATCTGGATACAATGGGAATCACTCATGAGTTCTCAGCTCCGTACACACCTCAGCAGAATGGCATCGTAGAGCACAAGAACAGAACCCTAATTGAGATGGCTCGAACGATGCTCGATGAATACAAGACTCCAAGAAAGTTCTGGCCCGAAGCTATTGACACTGCATGCCATATCATCAACCGTGTTTATCTACACAAGCTTCTGAAGAAAACATCCTATGAACTCCTTACTGGCAAGAAGCCAAATGTCAGTTACTTCAGAGTATTTGGAGCTAGGTGCTGGATCAAGGATCCACATCACAAGTCAAAATTTGCACCAAAAGCACATGAAGGTTTCATGCTCGGCTATGGAAAGGACTCACACTCCTACAGAGTCTTCAACATCTTTCTCTATAAAGTAGTTGAAACTGTGGATGTGCGGTTTGATGAAACAAATGGTTCACAAAGAGAGTTCTTGCCAAATGTGCTGGATGAAGCTTCACCTAATGAATCTATCAAGCTAATGGGAACCGGTGAAATCATGCCTTCTGAAGCACAGCCTGACGAGGAACTCATCATTTCTGCTCCAAATCAACCTGACGACAATGCTCAGCCTGAAGACAATCCTCCTGATGATGACAATGTACATCAAGAGCAAAATCTTCGTCCAGCTCATCCTCGTGTTGCAAATGAAGTACAAGTTGAGAGGATAATTGACAGCATAAATGCACCTGGTCCACTTACTCGTTCAAGAGCAACACAGCTAGCAAATTTCTATGGGCACTTTGCATTTGTCTTAATATCAGAACCCAAGAAAGTTGCTGAAGCCTTTATGGAACCTGAATGGATTCAAGCAATGTAAGAAGAGCTTCAACAGTTTGAGCTGAACAACGTATGGGAACTTGTCAAGCGTCCTGACCCTCGCAAGCACAACTTAATAGGCACAAAATGGATATATCGCAACAAGCAAGATGAGCATGGTCAAGTTGTCAGAAACAAAGCTCGTCTTGTTGCTCAAGGATACACTCAAGTTGAAGGGATTGATTTCGATGAAACATTTTCTCCTGTGGCTAGGCTTGAAGCTATTCGCATACTGCTAGCCTATGCAAATCATCCAACATACTTCTGTATCAAGTGGATGTGAAGAGTGCCTTTCTTAATGGAAGGATTGAAGAAGAAGTGTATGTTGCACAACCACCTGGCTTTGAAGATCCAAAACGTCCTGATATGGTATACAAGCTCAACAAGGCACTATATGGCCTCAAACAAGCCCCTCGTGCTTGGTATGACACACTCAAAGACTTCCTGAAGAGCAAAGGCTTCAAACCTGGATCCCTGGATCCCACACTCTTCACGAAGACATATGATGATGAACTGTTTGTCTACCAAATCTACGTGGACGATATTATCTTCGGCTGCACTGACAAAAGATACAATGATGAGTTTGGTCACATGATGCAAGAACAATATCAGATGTCCATGATGGGTGAGCTGAAGTTCTTCCTTGGTCTTCAAATTCGTCAGCAAAAGCAACAACATCTTCATATCTCAAGAGAAGTACCTCAAAGATTGCCCGAAGAAGTTTGGAATGCAAGATTGCAAAGGTTACTTGACGCCTATGCCAGCTAAACACCATCTGGGTCCCGACGCCAATGGTAAAGATTTCGATCAAAAGGTATACCGCTTCATGATTGGTTCTTTACTTTATCTATGTGCATCTAGGCCAGATATTATACTTAGTGTTTGCACGTGTGCTCGATATCAAGCGGCACCAAAGGAATCGCATCACTTAGCTGTGAAGCGAATACTTCGATATTTGGCTTTCACCCCAACACTAGGATTATGGTATCCAAAGGGCTCAGAGTTTGATCTAGTTGGATTCTCAGATGCTGATTATGCTGGTGACAAAGTTGATCGCAAATCTACATCAGGCACATGTCACTTTCTAGGACGATCACTTGTCTGTTGGTCTTCAAAGAAGCAGAACTGTGTATCACTCTCCACTGCTAAATCTGAATACATTGCTGCTGGATCTTGCTGCGCTCAGCTTCTCTGGATGAAGCAAACGCTCAAGGACTATGGTGTCCATCTGAAGCATGTGCCACTCTACTGCGACAATGAAAGCGCCATCAAGATTGCCAATAACCCAGTTCAGCACTCGAAGACAAAGCACATTGAAATTCTTCATCACTTTCTCAGAGATCATGTCATGAAGGAAGATATTGATATCATACACGTCAACACTGAAGAGCAACTGGCAGATATCTTCACAAAGCCCTTGGATGAGAAAAGGTTTTGCAAGTTGCGGTGTGGGCTAAATATCTTAGAATCCTCAAATGTCCTGTAATCAGGCACACATCCTAACACTTATGCATATTGATGACTTTGATGTGCAACACACGAAGCAAAGTATATCTTCAATCAATGAAGACTTACATTCTAAGTGTGAATACATTAACGCGGAATTTGACTTCGGAGCGCAACGATAATTGTGCGCCGTGGCTGGGTCTAATACTTCCTATACGGTGGGTAACGCCACCACCAAATCTTTGTTTGAAGTGTTTCTCGTGGCGTTACATTTGCATAATCTTCGCATTTGGTTTATCTTCATATAGGACATATATAGACTTGTGTTCTGTCCTCTACAACATTCACTTATAGCTATGTCTTCTTATTTGAATCTTTTGAACTAAGTGAATGTGATCGGACCCTAACCTCTCTATGCTTTCTCACCTCAAACACTATGTATCCAAATCATATGCATTCTGTTGGAACAGTCAAATGTCTTCTCTGCGTCCTTGTCAGCAGAAGGTACAGAGACAAACTTTAAATCTGATTTTAATGCTCAATCCTTTATGCCTGAAACCCGGAGAAGCCGGAACGACCACCCCGACAGTCCAGGCGTACGTGGGATCGTGGGACAACTCCCAATGTGTTATATGTCCGCCACATGTCCCTCAGATGTGAACCACCAGGGCACTTGCGTAATTGCGCTGTGCCTTCTCCCATGCTTATAAATGCACGTCCCATCATGGTCAAAAATTCTTCTACCACCTCTACACCTCGACCAACCCTAGCGCCTCCGCTAGCTCTCGACGACGCCGGCGACGAAGCGCTTCGCTGCCGTGACCTCGTCGACGCCGTCTTCACGCCGGCCTCGGACATCGTCTCCTCCGCCGCCGCCGTAGGTGTCCTCCGTCGCCAAGTTAGGGCACGGAAGATCGAACTGCTCGGCATCCACTTCTTCTCCACCTAGCAGTTCATCGTGTGGTAAATTAAAACTCTCTTTTTACCATCTTCTTGATCCAAAAGATTCATCACTTTTACCACAAGAAGTTTCCGCCCACACATATATGGATCTATCCTGTCTGCATCTCATACTTTGCCTAGAATATTCACTTATGCTTCACACGTAGTTAGATTCCTCACTTGTACCTATTCATGGATTCGTACAAATCTGGAACCAACTCTCATCATATAAGTGAATGTCTTCGCGCTATGAGGTCAAAGTCTTCTAAACTGATTTATCTTCAAAATCTTCTGAGAATGCATATGACCTCTTCCCCTTCCCTCGCATCTCTAATGCTGTCACAGGTACATGTCCGTGGGAGAATACCTTGGTTCTCATATTCTGCATTCATTTGCAGAATTCTTGCAGCGTCATATTCACTCTCCCGAAGCCAGTTCCTGTCTGACCAGCAGACCGAAGCATTTGCCAGTGTTGAAGCCATTCAGTTTGAAGCCTTTCAGATGGAACCCAATGGCAACCGACAAATCAGTTAGGAAGGGTGGCAGACAGCGCCATGGAAACACCTCCAAGGATTTGCCTCCTGACCTTAGTGAAATGTACAAGACTGATCCATAGGAGGACTACAATCAGAGGAAGACTCGAATCCAATGGATTCGAAGATATTGGGCTGAATAGTGGTTTAAGTACAGATTCGTGACTCAAGAGTATCTGAAAAGAATGCCATCAAGCGTCCATGGGGAGACATTATGTACAAGAATCTTCCACCCAGGACCCAAGCTGAAGCCATTGCTCAAGGCTTCTTTCCTTGCATGGTCCGTGGGCCACAACCAGCAGATGCCGACCCATCATCACTGCTATGGTGTCGCGACGACAATCTGTTCAAGCGAAATCTTCAGTATGCCAAGAACTCGGCCAAAGAGAACAAGAAGACTTGGGGATTGGACTTCAATCCTGGCCCCTCTGCGCCCCGTGCCGATGGCATGCGCGAAGCTGAACCTAACCTGATTGGGCCCTTCTACAACTTAGAAGGTCTCATCAGTCACATAAGGGTTCAAGGGGCGGATGTGGATCAACCTGCAGACGACGCTGATTCTGATGAAGCGCCTGCAACTCCGAAGCCCAAGAAGAAGAAGAAATCCAAGGCTTCGAAGAACACTCCACCAATTGCTTCGAGAGTGAAGTCGTTGGCCACTGCTCCACCAGCACCAAGTGTGCAATCTGAGGAGCACTCTCGCATTTCCAAGAGCAAACAACTAAGGAAGAAGCCCATGCACAACCCCAGTCCAGCTCTAACTCCTGATGCTGTTCTGAAGAACGCTAATGAAGCCATTGATCTCTCAAGTGCTAAAGATCTAGCTGATGACGCTCTGGAGCAATTGATCAAGAGCAAGCAAGATGCAGAAATCTTCAACGATTTGCCGCTCTTTGACGTAGAAGTTTTGAACAACTTCATTGATGAATGGTTTGACACCCCCAACCTCAGCTTTGACAATCTACAACTTCCCGTTGGCCTCGGCATCTCCTTCAATGGCGCCATTGCTTCTGAGCTAGCTCTTACTCAGAGAATTGTTGAGCTGAAGCAAAAGATTGACTATGAAAAGGCTCAGTTCAAGAAGCATATGGCCAAGCTCAGCGTCCAAGAAATCCGAAACTTTCAAGTCATGATGCATGAGCTCAAGGAAGCCTTTCGCAAGAGGCGTGAAGAAGCCCAAGGTTCTCATGGGCGAATCAAGGCCTTGGCGGCCAAATGCGTCCAAGCTTACAATGAAGCTGAAAAGCGCAAGGCCCTTGGGCGTCCTGGCATTGACCCCAGGATGGCTGCCAAGAAAAAGAAGAAGCAAATAGTCACCCATGCTGAAGAATCAAGGCAGGAAGTGCCTAGCATTGTCTTCCCTGCCAGCATGATTGGCACGAAGCCTAAGGTCACCCCAGCTGCGTCAGAGCTTAAGAAGACAAAGGTGGCTGAAGCTGAAGCCCGCAAGCGCAAGAACAACACGGATGATGCTCCCCCCACTAAGAAGCGCAAGATCAAGAAAGCCCGGGCTGCTCCCACAGAGCCCCTTTTTGTCGAGCCCATTTCTGTTGCTCGTCCTGCATCTGCACACCAGGAACGTCGCATGACTGTTCATGAGCCTGCTCCCACAGAGGCTGAAGACATTCCAGCTGTTGACCCCACCACAGCTGAAGACATTGGTCCTCATGACAATGTTGAAGATGATGAAGTCCTTCCTCAGATCGAGTACACTGTAGAATCATCGCCTGTTCTCACGAACAGCGAACGCATCAGCATTGGTCGTCCATTGACGCCAATTGCATAGGATAACTCATGGGCTGATCACCCACAAGATACACCAGCAACTCCCCCAACTCAAGTCACCAGTTCGGTGCTTGAAGATGAAGACTTTGAGGCCCAACCAACTCCATCACCATAGGCGTCGCCAGCATTCCGCAGGCTTCGCAAAGGACCAAGGCCCCAAGTCGTCACCTCAAGTGTTCCAGAAGGAGAAGAGCAACAATATGTTCCTGAAGCTTCTCCTACTGTGAACCTCCCAGAGTCTGAAGCCAAAGCGGCTGAAGATATTCCGGCTGCATCAGCCGAAGAAGAACAACCCCAAGAAGAAGAAGCACGTGCTGTCACACACCCTGTTCTCGAGGAGAACGTGTCCGACCCTCCAGCTCCGGAAGTGGAGGTTACAAATCCTGCGGCTGCCACCACCACCACTGAAGCCAATGACGTTGTCATGGCTGAAGCTAATGTGGCAACTGAAGTCAATGTGGTGCCTGATGTAATGAACCAGAACCAAATGCTGCACCTGAAGCCACTCAGCAGCCTGAAGCCACTGCCACTGCTCCTGTTCCGCCTCCACGGCCCCATACAATTGAGCAAGCATACGACAAAGATGATCAGCTCGTCTCTGTCAGATGGCCCATTCTAATTCCTCCGCCTGCTGCTGGACCGCCTGCAGCTGGTCCTCAATTTGACAATCATGTTGAGCACAGGCCTCAGGTTCAGAAGCCTAAGCCAAGACTACCAAGGTTCCCAGGTATTGCCACCTCTCAAGGGTCTTTCAATGCAAATGGCTTCACTGCGCACAACACATTCTTTGACAGCGCCAAAAACCCCTATTCCAAGCCAAGAATATCATCAGATAGGTTCTGGAGCCATCATCAGCGCAGTTATTATTCTCGAGTACTCTATGATCAAGGGCGCATTTTCCCTCATATGCGTCTTGATACTGAAGCCATTACTGGACTGCCATGTCTTGAGGAAACTCTTGATTGCTTCCGTGATGTTGGCTTGCTGAATTTTGTGACTGACAAAGAGCACTGGGATGAAGAGCTGCTTAAGCAATTCTATGCAATCCTCCACATTCGAGGCTACAGCAGGGATCCGAAGACATGGGTCCTTGAGTGGATGACAGGCAATGTCCATCATGAAGCCAAAGCCTTTGATCTCATTGAGCTTACTGCCCAGCCCACTCCAGGAGAACTGTATGAACCTGGCTGTTAATTACACAACGAAGCTTTGGAGAGCATCTTTCAGAAGCCCAAGCCCAACATGAGCCAAATGCTGAGCATGATGAAGCCTTTGCCACTCGATGCTGAATATCCAAAGGAGTTCTTTGTTGAAGACCTTGAGTATCTGCCACGCACCATATATCATATCATCAGGCGAACTCTATGGCCTGTCAAAGGACATTCTTCATCAGCCAAGCTTGAAGGCACAATGAAGACATTGGTCGTCTCTATCTTCAATGGCATCAGCTTCAATGCTCAAGCTTTCTTTATCAGACAGTTAGCTGTGTCAGGCTCGGATCTATTTGGTCTCAAGTTCTACGCTCCATGGATTATGCGCCTCATCAAGCTTCATTGTGCTATCACCTATCAGCTTTCTGCTCGCAACCATCATATAATCTTGAAGGAAATATGCCCTAGAGGCAATAATAAAGTTGTTATTTTATATTTCCTTATATCATGATAAATGTTTATTATTTATGCTAGAATTGTATTAACCGGAAACTTAGTACATGTGTGAATACATAGACAAAACAGAGTGTCCCTAGTATGCCTCTACTAGACTAGCTCATTGATCAAAGATGGTTATGTTTCCTAACCATAGACATGAGTTGTCATTTGATCAGCGGGATCACATCATTAGGAGAATGATGTGATGGACAAGACCCATCCGTTAGCTTAGCACTATGAACGTTTAGTTTTACTGCTATTGCTTTCTTCATGACTTATACATGTTCCTATGACTATGAGATTATGCAACTCCCAAATACCGGAGGAACACCTTGTGTGCTATCAAACGTCACAACGTAACTGGGTGATTATAAAGATGCTCTACAGGTGTTTCCGAAGGTGTTTGTGGTGTTGGCATAGATCAAGATTAGGATTTGTCACTCCGAGTGTCGGAGAGGTATCTCTGGGCCCTCTCGGTAATGCACATCGTAATAAGCCTTGCAAGCAAACGACTAATGAGTTAGTCAGGAGATGATGTATTACGGAACGAGTAAAGAGACTTGCCGGTAATGGGATTGAACTAGGTATGATGATACCGACGATCGAATCTCGGGCAAGTAACATACCGATGACAAAGGGAACAACGTATGTTGTTATGCGGTTCGACCGATAAAGATCTTCGTAGAATATGTAGGACCCAATATGGGCATCCAGGTTCCGATGTTGGTTATTGACTAGAGAAGTGTCTCTGTCATGTCTACATAGTTCTCGAACCCGTAGGGTCCGCACGCTTAACGTTTCGTTGACGATATAGTATTGAATGAGTTATGTATGTTGGTGACTGCTAGGCTTCTCGCCCCTCGTTGGTTACCCCAAGTGGAAGGTGTGAGATGTAGTGTTGCGGAAGTTTTTCCCTTGGCAAAGATACCAAGGATCGAATCCCCAGAGACTCCTAGGTTCAACAAGAAGGTGTCAACTGCTAACGGCGCCAGATATTATCAATCAACGTGGACCTGCACACAGATACAAATAACTTTGCTCCCAACGAGTATAGAGAGGTTGTCAATCCCTCCGGCCTTGAAGTTTACAAAGGATTAAACGCAAATGATAGTAGTGATAGATAATGTTTGCAATAGTAAGTAAAAGCGAAAAGTAAATAGCGGATGTGATCAAGGATGGTAATATGGACCGGAGTCTCATGATGTTCACTAGTGATGTCTCTCTCCCAAAAGACGATAAAACAACTATGTGAGGTAAACGAATTACAGCTGGGCAATTGACAGGACCACGAACGCAAACCAATGCTGACTACATTGCAAGAAAGGTTGAGGTTCAAAGCATGGGCGGTACGCCAAAGTAAGTAGACCGAAATCCATCAATATCTACTACTAATCATCCACCTTGAGATATCTATCCAGAACATCTCGCTGGTATTAAGTTGCGAGCCCCACCCATAGTGTAAACTCAAAGCAACAGACAACTGCATTGAAAGAACTTTGCGTAAAGTAAACAATCCTTGCACCCTCGGGCACAAGCACCGTTGTTTTCCCCCTTGTGGCAACAACACATCCCCTAGACTCATGTTTCTGTCACTCAAACTAGTCATCGAGGGGCATGAACCCACAATCAAGCATAACGTTCCCTCTTGGAGTCATGATGGGCCTCTAACCCCTCGTTGGTTACCCCAAGTGGAAGGTGTAAGATGCAGTGTTGTGGAAGTTTTTTCCCTTAGCAAAGATGCCAAGGATCAAATCCCCAGAGACTCCTAGGTTCAACAAGTAGGTGTCAACTGCTAACGACGCCAGATATTAGCAATCAACGTGGACCTGCACACAGATACAAATAACTTTGCTCCCAACGAGTACAGAGAGGTTGTCAATCTCTCCGGCCTTGTAGTTCACGAAGGATTAAAAGCAAATGATAGTAGTGATAGATATTGTTTTCAATAGTAAATAATAGCGAAAAGTAAATAGTGGATGTGATGAATGATGGTAATATTGACCGGAGTCTCATGATGTTCACTAGTGATGTCTCTCTCCCAAAAGACGATAAAACAGCTATGTGAGGTAAACGAATTACAGCTGGGCAATTGACAAGACCACGAACGCAAACCAATGCTGACTACATTGCAAGAAAGGTTGAGGTTCAAAGCATGGGCGGTACACCAAAGTAAGTAGACCGAAATCCATCAATATCTACTACTAATCATCCACCTTAAGATATCTATCCAGAACATCTCGCTAGTATTAAGTTGCGAGCCCCACCCATAGTGTAAACTCAAAGCAACAGACAACTGCATTAAAAGAACTTTGCGTAAAGTAAACAATCCTTGCACCCGCGGGCACAAGCACCGTTGTTTTCCCCCTTGTGGCAACATCACATCCCCTAGACTCATGTTTCAGTCACTCAAACTAGTCATCGAGGGGCATGAACCCACAATCAAGCATAACATTCCCTCTTGGAGTCACTACCTACTACTTGGCCAAAGCAATAAATAACAACGGAGAACATGCAAGAATTACTTATGAACATAAATATAAAAGTGGTGAATCAAATATATTACTCAAGATCAATCTGAACATAATCTCATAATCCATCGGATCCCAGCAAACTCATCATAGCAACAGCATAAGGATTACATATGTGCCTCGATCATGTAGGGCAGCTCACGAGGACTAATTAGTGAAGCACAAGAACGGGAGGAGAACATCACATAGCTACTGGTCATGGACTCATGGTCCAAGGGAGACTACTCACGACTCATCCGGGAGGCGTCCATGGTGGTGGAGAAGCTCCCGGTGGTGATCCTCCCCTCCGGCAGGGTGCCGGGAAGAGTTCTCCTGGTGCTCCCGATCTTGGAAGCGGCGGCGGCGGCGGAACAAAGATGGGATCACGAAAAGAGTTCCTGTTTTGAGGGTTTCGGAGGACGCTTTAAATATATGCCAAAGGGGGGCATCGGGGAAGCTTCGGGGGGCCCAGGCGCCCCCCCGGCGCGGCCCCGGGGGGGCGCGCCTCCAGGGCGCCTGGAGCCCTGGTGGCCCCCCCGGCTGTCCTTCGGACGCACGGTAGTTTCCGAAACGCTGATTTTTTATATAATTTTTCTGGATTTTTCCTGGCAGTTCTCGTAACGCGAAAACCTGAAATACAAAAACAGCCGAAAACAGAAACTGGCACTGGGGTGCACTGGATTAGTAGGTTAGTCCAAATATGATCAAAAGTGTATGGAAGTGTATGAATATCATAGCAATATCACCCAAAAGTGGCATGGAGCAAGCAGAAATTATAGATACGTTTTGGACGTATCAACATCCCCGAGCTTAATTCCTGCTCGTCCTCGAGTAGGTAAATGATAACAAGAATAATTTCTGTGGTGACATGCTATTAACCATATAGGACTTTTTATAGTCATATGACAAAAGCTTATTGAGACAATGATTCTATAGTAATTAAGTTGCCTCATGAGAAAATCACAAATGACTGAAAGTTTTACAACATGAAACTGAAACATCAAAAAGATTTGCAATGAATATGATGTGCAAATATGATAAAGTGATATCTAGCTTGCCCCCTTTAGTGAAGCAAAACATAAATGCAAGGGGCACCTTCAAGGTTTAAGTGATGACTAGATACAATGATTTCAAAATAAACGATATCACAATCATGCAAAATACAATGCTACTTTGGGACAATGCACATTACACTCAGAATGACAATCATGCTCTCAGTAGTTGGTGCTTGAAGAAAGAAGGTGGAAACTCATAAAAGTAAAAGAATGGTTATGTGTTAGAGCTTTTTATTTTTGAAAACATAGAAGCAATTTTGTCAACGGTAGTAGTACTTCATATGTGTCATGCATAAAACATCCTATAAGTTGCAAGCCTCATGCATCGAATACCAATAGTGCCCGCACCTTGTCCTAATTAGCTCGGATTTCCATGGGTTATCATTGCATTACATATGTTTCAACCAAGTGTCACAAAGGGGTACCTCTATGCCACCTGTACAAAGGTGATTTCTCATTTTTGATAGATCTCAACTTGAGGACATCCATACCGGGACAACATAGAAAATAGATGATGGACTCCTCTTTAATGCATAAGCATATTCTCATAAGAGATTGAGGATTAACGTCCAAGCTAAAACTTCCACCATGATACATGGCTTTGGTTGGCGGCCCAATGTTCTTCTCTAACAATATGTATATTCATACAACCCACGGCAAATCACCCTTACTTCAGATAAGACGAACATGCATATCAACTCACATGATATTCAACAAAAGTGTGACAGTTGATGGCGTCCCCAGAAACATGGTTACCGCTCAGCGAGCAACTTATAAGAAATAAGATACATAAGCAACATATTCTTTACCAAAGTAGTTTTTAAGCTACTTTCCCATGAGCTATGTATTGCAAAGTTAGGCTGCTTAGTGCAGGTGGAGGTTAGCAAAAGACTGGGAGCGACCAACTAAGAGAGCAATGACGGCCATAATCATGCAGAGTGACAAAGCAACATTGAATCAGGCATGGTAGTTATATCGCTACTCAGAAATAAAAGATCATCAAGGCTTGACAGACTTTCTTTACAGTCTTAAATATGCGTGAGCATACGCCAAGTCAATCAAAATAAATTCTCGAAGGAAGATATTACTAAACCATACCACATCATAGGCAAACAAATCATGTTGGTACTCCAATAACACATTGGGAGCCCCCCAGCTATTTGAGATTAACCATAAGAAAACCTGAACTACTAAGCACCATTATGCAAGTAGCATCTTTATCATAGACACATTAACCAATGCAACGGAAGCAAACTCTCTTAATAAGGTGAGCATGATAATTAAAGAGAGTTCAAGCAACCAACTAAACAAAAGCTCTTTGAAAAGATAAGCAAGAATACTAAGAGCAAAGCATGATAGTAGCTATTAAAAGACAGAGAACACACACAGCGAAGATAGACATGAAAATTCTATGTTATGTTCTAGGTAGAAGTGGAGCGTGTTTCTCTCCCACATAAAGAATGCTGAGTTCCGACTCGTTATGAAAAACTAAAAAGAAAACTAAAAAGAAAACTAAAAGCAAGACGCTCCAAGCATAGCACATAACACATGAAGTGATAAAAATATAGTGGAACGAAAGACGAACTGATAATGTTGATGGAGAAGGGGATGGACGGGGGCAACCCCAAGCTTAGACCCTTGAGTCTCCTTGAATATTTCTTGGGGGTGCACGGGGGCATCCCCAAGCTTGAGCGCTTGACACTCCTGAATCTTTTTTATCATCATCCCTCGCACACTTGAAAACTCCCTTCATACATAACTCATTATAATCTGATTAGCGAGGTTAGTACCCTTAATAAAATAATTGCACCTTGCTGGAAATAAAGATATTCTTGAAGTTCTATTGTTTCTCAAGATTGCCAAAAGGTTTTTGCAAATAAAAAGCAAGTTCTTGATTTGCAAAATGAAGGAAAGGCAAAACAGGACAGAATCTGTGAAAAACAGAACAGCAGGTAGTAATTGATCTGTTCGGGATACTTCTGCAACTCAAATAAAAAACTTAGAACAGACGCACGAAAGACAATTATATAGAGAACACTGTCGAAAAAATTCAGACCAAAAAGATGATCTGGTGGTTTTATATGAATTTTTCTATCCAAGGACAGAATCTGTTTCCTGGACAGCACCTCACAACTTTTGAACTTTCTAGCAATCAGAGGCTATACTTGGCACAAATATGAAAAGAAAAGATACAATGATGATGCTACAGAAGTGAACAACATCAAGACACAACAAAAGCAAAAAAATATATTCATGTGGGCTGCCTCCCAAAAGCGCTTTCTTTTATGCCTTTAAGCTAGGCATAATGCATAGAGATCAAGTTTTATCAAGAGTAAAAGAATAGCTAGCCCGTACAACGGACTCAAAAGGTAACTTGATCTTCTTTCGAGGGAAATGTTCCATCCCTTTCTTGAGAGGAAACTGAAATTTAATATTACCCTCTTTCATGTCAATGATAGCACCAACGGTGCGTAAAAAAGGACGTCCCAAAATAATTGGAAATGAAGGATCACATTCAATATCCATAATAGTAAAATCAACGGGCACATAATTATCATTGACAACAATAAGAACATCGTCGATCCTCCCCAAAGGTTTCTTTATGGAAGAATCAATGAGACGAACACCAAAAAACAAGAATCATAAGGTTTCAATTTAAGCATATCATATAGTCTTTTGGGCATAACAGAGGTACTAGCTCCAACATCACATAATGCATAGCAAGAGAAGTCATTCAAATTAATTTTTATCATAGGATCCCAACCATCTTCTAGCTTTCTAGGTATGGAGGCTTCTACTCTAAGTTTCTCCTCTCTAGCTTTGATGAGAGCATTAGTGATATGCTCCGTGAAGGCAAGGTTTAGCGTGCTAGTGCGGGGATCTCTAGACATCTTGTGAAGGAAATCAATAACTTCGGTAAGAGTGCAATTATCAAAATCAAGGTCACGAGCATCAAGTAAAGTGGTAGTAGTGTCCTTTAGGTTCACTTGTTTGGTAGTTTCTATAGTCATAGCATCACCATTAATAGGTCCAATGGGACCAGGAGTACATTGGGTGCTAAGAGTTTGAACATCCTCAACAACTTGGATAGTAGCAACAGTATGGTGGGTAGAAAGGCTCTTAATTCTATCTTCTTCCTCCCTTAGGGATGCAACCACTTCGGGTTTAGCTGCCATTTGGTTTATCAAAGTGGCTTGTGTGTGGGACATATTGGAAACTTGGGTCTCAGTGATAGTGAGTCTAGTCTGGAGGTTAGAAATCTCAATATTTATATTCTCTAATCGTCTACTAATGTCTTGCAAGATAGCAGTATGCTCATTTAATTGCCTCGAGAAGGTTTTGTTTTGTTCATATTGGGTGTGCATGTAATTCTTAGTGGCCTTCTCTATTTCTAGCAGTTTCTCATAGCCAGGCAAGTCTCTATCTCTTTGGACGGAGTTCTTAGTGTTAGGATAAGCATTGTTGTTCCCATAGAAATTAGAGGGGAACGGTCTAGGATTACTACCAAAGTTACTCCTATAAGCATCAGCAATCACAGAATCTAAAGGATCATAACGAGGATCAACAGAAGATTGCTTCGAAAGTAGAGACATGATCAAGTCAGCTTTTTCATTTAAGGAGGAAATCTCCTCGACAAAGTTTACCTTCCTACCTGTTGGAGCGCGTTCGGTGTGCCATTGGGAATAGTTGGTCATCATCTCATCGGGAAGCTTCGTGGCAGCACCAAGTGTAGTTGACATAAAAGTTCCTCCCGCGGCCGAATCTAACAAGTTCCGCGAGGTAAAGTTCAAGCCTGCATAAAAAGTTTGGATAACCATCCAAGTAGTCAAACCGTGAGTAGGGAAGTTCTTGATAAGAGATTTCATACGTTCCCAAGCTTGGGCAACGTGTTCATTATCCAATTGTTTAAAATTCATTATGTTACTTCTAAGTTGGATAATTTTAGCAGGTGGATAGTATTTTCCGATAAAAGCATCTTTGCACTTGTCTCATGAATCTATGCTATTTCTAGGCAAAGACTGAAACAAAATTTTAGCTCCTCCTCTCAAGGAGAAAGGAAAAAGATTAAGCTTAACAATATTACCATCTATTTCTTGGTACTTTTGCATATCACAGAGTTCAACAAAGTTGTTTAAGTGTAAAGCAGCATCATCTCCAGCACCGGAGAATTGTTCTCTCATAACTAAGTTCAGTAAAGCAGGTTTAATTTCGTATGAAGGTGCTGAAGTGGCAGGTGTAGTGATAGGTGTGCTGATAAAGTCATCATTGTTGTGACTAGTGAAGTCACACAACTTGGTGTTCTCGGTGGAACCCATAGTAGCAAGCAGGCAAGATAACTATTTTTGTGATTTTTGATAAAAGGTACTAAAGCAAAAACTGAAAGGTAAACTAACAAGACTAAAAAGCAAAGGTAAAAGATAGCATGCAACTCCCCTATCCTGAAGAGTGGAGTCCCCGGCAACGGCGCCAGAAAAACTCCTTGATGGGCCTCTAACCCCTCGTTGGTTACCCCAAGTGGAAGGTGTAAGATGCAGTGTTGTGGTTTTTCCCTTAGCAAAGATGCCAAGGATCGAATCCCCAGAGACTCCTAGGTTCAACAAGTAGGTGTCAACTGCTAACGACGCCAGATATTAGCAATCAACGTGGACCTTGATGGGCCTCGAACCCCTCGTTGGTTACCCCAAGTGGAAGGTGTAAGATGCAGTAAGTAGAAGCGTTTTCCCTTAGCAAAGATGCCAAGGATCGAATCCCAGAGACTCCTAGGTTCAACAGGTAGGTGTCAACTGCTAACGGCGCAATTAGCAATCAACGTGGACCTGCACACAGATACAAATAACTTTGCTCCCAACGAGTACAGAGAGGTTGTCAATCCCACTGGCCTTATAGTTCACAAAGGGTAAAAAGCAATGATAGTAGTGATAGATAGTGTTTTTGCAATAGTAAATAATAATTAAAAGTAAATAGAGGGTGTGATCAATGATGGTAAGAAGGACCGGAGTCTCATGATGTTCACTAGTGATGTCTCTCTCCCAAAAGACGATAAAACAGCTATGTGAGGTAAACAAATTACAGCTGGGCAATTGACACGACCACGAACGCAAACCAATGCTGACTACATTGCAAGAAAGGTTGAGGTTCAAAGCATGGGCGGTACGCCAAAGTAAGTAGACCGAAATCCATCAATGCCTACTACTAATCATCCACCTTGAGATATCTATCCAGAACATCTCGCTGGTATTAAGTTGCGAGTCCCACCCATAGTGTAAACTCAATGCAACACACAACTGCATTAAAAGAACTTTGCGTAAAGTAAACAATCCTTGCACCCGCGGGCACAAGCACCGTTGTTTTCCCCCTTGTGGCAACAGCACATCCCCTAGACTCATGTTTCTGTCACTCAAGCTAGTCATCGAGGGGCATGAACCCACAATCAAGCATAACATTCCCTCTTGGAGTCACTACCTACTACTCGGCCAAAGCAATAAATAACAACGGAGAACATGCAAGAATTACTTATGAACATAAATATAAAAGAGGTGAATCAAATATATTATTCAAGATCAATCTGAACATAATCTCATAATCCATCGGATCCCAGCAAACTCAACATAGCAACAGCATAAGGATTACATAGGTGCCTCGATCATGTAGGGCAGCTCACGAGGACTAATTAGTGAAGCACAAGAACGGGAGGAGAACATCACATAGCTACTGGTCATGGACTCATGGTCCAAGGGAGACTACTCACGAGTCATCCGGGAGGCGTCCATGGTGGTGGAGAAGCTCCCGGTGGTGATCCTCCCCTCCGGCAGGGTGCCGGGAAGAGTTCTCCTGGTGCTCCTGATCTTGGAAGCGGCGGCGGCGGCGGAACAGAGATGGGATTGCGAAAAGAGTTTCTTCCCTGAGGGTTTCGGAGGACCCTCTAAATATATGCCAAAGGGGGGCACCGGACGGGCTTCGGGGGGCCCAGGCGCCCCCCCGGCGCGGCCCAGGGGAGGGGGGGGCGCCGCCAGGGCGCCTGGAGCCCTGGTGGCCCCCCCAGACTGCCCTTCGGACGCAGTGTTGTTTCCGGAACGCTGATTTTTTATATAATTTTTCTGGATTTTTCTGGGCAGTTCTCGAAACGTGAAAACCTGAAATACAAAAACAGCCGAAAACAGAAACTGGCACTGGGGTGCACTGGATTAGTAAGTTAGTCCAAATATGATCAAAAGTGTATGGAAGTGTATGAATATCATAGCAATATCACCCAAAAGTGGCATGGAGCAAGCAGAAATTATAGATACGTTTTGGACGTATCAACATCCCCAAGTTTAATTCCTGCTCGTCCTCGAGTAGGTAAATGATAACAAGAATAATTTCTGTGGTGACATGCTATTAACCATATAGGACTTTTTATAGTCATATGACAAAAGCTTACCGAGACAATGAATCTATAGTAATTAAGTTGCCTCATGAGAAAATCACAAATGACTGAAAGTTTTACAACATGAAACTGAAACATCAAAAAGATTTGCAATGAACATGATGTGCAAATATGATAAAGTAATATCTAGCTTGCCCCCTTTAGTGATGCAAAACATAAATGCAGGGGCACCTTCAAGGTTTAAGTGCTGACTAGATACAATGATTTCAGAATAGACGATATCACAATCATGCAAAAGACAATGCTACTTTGGGACAATGCACATTACACTCAGAATGACAATCATGCTCTCAATAGTAGGTGCTTTAACATAAAAGTAAAAGAATGGTTAAGTGCTAGAGCTTTTTTATTTTGAAAACATGGAAGCAATTTTGTCAACGGTAGTAGTACTTCATATGTGTCATGCATAAGACATCCTATAAGTTGCAAGCCTCATGCATCGAATACCAATAGTGCTCATACCTTGTCCTAATTAGCTCGGATTTCCATGGGTTATCATTGCATTACATATGTTTCAACCAAGAGTATCTGAAAAGAATGCCATCAAGCGTCCATGGGGAGACATTATGTACAAGAATCTTCCACCCAGGACCCAAGCTGAAGCCATTGCTCAAGGCTTCTTTCCTTGCATGGTCCGTGGGCCACAACCAGCAGATGCCGACCCATCATCACTGCTATGGTGTCGCGACGACAATCTGTTCAAGCGAAATCTTCAGTATGCCAAGAACTCGGCCAAAGAGAACAAGAAGACTTGGGGATTGGACTTCAATCCTGGCCCCTCTGCGCCCCGTGCCGATGGCATGCGCGAAGCTGAACCTAACCTGATTGGGCCCTTCTACAACTTAGAAGGTCTCATCAGTCACATAAGGGTTCAAGGGGCGGATGTGGATCAACCTGCAGACGACGCTGATTCTGATGAAGCGCCTGCAACTCCGAAGCCCAAGAAGAAGAAGAAATCCAAGGCTTCGAAGAACACTCCACCAATTGCTTCGAGAGTGAAGTCGTTGGCCACTGCTCCACCAGCACCAAGTGTGCAATCTGAGGAGCACTCTCGCATTTCCAAGAGCAAACAACTAAGGAAGAAGCCCATGCACAACCCCAGTCCAGCTCTAACTCTTGATGCTGTTCTGAAGAACGCTAATGAAGCCATTGATCTCTCAAGTGCTAAAGATCTAGCTGATGACGCTCTGGAGCAATTGATCAAGAGCAAGCAAGATGCAGAAATCTTCAACGATTTGCCGCTCTTTGACGTAGAAGTTTTGAACAACTTCATTGATGAATGGTTTGACACCCCCAACCTCAGCTTTGACAATCTACAACTTCCCGTTGGCCTCGGCATCTCCTTCAATGGCGCCATTGCTTCTGAGCTAGCTCTTACTCAGAGAATTGTTGAGCTGAAGCAAAAGATTGACTATGAAAAGGCTCAGTTCAAGAAGCATATGGCCAAGCTTAGCGTCCAAGAAATCCGAAACTTTCAAGTCATGATGCATGAGCTCAAGGAAGCCTTTCGCAAGAGGCGTGAAGAAGCCCAAGGTTCTCATGGGCGAATCAAGGCCTTGGCGGCCAAATGCGTCCAAGCTTACAATGAAGCTGAAAAGCGCAAGGCCCTTGGGCGTCCTGGCATTGACCCCAGGATGGCTGCCAAGAAAAAGAAGAAGCAAATAGTCACCCATGCTGAAGAATCAAGGCAGGAAGTGCCTAGCATTGTCTTCCCTGCCAGCATGATTGGCACGAAGCCTAAGGTCACCCCAGCTGCGTCAGAGCTTAAGAAGACAAAGGTGGCTGAAGCTGAAGCCCGCAAGCGCAAGAACAACACGGATGATGCTCCCCCCCACTAAGAAGCGCAAGATCAAGAAAGCCCGGGCTGCTCCCACAGAGCCCCTTTTTGTCGAGCCCATTTCTGTTGCTCGTCCTGCATCTGCACACCAGGAACGTCGCATGACTGTTCATGAGCCTGCTCCCACAGAGGCTGAAGACATTCCAGCTGTTGACCCCACCACAGCTGAAGACATTGGTCCTCATGACAATGTTGAAGATGATGAAGTCCTTCCTCAGATCGAGTACACTGTAGAATCATCGCCTGTTCTCACGAACAGCGAACGCATCAGCATTGGTCGTCCATTGACGCCAATTGCATAGGATAACTCATGGGCTGATCACCCACAAGATACACCAGCAACTCCCCCAACTCAAGTCACCAGTTCGGTGCTTGAAGATGAAGACTTTGAGGCCCAACCAACTCCATCACCATAGGCGTCGCCAGCATTCCGCAGGCTTCGCAAAGGACCAAGGCCCCAAGTCGTCACCTCAAGTGTTCCAGAAGGAGAAGAGCAACAATATGTTCCTGAAGCTTCTCCTACTGTGAACCTCCCAGAGTCTGAAGCCAAAGCGGCTGAAGATATTCCGGCTGCATCAGCCGAAGAAGAACAACCCCAAGAAGAAGAAGCACGTGCTGTCACACACCCTGTTCTCGAGGAGAACGTGTCCGACCCTCCAGCTCCGGAAGTGGAGGTTACAAATCCTGCGGCTGCCACCACCACCACTGAAGCCAATGACGTTGTCATGGCTGAAGCTAATGTGGCAACTGAAGTCAATGTGGTGCCTGATGTAATGAACCAGAAGCAAATGCTGCACCTGAAGCCACTCAGCAGCCTGAAGCCACTGCCACTGCTCCTGTTCCGCCTCCACGGCCCCATACAATTGAGCAAGCATACGACAAAGATGATCAGCTCGTCTCTGTCAGATGGCCCATTCTAATTCCTCCGCCTGCTGCTGGACCGCCTGCAGCTGGTCCTCAATTTGACAATCATGTTGAGCACATGCCTCAGGTTCAGAAGCCTAAGCCAAGACTACCAAGGTTCCCAGGTATTGCCACCTCTCAAGGGTCTTTCAATGCAAATGGCTTCACTGCGCACAACACATTCTTTGACAGCGCCAAAAACCCCTATTCCAAGCCAAGAATATCATCAGATAGGTTCTGGAGCCATCATCAGCGCAGTTATTATTCTCGAGTACTCTATGATCAAGGGCGCATTTTCCCTCATATGCGTCTTGATACTGAAGCCATTACTGGACTGCCATGTCTTGAGGAAACTCTTGATTGCTTCCGTGATGTTGGCTTGCTGAATTTTGTGACTGACAAAGAGCACTGGGATGAAGAGCTGCTTAAGCAATTCTATGCAATCCTCCACATTCGAGGCTACAGCAGGGATCCGAAGACATGGGTCCTTGAGTGGATGACAGGCAATGTCCATCATGAAGCCAAAGCCTTTGATCTCATTGAGCTTACTGCCCAGCCCACTCCAGGAGAACTGTATGAACCTGGCTGTTAATTACACAACGAAGCTTTGGAGAGCATCTTTCAGAAGCCCAAGCCCAACATGAGCCAAATGCTGAGCATGATGAAGCCTTTGCCACTCGATGCTGAATATCCAAAGGAGTTCTTTGTTGAAGACCTTGAGTATCTGCCACGCACCATATATCATATCATCAGGCGAACTCTATGGCCTGTCAAAGGACATTCTTCATCAGCCAAGCTTGAAGGCACAATGAAGACATTGGTCGTCTCTATCTTCAATGGCATCAGCTTCAATGCTCAAGCTTTCTTTATTAGACAGTTAGCTGTGTCAGGCTCGGATCTATTTGGTCTCAAGTTCTACGCTCCATGGATTATGCGCCTCATCAAGCTTCATTGTGCTATCACCTATCAGCTTTCTGCTCGCAACCATCATATAATCTTGAAGGAAATATGCCCTAGAGGCAATAATAAAGTTGTTATTTTATATTTCCTTATATCATGATAAATGTTTATTATTTATGCTAGAATTGTATTAACCGGAAACTTAGTACATGTGTGAATACATAGACAAAACAGAGTGTCCCTAGTATGCCTCTACTAGACTAGCTCATTGATCAAAGATGGTTATGTTTCCTAACCATAGACATGAGTTGTCATTTGATCAGCGGGATCACATCATTAGGAGAATGATGTGATGGACAAGACCCATCCGTTAGCTTAGCACTATGAACGTTTAGTTTTACTGCTATTGCTTTCTTCATGACTTATACATGTTCCTATGACTATGAGATTATGCAACTCCCAAATACCGGAGGAACACCTTGTGTGCTATCAAACGTCACAACGTAACTGGGTGATTATAAAGATGCTCTACAGGTGTTTCCGAAGGTGTTTGTGGTGTTGGCATAAATCAAGATTAGGATTTGTCACTCCGAGTGTCGGAGAGGTATCTCTGGGCCCTCTCGGTAATGCACATCGTAATAAGCCTTGCAAGCAAACGACTAATGAGTTAGTCAGGAGATGATGTATTACGGAACGAGTAAAGAGACTTGCCGGTAATGGGATTGAACTAGGTATGATGATACCGACGATCGAATCTCGGGCAAGTAACATACCGATGACAAAGGGAACAACGTATGTTGTTATGCGGTTCGACCGATAAAGATCTTCGTAGAATATGTAGGACCCAATATGGGCATCCAGGTTCCGATGTTGGTTATTGACTAGAGAAGTGTCTCTGTCATGTCTACATAGTTCTCGAACCCGTAGGGTCCGCACGCTTAACGTTTCGTTGACGATATAGTATTGAATGAGTTATGTATGTTGGTGACTGCTAGGCTTCTCGCCCCTCGTTGGTTACCCCAAGTGGAAGGTGTGAGATGTAGTGTTGCGGAAGTTTTTCCCTTGGCAAAGATACCAAGGATCGAATCCCCAGAGACTCCTAGGTTCAACAAGAAGGTGTCAACTGCTAACGGCGCCAGATATTATCAATCAACGTGGACCTGCACACAGATACAAATAACTTTGCTCCCAACGAGTATAGAGAGGTTGTCAATCCCTCCGGCCTTGAAGTTTACAAAGGATTAAACGCAAATGATAGTAGTGATAGATAATGTTTGCAATAGTAAGTAAAAGCGAAAAGTAAATAGCGGATGTGATCAAGGATGGTAATATGGACCGGAGTCTCATGATGTTCACTAGTGATGTCTCTCTCCCAAAAGACGATAAAACAACTATGTGAGGTAAACGAATTACAGCTGGGCAATTGACAGGACCACGAACGCAAACCAATGCTGACTACATTGCAAGAAAGGTTGAGGTTCAAAGCATGGGCGGTACGCCAAAGTAAGTAGACCGAAATCCATCAATATCTACTACTAATCATCCACCTTGAGATATCTATCCAGAACATCTCGCTGGTATTAAGTTGCGAGCCCCACCCATAGTGTAAACTCAAAGCAACAGACAACTGCATTGAAAGAACTTTGCGTAAAGTAAACAATCCTTGCACCCGCGGGCACAAGCACCGTTGTTTTCCCCCTTGTGGCAACAACACATCCCCTAGACTCATGTTTCTGTCACTCAAACTAGTCATCGAGGGGCATGAACCCACAATCAAGCATAACGTTCCCTCTTGGAGTCATGATGGGCCTCTAACCCCTCGTTGGTTACCCCAAGTGGAAGGTGTAAGATGCAGTGTTGTGGAAGTTTTTTCCCTTAGCAAAGATGCCAAGGATCAAATCCCCAGAGACTCCTAGGTTCAACAAGTAGGTGTCAACTGCTAACGACGCCAGATATTAGCAATCAACGTGGACCTGCACACAGATACAAATAACTTTGCTCCCAACGAGTACAGAGAGGTTGTCAATCTCTCCGGCCTTGTAGTTCACGAAGGATTAAAAGCAAATGATAGTAGTGATAGATATTGTTTTCAATAGTAAATAATAGCGAAAAGTAAATAGTGGATGTGATGAATGATGGTAATATTGACCGGAGTCTCATGATGTTCACTAGTGATGTCTCTCTCCCAAAAGACGATAAAACAGCTATGTGAGGTAAACGAATTACAGCTGGGCAATTGACAAGACCACGAACGCAAACCGATGCTGACTACATTGCAAGAAAGGTTGAGGTTCAAAGCATGGGCGGTACACCAAAGTAAGTAGACCGAAATCCATCAATATCTACTACTAATCATCCACCTTAAGATATCTATCCAGAACATCTCGCTAGTATTAAGTTGCGAGCCCCACCCATAGTGTAAACTCAAAGCAACAGACAACTGCATTAAAAGAACTTTGCGTAAAGTAAACAATCCTTGCACCCGCGGGCACAAGCACCGTTGTTTTCCCCCTTGTGGCAACATCACATCCCCTAGACTCATGTTTCAGTCACTCAAACTAGTCATCGAGGGGCATGAACCCACAATCAAGCATAACGTTCCCTCTTGGAGTCACTACCTACTACTTGGCCAAAGCAATAAATAACAACGGAGAACATGCAAGAATTACTTATGAACATAAATATAAAAGTGGTGAATCAAATATATTACTCAAGATCAATCTGAACATAATCTCATAATCCATCGGATCCCAGCAAACTCATCATAGCAACAGCATAAGGATTACATATGTGCCTCGATCATGTAGGGCAGCTCACGAGGACTAATTAGTGAAGCACAAGAACGGGAGGAGAACATCACATAGCTACTGGTCATGGACTCATGGTCCAAGGGAGACTACTCACGACTCATCCGGGAGGCGTCCATGGTGGTGGAGAAGCTCCCGGTGGTGATCCTCCCCTCCGGCAGGGTGCCGGGAAGAGTTCTCCTGGTGCTCCCGATCTTGGAAGCGGCGGCGGCGGCGGAACAAAGATGGGATCACGAAAAGAGTTCCTGTTTTGAGGGTTTCGGAGGACGCTTTAAATATATGCCAAAGGGGGGCATCGGGGAAGCTTCGGGGGGCCCAGGCGCCCCCCCGGCGCGGCCCCGGGGGGGCGCGCCGCCAGGGCGCCTGGAGCCCTGGTGGCCCCCCCGGCTGTCCTTCGGACGCACGGTAGTTTCCGAAACGCTGATTTTTTATATAATTTTTCTGGATTTTTCCTGGCAGTTCTCGTAACGCGAAAACCTGAAATACAAAAACAGCCGAAAACAGAAACTGGCACTGGGGTGCACTGGATTAGTAGGTTAGTCCAAATATGATCAAAAGTGTATGGAAGTGTATGAATATCATAGCAATATCACCCAAAAGTGGCATGGAGCAAGCAGAAATTATAGATACGTTTTGGACGTATCAACATCCCCGAGCTTAATTCCTGCTCGTCCTCGAGTAGGTAAATGATAACAAGAATAATTTCTGTGGTGACATGCTATTAACCATATAGGACTTTTTATAGTCATATGACAAAAGCTTATTGAGACAATGATTCTATAGTAATTAAGTTGCCTCATGAGAAAATCACAAATGACTGAAAGTTTTACAACATGAAACTGAAACATCAAAAAGATTTGCAATGAATATGATGTGCAAATATGATAAAGTGATATCTAGCTTGCCCCCTTTAGTGAAGCAAAACATAAATGCAAGGGGCACCTTCAAGGTTTAAGTGATGACTAGATACAATGATTTCAAAATAAACGATATCACAATCATGCAAAATACAATGCTACTTTGGGACAATGCACATTACACTCAGAATGACAATCATGCTCTCAGTAGTTGGTGCTTGAAGAAAGAAGGTGGAAACTCATAAAAGTAAAAGAATGGTTATGTGTTAGAGCTTTTTATTTTTGAAAACATAGAAGCAATTTTGTCAACGGTAGTAGTACTTCATATGTGTCATGCATAAAACATCCTATAAGTTGCAAGCCTCATGCATCGAATACCAATAGTGCCCGCACCTTGTCCTAATTAGCTCGGATTTCCATGGGTTATCATTGCATTACATATGTTTCAAACAAGTGTCACAAAGGGGTACCTCTATGCCACCTGTACAAAGGTGATTTCTCGTTTTTGATAGATCTCAACTTGAGGACATCCATACCGGGACAACATAGAAAATAGATGATGGACTCCTCTTTAATGCATAAGCATATTCTCATAAGAGATTGAGGATTAACGTCCAAGCTAAAACTTCCACCATGATACATGGCTTTGGTTGGCGGCCCAATGTTCTTCTCTAACAATATGTATATTCATACAACCCACGGCAAATCACCCTTACTTCAGATAAGACGAACATGCATATCAACTCACATGATATTCAACAAAAGTGTGACAGTTGATGGCGTCCCCAGAAACATGGTTACCGCTCAGCGAGCAACTTATAAGAAATAAGATACATAAGCAACATATTCTTTACCAAAGTAGTTTTTAAGCTACTTTCCCATGAGCTATGTATTGCAAAGTTAGGCTGCTTAGTGCAGGTGGAGGTTAGCAAAAGACTGGGAGCGACCAACTAAGAGAGCAATGACGGCCATAATCATGCAGAGTGACAAAGCAACATTGAATCAGGCATGGTAGTTATATCGCTACTCAGAAATAAAAGATCATCAAGGCTTGACAGACTTTCTTTACAGTCTTAAATATGCGTGAGCATACGCCAAGTCAATCAAAATAAATTCTCGAAGGAAGATATTACTAAACCATACCACATCATAGGCAAACAAATCATGTTGGTACTCCAATAACACATTGGGAGCCCCCCCAGCTATTTGAGATTAACCATAAGAAAACCTGAACTACTAAGCACCATTATGCAAGTAGCATCTTTATCATAGACACATTAACCAATGCAACGGAAGCAAACTCTCTTAATAAGGTGAGCATGATAATTAAAGAGAGTTCAAGCAACCAACTAAACAAAAGCTCTTTGAAAAGATAAGCAAGAATACTAAGAGCAAAGCATGATAGTAGCTATTAAAAGACAGAGAACACACACAGCGAAGATAGACATGAAAATTCTATGTTATGTTCTAGGTAGAAGTGGAGCGTGTTTCTCTCCCAACATAAAGAATGCTGAGTTCCGACTCGTTATGAAAAACTAAAAAGAAAACTAAAAAGAAAACTAAAAGCAAGACGCTCCAAGCATAGCACATAACACATGAAGTGATAAAAATATAGTGGAACGAAAGACGAACTGATAATGTTGATGGAGAAGGGGATGGACGGGGGCAACCCCAAGCTTAGACGCTTGAGTCTCCTTGAATATTTCTTGGGGGTGCACGGGGGCATCCCCAAGCTTGAGCGCTTGACACTCCTGAATCTTTTTTATCATCATCCCTCGCACACTTGAAAACTCCCTTCATACATAACTCATTATAATCTGATTAGCGAGGTTAGTACCCTTAATAAAATAATTGCACCTTGCTGGAAATAAAGATATTCTTGAAGTTCTATTGTTTCTCAAGATTGCCAAAAGGTTTTTGCAAATAAAAAGCAAGTTCTTGATTTGCAAAATGAAGGAAAGGCAAAACAGGACAGAATCTGTGAATAACAGGACATCAGGTAGTAATTGATCTGTTCGGGATACTTCTGCAACTCAAATAAAAAACTTAGAACAGACGCACGAAAGACAATTATATAGAGAACACTGTCGAAAAAATTCAGACCAAAAAGATGATCTGGTGGTTTTATATGAATTTTTCTATCCAAGGACAGAATCTGTTTCCTGGACAGCACCTCACAACTTTTGAACTTTCTAGCAATCAGAGGCTATACTTGGCACAAATATGAAAAGAAAAGATACAATGATGATGCTACAGAAGTAAAAAACATCAAGACACAACAAAAGCAAAAAAAAATATTCATGTGGGCTGCCTCCCAAAAGCGCTTTCTTTTATGCCTTTAAGCTAGGCATAATGCATAGAGATCAAGTTTTATCAAGAGTAAAAGAATAGCTAGCCCGTACAACGGACTCAAAAGGTAACTTGATCTTCTTTCGAGGGAAATGTTCCATCCCTTTCTTGAGAGGAAACTGAAATTTAATATTACCCTCTTTCATGTCAATGATAGCACCAACGGTGCGTAAAAAGGGACGTCCCAAAATAATTGGAAATGAAGGATCACATTCAATATCCATAATAGTAAAATCAACGGGCACATAATTATCATTGACAACAATAAGAACATCGTCGATCCTCCCCAAAGGTTTCTTTATGGAAGAATCAATGAGACGAACACCAAAAAACAAGAATCATAAGGTTTCAATTTAAGCATATCATATAGTCTTTTGGGCATAACAGAGGTACTAGCTCCAACATCACATAATGCATAGCAAGAGAAGTCATTCAAATTAATTTTTATCATAGGATCCCAACCATCTTCTAGCTTTCTAGGTATGGAGGCTTCTACTCTAAGTTTCTCCTCTCTAGCTTTGATGAGAGCATTAGTGATATGCTCCGTGAAGGCAAGGTTAAGCGTGCTAGTGCGGGGATCTCTAGACATCTTGTGAAGGAAATCAATAACTTCGGTAAGAGTGCAATTATCAAAATCAAGGTCACGAGCATCAAGTAAAGTGGTAGTAGTGTCCTTTAGGTTCACTTGTTTGGTAGTTTCTATAGTCATAGCATCACCATTAATAGGTCCAATGGGACCAGGAGTACATTGGGTGCTAAGAGTTTGAACATCCTCAACAACTTGGATAGTAGCAACAGTATGGTGGGTAGAAAGGCTCTTAATTCTATCTTCGTCCTCCCTTAGGGATGCAACCACTTCGGGTTTAGCTGCCATTTGGTTTATCAAAGTGGCTTGTGTGTGGGACATATTGGAAACTTGGGTCTCAGTGATAGTGAGTCTAGTCTGGAGGTTAGAAATCTCAATATTTATATTCTCTAATCGTCTACTAATGTCTTGCAAGATAGCAGTATGCTCATTTAATTGCCTCGAGAAGGTTTTGTTTTGTTCATATTGGGTGTGCATGTAATTCTTAGTGGCCTTCTCTATTTCTAGCAGTTTCTCATAGCCAGGCAAGTCTCTATCTCTTTGGACGGAGTTCTTAGTGTTAGGATAAGCATTGTTGTTCCCATAGAAATTAGAGGGGAACGGTCTAGGATTACTACCAAAGTTACTCCTATAAGCATCAGCAATCACAGAATCTAAAGGATCATAACGAGGATCAACAGAAGATTGCTTCGAAAGTAGAGACATGATCAAGTCAGCTTTTTCATTTAAGGAGGAAATCTCCTCGACAAAGTTTACCTTCCTACCTGTTGGAGCGCGTTCGGTGTGCCATTGGGAATAGTTGGTCATCATCTCATCGGGAAGCTTCGTGGCAGCACCAAGTGTAGTTGACATAAAAGTTCCTCCCGCGGCCGAATCTAACAAGTTCCGCGAGGTAAAGTTCAAGCCTGCATAAAAAGTTTGGATAACCATCCAAGTAGTCAAACCGTGAGTAGGGAAGTTCTTGATAAGAGATTTCATACGTTCCCAAGCTTGGGCAACGTGTTCATTATCCAATTGTTTAAAATTCATTATGTTACTTCTAAGTTGGATAATTTTAGCAGGTGGATAGTATTTTCCGATAAAAGCATCTTTGCACTTGTCTCATGAATCTATGCTATTTCTAGGCAAAGACTGAAACAAAATTTTAGCTCCTCCTCTCAAGGAGAAAGGAAAAAGATTAAGCTTAACAATATTACCATCTATTTCTTGGTACTTTTGCATATCACAGAGTTCAACAAAGTTGTTTAAGTGTAAAGCAGCATCATCTCCAGCACCGGAGAATTGTTCTCTCATAACTAAGTTCAGTAAAGCAGGTTTAATTTCGTATGAAGGTGCTGAAGTGGCAGGTGTAGTGATAGGTGTGCTGATAAAGTCATCATTGTTGTGACTAGTGAAGTCACACAACTTGGTGTTCTCGGTGGAACCCATAGTAGCAAGCAGGCAAGATAACTATTTTTGTGATTTTTGATAAAAGGTACTAAAGCAAAAACTGAAAGGTAAACTAACAAGACTAAAAAGCAAAGGTAAAAGATAGCATGCAACTCCCCTATCCTGAAGAGTGGAGTCCCCGGCAACGGCGCCAGAAAAACTCCTTGATGGGCCTCTAACCCCTCATTGGTTACCCCAAGTGGAAGGTGTAAGATGCAGTGTTGTGGTTTTTCCCTTAGCAAAGATGCCAAGGATCGAATCCCCAGAGACTCCTAGGTTCAACAAGTAGGTGTCAACTGCTAACGACGCCAGATATTAGCAATCAACGTGGACCTTGATGGGCCTCGAACCCCTCGTTGGTTACCCCAAGTGGAAGGTGTAAGATGCAGTAAGTAGAAGCGTTTTCCCTTAGCAAAGATGCCAAGGATCGAATCCCAGAGACTCCTAGGTTCAACAGGTAGGTGTCAACTGCTAACGGCGCAATTAGCAATCAACGTGGACCTGCACACAGATACAAATAACTTTGCTCCCAACGAGTACAGAGAGGTTGTCAATCCCACTGGCCTTATAGTTCACAAAGGGTTAAAAGCAATGATAGTAGTGATAGATAGTGTTTTTGCAATAGTAAATAATAATTAAAAGTAAATAGAGGGTGTGATCAATGATGGTAAGAAGGACCGGAGTCTCATGATGTTCACTAGTGATGTCTCTCTCCCAAAAGACGATAAAACAGCTATGTGAGGTAAACAAATTACAGCTGGGCAATTGACACGACCACGAACGCAAACCAATGCTGACTACATTGCAAGAAAGGTTGAGGTTCAAAGCATGGGCGGTACGCCAAAGTAAGTAGACCGAAATCCATCAATGCCTACTACTAATCATCCACCTTGAGATATCTATCCAGAACATCTCGCTGGTATTAAGTTGCGAGTCCCACCCATAGTGTAAACTCAATGCAACACACAACTGCATTAAAAGAACTTTGCGTAAAGTAAACAATCCTTGCACCCGCGGGCACAAGCACCGTTGTTTTCCCCCTTGTGGCAACAGCACATCCCCTAGACTCATGTTTCTGTCACTCAAGCTAGTCATCGAGGGGCATGAACCCACAATCAAGCATAACATTCCCTCTTGGAGTCACTACCTACTACTCGGCCAAAGCAATAAATAACAACGGAGAACATGCAAGAATTACTTATGAACATAAATATAAAAGAGGTGAATCAAATATATTATTCAAGATCAATCTGAACATAATCTCATAATCCATCGGATCCCAGCAAACTCAACATAGCAACAGCATAAGGATTACATAGGTGCCTCGATCATGTAGGGCAGCTCACGAGGACTAATTAGTGAAGCACAAGAACGGGAGGAGAACATCACATAGCTACTGGTCATGGACTCATGGTCCAAGGGAGACTACTCACGAGTCATCCGGGAGGCGTCCATGGTGGTGGAGAAGCTCCCGGTGGTGATCCTCCCCTCCGGCAGGGTGCCGGGAAGAGTTCTCCTGGTGCTCCTGATCTTGGAAGCGGCGGCGGCGGCGGAACAGAGATGGGATTGCGAAAAGAGTTTCTTCCCTGAGGGTTTCGGAGGACCCTCTAAATATATGCCAAAGGGGGGCACCGGACGGGCTTCGGGGGGCCCAGGCGCCCCCCCGGCGCGGCCCAGGGGAGGGGGGGGCGCCGCCAGGGCGCCTGGAGCCCTGGTGGCCCCCCCAGACTGCCCTTCGGACGCAGTGTTGTTTCCGGAACGCTGATTTTTTATATAATTTTTCTGGATTTTTCTGGGCAGTTCTCGAAACGTGAAAACCTGAAATACAAAAACAGCCGAAAACAGAAACTGGCACTGGGGTGCACTGGATTAGTAAGTTAGTCCAAATATGATCAAAAGTGTATGGAAGTGTATGAATATCATAGCAATATCACCCAAAAGTGGCATGGAGCAAGCAGAAATTATAGATACGTTTTGGACGTATCAACATCCCCAAGTTTAATTCCTGCTCGTCCTCGAGTAGGTAAATGATAACAAGAATAATTTCTGTGGTGACATGCTATTAACCATATAGGACTTTTTATAGTCATATGACAAAAGCTTACCGAGACAATGAATCTATAGTAATTAAGTTGCCTCATGAGAAAATCACAAATGACTGAAAGTTTTACAACATGAAACTGAAACATCAAAAAGATTTGCAATGAACATGATGTGCAAATATGATAAAGTAATATCTAGCTTGCCCCCTTTAGTGATGCAAAACATAAATGCAGGGGCACCTTCAAGGTTTAAGTGCTGACTAGATACAATGATTTCAGAATAGACGATATCACAATCATGCAAAAGACAATGCTACTTTGGGACAATGCACATTACACTCAGAATGACAATCATGCTCTCAATAGTAGGTGCTTTAACATAAAAGTAAAAGAATGGTTAAGTGCTAGAGCTTTTTTATTTTGAAAACATGGAAGCAATTTTGTCAACGGTAGTAGTACTTCATATGTGTCATGCATAAGACATCCTATAAGTTGCAAGCCTCATGCATCGAATACCAATAGTGCTCATACCTTGTCCTAATTAGCTCGGATTTCCATGGGTTATCATTGCATTACATATGTTTCAACCAAGTGTCACAAAGGGGTACCTCTATGCCACCTGTACAAAGGTCCAAGGAGATAAATCGCATTTGATTTCTCATTTTTGATAGATCTCAACTTGAGGACATCCATACTGGGACAACATAGAAAATAGATGATGGACTCCTCTTTAATGCATAAGCATATTCTCATAAGAGATTGAGGATCAACGTCCAAGATAAAACTTCAACCATGATACATGGCTTTGGTTAGCGGCCCAATGTTCTTCTCTAACAATATGCATATTCATTCAACCCATGTTAAATCACCCTTACTTCAGACAAGACGAACATGCATAGCAACTCACATGATATTCAACAAAAGTGTGACAGTTGATGGCGTCCCCAGAAACATGGTTACCGCTCAGCAAGCAACTTATAAGAAATAAGATACATAGGCAACATATTCTTTACCACAGTAGTTTTTAAGCTACTTTCCCATGAGCTATGCATTGCAAAGTTAGTTTGCTTAATACAGGTGGAGGTTAGCAAAAAGACTGGGAGCGACCAACTAAGAGAGCAATGACGGTCATAATCATGCAGAGCGACAAAGCAATATTGAATCAGGCATGGTAGTTATATCGCTACTCAGAAATAAAAGATCATCAAGGCTTGACAGGCTTTCTTTACAGTCTTAAATATGCGTGAGCATACGCCAAGTCAATCAAAATAAATTCTCGAAGGAAGATATTACTAAACCATACCATATCATAGGCAAACAAATCAAGTTGGTATTCCAATAACACATTGGGAACCCCCCAGCTATTTGAGATTAACCATAAGAAAACCTGAACTACTAAGCACCATTATGCAAGTAGCATCTTTATCATAGACACATTAACCAGTGCAACAGAAGCAAACTCTCTTAATAAGGTGAGCATGATAATTGAAGAGAGTTCAAGCAACCAACTAAACAAAAGCTCTTTGAAAAGATAAGCATGAATACTAAGAGCAGAGCATGATAGTAGCTATTAAAAGACAAAGAACACACACAACATAGATAAACATGAAAATTCTATGTTATGTTCTAGGTAGAAGTGGAGCGTGTTTCTCTCCCACATAAAGGAATGCTGAGTTCCGACTCGTTATGAAAAACTAAAAAGAAAACTAAAAACAAGACGCTCCAAGCATAGCACATAACACATGAAGTGATAAAAATATAGTGGAACGAAAGATGAACTGATAATGTTGATGGAGAAGGGGATGCATGGGGGCATCCCCAAGCTTAGACGCTTGAGTCTCCTTGAATATTTATTGGGGTGCATGGGGGCATCCCCAAGCATGAGCGCTTGACACTCCTGAATCTTTTTTATCATCTTCCCTCGCACACTTGAAAACTCCCTTCATACATAACTCATCATAATCTGATTAGCGAGGTTAGTACCCTTAATAAAATAATTATACCTTGCTGGAAATAAGGATATTATTGAAGTTCTACTGTTTCTCAAGATTGCCAAAAGGTTTTTGCAAAGAAAAAGCAAGTTCTTGATTTGCAAAGTGAAGGAATGGCAAAACAGGACAGAATCTGTGAAAAACAGAACAACAGGTAGTAATTGATCTGTTCGGGATACTTCTGCAACTCAAATCAAAAAACTCAGAACAGACGCACGAAAGACAATTATATAGAGAACACTGTCGAGAAAATTCAGACCAAAAAGATGATCTGGTGATTTTATACGAATTTTTCTATCCAAGGACATAATCTGTTTCCTGGACAGCACCTCACAACTTTTGAACTTTCTAGCAATCAGAGACTATACTTGGCACAAATATGAAAAGCAAAGATACAATGATGATGCTACAGAAGTAAACAACATCAAGACACAACAAAAGCAAAAATTTTATTCATGTGGGCTGCCTCCCAAAAGCGCTTTCTTTTATGCCTTTAAGCTAGGCATAATGCATAGAGATCAAGTTTTATCAAGAGTAAAAGAATAGCTAGCCCGTACAACGGACTCAAAAGGTAACTTGATCTTCTTTCGAGGGAAGTGTTCCATCCCTTTCTTGAGAGGAAACTGAAATTTAATATTACCCTCTTTCATGTCAATGATAGCACCAACGGTGCGCAAAAAGGGACGTCCCAAAATAATTGGACATGAAGGATCACATTCAATATCCATAATAGTGAAATCAACGGGCACATAATTATCATTGACAACAATAAGAACATCGTCGATCCTCCCCAAAGGTTTCTTTATGTAAGAATCAACGAGACGAACACCAAAAGAACAAGAATCATAAGGTTTCAATTTAAGCATATCATATATTCTTTTGGGCATAACAGAGGTACTAGCACCAACATCACATAATGCATAACAAGAGAAGTTATTCAAATGATTTTTTATCATAGGATCCCAACCATCTTCTAGCTTTCTAGGTATGGAGGCTTCTACTCTAAGTTTCTCCTCCCTAGCATTGATGAGAGCATTAGTGATATGCTCTGTGAAGGCAAGGTTAAGCGTGCTAGTGCGGGGATCTCTAGACATCTTGTGAAGGAAATCAATAACTTCGGTAAGAGTGCAATTATCAAAATCAAGGTCACGAGCATCAAGTAAAGTGGTAGTGGTGTCCTTAAGGTTCACTTGTTTGGTAGCTTCTATAGTCATAGCATCACCATTAAAAGGTCCATTGGGACCAGGAGTACATTGGGTGCTAAGAGTTTGAACATCCTCAACAACTTGGATAGTAGCAACAGTGTGGTGGGTAGGAAGGCTCTTAATTCTATCTTCTTCCTCCCTTTCTCTAGCCCATCTTTCTTTAAGTTTAGCCATCATCCTAATGTTTTCATTAATTTGCACTTGAATAGCATTGATAGGAGTGACTTCCCTCTCCTCAAGAGGAGAAGTTTTAATTTTTAGCAATTTTACCTCATTGGCTAAGTGGTCTACCTTAAAAGAAAGATCATCTAGTTTATGTAGTTTATCTTCTACATTCTTATTAAAGGCTTTTTGGGTAGTGATGAAATCTCTAAGCATAGTCTCTAGTTCAGTAGTGGAGTTCTTGGTACTAGAATAAGCATTATTGTTCCCATAAGAGTTAGAGGGGAACGGTCTAGGATTGCTACCAAAGTTACTCCTATAAGCATTGTTGTTAAAATTGTTTCTAGAGATAAAGTTCACATCTACTTGTTCTTGAGCAATCAAAGAATTTAAAGGAACATCACGAGGATCAACAGTAGATTGCTTCGAAAGTAGAGACATAATCAAGTCAACCTTTTCATTAAGGGAGGAAATCTCCTCGACAGAGTTTACCTTCCTACCTGTTGGAGCGTGTTCGGTGTGCCATTGGGAATAGTTGGTCATCATCTCATCGAGAAGCTTTGTGGCAGCACCAAGTGTAGTTGACATAAAAGTTCCTCCCGCGGCCGAATCTAACAAGTTCCGCGAGGTAAAGTTCAAGCCTGCATAAAAAGTTTGGATAACCATCGAAGTAGTCAAACCGTGAGTAGGGCAGTTCTTTATAAGAGATTTCATACGTTCCCAAGCTTGGGCAACGTGTTCATTATCCAATTGTTTAAAATTCATTATGTTACTTCTAAGTTCGATAATTTTAGCAGGTGGATAGTATTTTCTAATAAAAGCATCTTTGCACTTGTCCCAAGAATCTATGCTATTTCTAGGCAAAGACTGAAACCAAATTTTAGCTCCTCCTCTCAAGGAGAAAGGAAAAAGCTTAAGCTTAACAATATTACCATCTATTTCTTGGTACTTTTGCATATCACAAAGTTCAACAAAGTTGTTTAAGTGTAAAGCAGCATCATCTCCAGCACCGGAGAATTGTTCTTTCATAACTAAGTTCAGTAAAGCAGGTTTAATTTCATATGAAGGTGCTGAAGTGGCAGGTGTAGTGATAGGTGTGCTGATAAAGTCATCGTTGTTGTGACTAGTGAAGTCACACAACTTGGTGTTCTCGGTGGAACCCATAGTAGCAAGCAAGCAAGATAACTATTTTTGTGATTTTCGATAAAAGGTACTGAAAGCAAAAACTGAAAGGTAAACTAACAAGACTAAAAAGCAAAGGTAAAAGATAGCGGGAAACTCCCCTATCCTGAAGAGTGGAGTCCCCGGCAACGGCGCCAGAAAATACTCCTTGATGGGCCTCAAACCCCTCGTTGGTTACCCCAAGTGGAAGGTGTAAGATGCAGTAAGTAGAAGCGTTTTCCCTTAGCAAAGATGCCAAGGATCGAATCCCCAGAGACTCCTAGGTTCAACAGGTAGGTGTCAACTGCTAACGGCGCAATTAGCAATCAACGTGGACCTGCACACAGATACAAATAACTTTGCTCCCAACGAGTACAGAGAGGTTGTCAATCCCTCCGGCCTTGTAGTTCACAAAGGGTTAAAAGCAATGATAGTAGTGATAGATAGTGTTTTTGCAATAGTAAATAATAATGAAAAGTAAATAGCGGGTGTGATCAATGATGGTAATAAGGACCGGAGTCTCATGATGTTCACTAGTGATGTCTCTCTCCCAAAAGACGATAAAACATCTATGTGAGGTAAACAAATTACAGCTGGGCAATTGACAGGACCACGAACGCAAACCAATGCTGACTACATTGCAAGAAAGGTTGAGGTTCAAAGCATGGGCGGTACGCCAAAGTAAGTAGACCGAAATCCATCAATACCTACTACTAATCATCCACCTTGAGATATCTATCCAGAACATCTCGCTGGTATTAAGTTGCGAGTCCCACCCATAGTGTAAACTCAATGCAAAAGACAACTGCATTAAAAGAACTTTGCGTAAAGTAAACAATCCTTGCACCTGCGGGCACAAGCACCGTTGTTTTCCCCCTTGTGGCAACATCACATCCCCTAGACTCATGTTTCTGTCACTCAAGCTAGTCATCGAGGGGCATGAACCCACAATCAAGCATAACGTTCCCTCTTGGAGTCACTACCTACTACTCGGCCAAAGCAATAAATAACAACGGAGAACATGCAAGAATTACTTATGAACATAAATATAAAAGAGGTGAATCAAATATATTACTCAAGATCAATCTGAACATAATCTCATAATCCATCGGATCCCAGCAAACTCAACATAGCAACAGCATAAGGATTACATAGGTGCCTCGATCATGTAGGGCAGCTCACGAGGACTAATTAGTGAAGCACAAGAACGGGAGGAGAACATCACATAGCTACTGGTCATGGACTCATGGTCCAAGGGAGACTACTCACGAGTTATCCGGGAGGCGTCCATGGTGGTGGAGAAGCTCCCGGTGGTGATCCTCCCCTCCGGCAGGGTGCCGGGAAGAGTTCTCCTGGTGCTCCCAATCTTGGAAGCGCCGGCGGCGGTGGAACAGAGATGGGTTCGCGAAAAGAGTTTCTTCCCTGAGGGTTTCGGAGGACCCTCTAAATATATGCCAAAGGGGGGCACCGGACGGGCTTCGGGGGGCCCAGGCGCCCCCCCGGCGCGGCCCAGGGGGGGGGGGCGCCGCCAGGGCGCCTGGAGCCCTGGTGGCCCCCCAGGCTGCCCTTCGGACGCAGTGTTGTTTCCGGAACGCTGATTTTTTATATAATTTTTCTGGATTTTTCTGGGTAGTTCTCGAAACGTGAAAACCTAAAATACAAAAACAGCCGAAAACAGAAACTGGCACTGGGGTGCACTGGATTAGTAAGTTATTCCAAATATGATCAAAAGTGTATGGAAGTGTATGAATATCATAGCAATATCACCCAAAAGTGGCATGGAGCAAGCAGAAATTATAGATACGTTTTGGACGTATCAGACCTGCACACAGATACAAATAACTTTGCTCCAAACGAGTACAGAGAGGTTGTCAATCTCTCCGGCCTTGTAGTTCACAAAGGATTAAAAGCAAATGATAGTAGTGATAGATAGTGTTTGCAATAGTAAATAATAGCGAAAAGTAAATAGCGGATGTGACTGGGAGCGACCAACTAAGAGAGCAATGACGGTCATAATCATGCAGAGCGACAAAGCAACATTGAATCAGGCATGGAAGTTATATCGCTACTCAGAAACAAAAGATCATCAAGGCTTGACAGACTTTCTTTACAGTCTTAAATATGCATGAGCATACGGCAAGTCAATCAAAATAAATTCTTGAGGGAAGATATTACTAAACCATACCACATCATAGGCAAACAAATCATGTTGGTACTATTCTTGAGGGAAGATATTACTAAACCATACCACATCAATCTGAACATAATCTCATAATCCATCGGATCCCAGCAAACTCATCATAGCAACAGCATAAGGATTACATATGTGCCTCGATCATTTAGGGCAGCTCACGAGGACAAATTAGTGAAGCACAAGAACGGGAGGAGAACATCACATAGCTACTGGTCATGGACTCATGGTCCAAGGGAGACTACTCATGACTCATCCGGGAGGCGTCCATGGTGGTGGAGAAGCTCCCGGTGGTGATCCTCCCCTCCGGCAGGGTGCCGGGAAGAGTTCTCCTGGTGCTCCCGATCTTGGAAGCGGCGGCGGCGGCGGAACAGAGATGGGATCGCGAAAAGAGTTCCTGTTCTGAGGGTTTCGGAGGACGCTTTAAATATATGCCAAAGGGGGGCATTGGGAAGCTTCGGGAGGCCCAGGCGCCCCCCGGCGCGGCCCGGGGGGGGGGGGGGGCGCCGCCAGGGCGCCTGGAGCCCTGGTGGCCCCCCCGGCTGTCCTTCGGACGCACGGTAGTTTCCGAAACGCTGATTTTTTATATATATTTTTCTGGATTTTTCCTGGCAGTTCTCGTAACGTGAAAACCTGAAATACAAAAACAGCCGAAAACAGAAATTGGCACTGGGGTGCACTGGATTAGTAGGTTAGTCCAAATATGATCAGAAGTGTATGGAAGTGTATGAATATCATAGCAATATCACCCAAAAGTGGCATGGAGCAAGCAGAAATTATAGATACGTTTTGGACGTATCAAGTCACTACCTACTACTTGGCCAAAGCAATAAATAACAACGGAGAACATGCAAGAATTACTTATGAACATAAATATAAAAGAGGTAGATCAAATATATTACTCAAGCACAATCTGAACATAATCTCATAATCCATCGGATCCTAGCAAACTCATCATAGCAACAGCATAAGGATTACATATGTGCCTCGATCATGTAGGGCAGCTCACGAGGACTAATTAGTGAAGCACAAGAACGGGAGGAGAACATCACATAGCTACTGGTCATGGACTCATGGTCCAAGGGAGACTACTCACGAGTCATCCGGGAGGCGTCCATGGTGGTGGAGAAGCTCCCGGTGGTGATCCTCCCCTCCGGCAGGGTGCCGGGAAGAGTTCTCCTGGTGCTCCCAATCTTGGAAGCGCCGGCGGCGGTGGAACAGAGATGGGTTCGCGAAAAGAGTTTCTTCCCTGAGGGTTTCGGAGGACCCTCTAAATATATGCCAAAGGGGGGCACCGGACGGGCTTCGGGGGGCCCAGGCGCCCCCCCGGCGCGGCCCAGGGGGGGCGCCGCCAGGGCGCCTGGAGCCCTGGTGGCCCCCCCCGGCTGTCCTTCGGACGCACGGTAGTTTCTGGAACGCTGATTTTTTAATATAATTTTTCTGGATTTTTCCTGGCAGTTCTCGTAATGTGAAAACCTGAAATACAAAAAATACCGAAAACAGAAACTGGCACTGGGGTGCACTGAGTTAATAGGTTAGTCCAAATATGATCAAAAGTGTATGGAAGTGTATAAATATCATAGCAATATCACCCAAAAGAGGCATGGAGCAAGCAGAAATTATAGATACGTTTTGGACGTATCAACATCCCCAAGCTTAATTCCTGCTCGTCCTCGAGTAGGTAAATGATAACAAGAATAATTTCTGTGGTGACATGCTATTAACCATATAGGACTTTTTCATAGTCATATGACAAAAGCTTACTGAGATAATGAATCTGTAGTAATTGAGTTGCCTCATGAGAAAATCACAAGGAACTGAAAGTTTTACAATATGATACTGAAACATCAAATAGATTTGCAATGAATATGATGTGCAAATATGATAAAGTGATATCTAGCTTGCCCCCTTTAGTGAAGCAAACCATAAATGCAGGGGCACCTTCAAGGTTTAAGTGATGACTAATACAATGATTTCAGAATAAACAATATCACAATCATGCAAAAGACAATGCTACTTTGGGACAATGCACATTACACTCAGAATGACAATCATGCTCTCAGTAGTTGGTGCTTTTAAAAGAAGGTGGAGACTCAACATAAAAGTGAAAGGATGGTCATGTGCTAGAGCTTTTTATTTTGAAAACATAGAAGCAATTTTGTCAACGGTAGTAGTACTTCATATGTGTTATGCATAAGACATCCTATAAGTTGCAGGCCTCATGCATCGAATACCAATAGTGCTCGCACCTTGTCCTAATTAGCTCGGATTTCCATGGGTTATCATTGCATTACATATGTTTCAACCAAGTGTCACAAAGGGGTACCTCTATGTCACCTGTACAAAGGTCCAAGGAGATAGATCGCATTTGATTTCTCGTTTTTGATAGATCTCAACTTGAGGACATCCATACCGGGACAACATAGAAAATAGATAATGGACTCCTCTTTAATGCTTAAGCATATTCTCATAAGAGATTGAGGATTAATGTCCAAGCTAAAACTTCCACCATGATACATGGCTTTGGTTGGCGGCCCAATGTTCTTCTCTAACAATATGCATACTCATTCAACCCATGGCAAATCACCCTTACTTCAGACAAGACGAACATGCATAGCAACTCACATGATATTCAACAAAAGTGTAACAGTTGATGGCGTCCCCAGAAACATGGATACCGCTCAGCAAGCAACTTATAAGAAATAAGATACATAGGCAACATATTCTTTACCACAATAGTTTTTAAGCTACTTTCCCATGAGCTATGTATTGCAAAAACTAAAGGTTTTAAAGGTAGCACATGTAAATCTTGGACTGGCGGTGAAATACCACATATAGGTAGGTATGGTGGACTCATATGGCATAACTGGTTTAAAAGGATGTGGATGCACAAGCAGTTAGTCCGCTTAGTACAGGTGGAGGTTAGCAAAAGACTGAAAGCGACCAACTAAGAGAGCAATGACGGTCATAATCATGCAGAGTGACAAAGCAACATTGAATCAGGCATGGAAGTTATATCGCTACTCAGAAACAAAAGATCATCAAGGCTTGACAGACTTTCTTTACAGTCTTAAATATGCGTGAGCATACGCCAAGTCAATCAAAATAAATTCTTGAGGGAAGATATTACTAAACCATACCACATCATAGGAAAACAAATCATGCTGGAAATAAAGATATTCTTGAAGGTCTACTGTTTCTCAAGATTGCCAAAAGGTTTTTGCAAAGAGAAAGCAAGCTCTTGGTTTGCAAAATGAAGGAAAGGCAAAACAGGACAGAATCTGTGGAAAACAGAACAGCAGGTAGTAATTGATTTGTTCGGGGCACTTCTGCAACTCAAATAAAAAAAACTCAGAACAGACGCACGAAAGACAATTATATATAGAACGCCGTCGAAAAAATTCAGACCAAAAAGATGATCTGGTGATTTTATACGAATTTTTCTATCCAAGGACAGAATCTGTTTCCTGGACAGCACCTCACAACTTTTGAACTTTCTAGCAATCAGAGGCTATACTTGGCACAAATATGAAAAACAAAGATACAATGATGATGCTACTGTAGTAAACAACATCAAGACACAACAAAAGAAAAAAATTTATTCATGTGGGCTGCCTCCCAAAAGCGCTTTCTTTTATGCCTTTAAGCTAGGCATAATGCATATAGATCAAGTCTTATCAAGAGTAAAAGAATAGCTAGCCCGTACAACGGACTCAAAAGGTAACTTGATCTTCTTTCGAGGGAAGTGTTCCATCCCTTTCTTGAGAGGAAACTGAAATTTTATATTACCCTCTTTCATGTCAATGATAGCACCAACGGTGCGCAAAAAGGGGCGTCCCAAAATAATTGGACAAGAAGGATCACATTCAATATCCATAATAGTGAAATCAACGGGAACATAATTATCATTGACAACAATAAGAACATCGTCGATCCTCCCCAAAGGTTTCTTTATGGAAGAATCAACGAGACGAACACCAAAAGAACAAGAATCACAAGGTTTCAATTTAAGCATATCATATATTCTTTTGGGCATAACAGAGGTACTAGCTCCAACATCACATAATGCATAGCAAGAGAAGTCATTCAATTTAATTTTTATCATAGGATCCCAACCATCTTCTAGCTTTCTAGGTATGGAGGCTTCTACTCTGAGTTTCTCCTCCCTAGCTTTGATGAGAGCATTAGTGATATGCTCTGTGAAGGCAAGGTTAAGCGTGCTAGTGCGGGGATCTCTAGACATCTTGTGAAGGAAATCAATAACTTTGGTGAGAGTGCAATTATCAAAATCAAGGTCACGAGCATCAAGTAAAGTGGTAGTGGTGTCCTTAAGGTTCACTTGTTTGGTAGTTTCTATAGCCATAGCATCACCATTAATAGGTCCAATGGGACCAGGAGTACATTGGGTGCTAAGAGTTTGGATATCCTCAACAACTTGGATAGTAGCAACAGTGTGGTGGGTAGGAAGGCTCTTAATTCTATCTTCTTCCTCCCTTCCTCTAGCCCATCTCTCTTTAAGTTTAGCCAACATCCTAATGTTTTCATTAATTTTCACTTGAATAGCATTCATAGGAGTGACCTTCCTCTCCTCAAGAGGAGAAGTTGTAATTTTAAGCAACTCTATCTCATTGGCTAAGTGGTCTACCTTCAAAGAGAGATCATCTAGTTTGTGTAGTTTTTCTTATACGCCCTTATTAAAGGCTTTTTGGGTAGTGATGAAATCTTTAAGCATAATCTCTAGTTCAGTATTGGAGTTCTTGGTGCTAGGATAAGCATTGTTGTTCCCATAAGAATTAGAGGGGAACGGTCTAGGATTGTTACCAAAATTACTCCTATAAGCATTGTTATTAAAATTGTTTCTAGAGATAAAGTTCACATCTACTTGTTCTTGAGCAATCAAAGAATTTAAAGGAACATCACGAGGATCAACAGAAGATTGCTTCGAAAGTAGAGACATGATTAAGTCAACTTTTTCATTTAAGGAGGAAATCTCCTCGACAGAGTTTACCTTCCTACCTGTTGGAGCGCGTCCGGTGTGCCATTGGGAATAGTTGGTCATCATCTCATCGAGATGCCTTGTGGCAGCACCAAGTGTAGTTGACATAAACGTTCCTCCCGCGGCTAAATCTAACAAGTTCCACGAGGTAAAGTTCAAGCCTGCATAAAAAGTTTGGATAACCATCCAAGTAGTCAAACCGTGAGTAGGGCAGTTCTTGATAAGAGATTTCATACGTTCCCAAGCTTGGGCAACGTGTTCATTATCCAATTGTTTAAAATTCATTATGTTACTTCTTATTTGGATAGTTTTAGCAGGTGGATAGTATTTTCCAATAAAAGCATCTTTGCACTTGTCCCATGAATCTATGCTATTTCTAGGCAAAGACTGAAACCAAATTTTAGCTCCTCCTCTCAAGGAGAAAGGAAAAAGATTAAGCTTAACAATATTACCATCTATTTCTTGGTACTTTTGCATATTACAAAGTTCAACAAAGTTGTTCAAGTGTAAAGCAGCATCATCTCCAGCACCGGAGAATTGATCTTTCATGACTAAGTTCAGTAAAGCAGGTTTAATTTCATACAAAGGTGCTGAAGTGGCAGGTGTAGTGATAGGTGTGCTGATAAAGTCATCGTTGTTGTGACTAGTGAAATCACACAACTTGGTGTTCTCGGTGGAACCCATAGTAGCAAGCAAGCAAGATAACTATTTTTGTGATTTTCGATAAAAGGTACTGAAAGCAAAAACTGAAAGGTAAACTAACAAGAATAAAAAGCAAAGGTAAAAGATAGCGTGCAACTCCCCTATCCTGAAGAGTGGAGTCCCCGGCAACGGCGCCAGAAAATACTCCTTGATGGGCCTCGAACCCCTCGTTGGTTACCCCAAGTGGAAGGTGTAAGATGCAGTAAGTAGAAGCGTTTTCCCTAAGCAAAGATGCCAAGGATCGAATCCCAGAGACTCCTAGGTTCAACAAGAAGGTGTCAACTGCTAACGGCGCCAGATATTAGCAATCAACGTGGACCTGCACACAGATACAAATAACTTTGCTCCCAACGAGTATAGAGAGGTTGTCAATCCCTCCGGCCTTGAAGTTTACAAAGGATTAAACGCAAATGATAGTAGTGATAGATAATGTTTGCAATAGTAAGTAAAAGCGAAAAGTAAATAGCGGATGTGATCAAGGATGGTAATATGGACCGGAGTCTCATGATGTTCACTAGTGATGTCTCTCTCCCAAAAGACGATAAAACAGCTATGTGAGGTAAACGAATTACAGCTGGGCAATTGACAGGACCACGAACGCAAACCAATGCTGACTACATTGAAAGAAAGGTTGAGGTTCAAAGCATGGGCGGTACGCCAAAGTAAGTAGACCGAAATCCATCAATATCTACTACTAATCATCCACCTTGAGATATCTGTCCAGAACATCTCGCTGGTATTAAGTTGCGAGCCCCACCCATAGTGTAAACTCAAAGCAACAGACAACTGCATTGAAAGAACTTTGCGTAAAGTAAACAATCCTTGCACCCGCGGGCACAACCACCATTGTTTCCCCCCTCGTGGCAACATCACATCCCCTAGACTCATGTTTCTGTCACTCAAACTAGTCATCGAGGGGCATGAACCCACAATCAAGCATAACGTTCCCTCTTGGAGTCACTACCTACTACTTGGCCAAAGCAATAAATAACAATGGAGAACATGCACGAATTACTTATGAACATAAATATAAAAGAGGTAGATCAAATATATTACTCAAGCACAATCTGAACATAATCTCATAATCCATCGGATCCCAGCAAACTCATCATAGCAACAGCATAAGGATTACATATGTGCCTCGATCATGTAGGGCAGCTCACGAGGACTAATTAGTGAAGCACAAGAACGGGAGGAGAACATCACATAGCTACTGGTCATGGACTCATGGTCCATGGGAGACTACTCACAACTCATCCGGGAGGCGTCCATGGTGGTGGAGAGGCTCCCGGTGGTGATCCTCCCCTCCGGTAGGGTGCCGGGAAGGGTTCTCCTGGTGCTGCCGATCTTGGAAGCGGCGGCGGCGGCGGAACAGAGATGAGATCACGAAAAAGAGTTCCTCTCTCGAGGGTTTCGGGAGACGCTTTAAATATATGCCAAAGGGGGGCATCGGGGAAGCTTCGGGGGGCCCAGGCGCCCCCCCGGCGCGGCCTAGGGGGGGGGCGCCGCCAGGGCGCCTGGAGCCCTGGTGCCCCCCCGGCTGTCCTTCGGACGCACGGTAGTTTCTGGAACGCTGATTTTTTATATAATTTTTCTGGATTTTTCCTGGCAGTTCTCGTAATGTGAAAACCTGAAATACAAAAACAGCCAAAAACAGAAACTGGCACTGGGGTGCACTGAGTTAAAAGGTTAGTCCAAATATGATCAAAAGTGTATGGAAGTGTATAAATATCATAGCAACACCCAAAAGAGGCATGGAGCAAGCAGAAATTATAGATACGTTTTGGACGTATCAGTGACCGAATGTTGTTCGGAGTCCCGGATGATATAATGGACATGACGAGGAGCTCCGAAATGGTCCGGAGGTAATATTTGATATATAGGATGATATGGTTAGGCCAAGGGGTCAAGCCCACAGGGCATTAAGTCGGTGCAAAAGGTGTTTTGCGGAGGCCAGGGGGCCAAACGCCGGAGACCCTGGCGTCTGGCCCTAGTCCAGACGCCGAGGCCCATGGCGTCTGGACCAGACGCCAAGGACTATGGCGTTTGGTCCTGGAGTCCGAGTGGAACTCTTGCCTTTCGGGCAAAACCGACTTTGAGGAGGCTTTTGCTCCAAGTTTCGACCCCAGGGCTCAACATATAAATAGAGGGGCGGGGCTAGCACCTGGAACACATCAAGATACACCAAGCCGTGTGCCGGCAACCCCGACCCTCTAGTTTATCCTCCGTCTAGTTTCTGCAGTGCTTGGCGAAGCCCTGCAGAGATTGTTCTTCATCAACAACCGTCACCACGCCGTCGTGCTGCCGGAACTCATCTACTACTTCGCCCGTCTTGCCGGATCAAGAAGGCGAGGACGTCATTGAGCCGAACGTGTGCTGAACGCGGAGGTGCCGTACGTTCGATACTAGATCGGGACGGATCGTGAAGGTGCACGACTACATCAACCGCGTTGATAAATGCTTCTGCTTTCGGTCTACGAGGGTACGTAGACACACTCTCCCCTCTCGTTGCTATGCATCTAGTAGATAGATCTTGCGTGATCGTAGGAGAATTTTTGAAATACTACGTTCCCAACAATTCTTGCCAGAGGTTGATATGTCAGCTGAAGCCATATACCAAGAGCCTGCCAAAGAGCCTGTTAGTCTTCACAACGCTGATCACCAGAGCTTCACTCAGCCAATTGAAGGAGTTCCAGCAGTCTCTCGCGTTTACCCTCTGGCTGGCCGTACTCGCCTACCTTGCCATGCAGAGACTGAAGCTACCAAGAGCACCATTGCCCAAAGGCCTCAGAAGCGTTCTCGTGTTCTCAACGACCGAGAGCTTCTCGTTGCCTTACATCAGAAACAGGATAAGCATCACTACTGGCTGAAGTGTCAGATACAAAGCCTCTTGGTGGACGTCAAGGAATGCCTTTGTTGCTCATGAAACCTGTCAGAGGTCATGGAAGAGTTTAACTTTGCTGAGTGCTAAAGCGGATCTTCAAGACGATGGCTTCACAGAAATATTCAAGTTTGACCACACTCCTCCAAGGAGTGCTGTTCTGCGTCGAACTCCATCTCTTGAAGACTCTAACTACTCCTCCTCCGCTGCAACGGTTGACGCCAGGGTGATAGATGATCAAGATGATGCTACCTCACCACCTCCTCCTTCAGCGTGTGTCGACACTGCACCAACTACTTCTGCACCGCCAAACACCACCGCCGACCCTGCTTCCTCTCCTGCTCCAACTGGGAACGAGTAGAGGCTCTATGTCTTCAAACCTTTTTGGTCCTTACTGACAAAAGGGGGGAAGCATATGAGTTGATAGTCTTCAAGCGGGTCCATATGGGCGGGTGCTTTATATTTTGCCTAGTGTTTACAACTCCCGTTTTTGCTACATTTGGTTCTTTGAGTTGTAACACTTAAACTTGATGGTCGTCTGCTATGTTTTCTGGTACTCTGTAATGCGATGATAAATTCCGCATGTGCTACGATATTTTCCGCACTTAGTCATTTTGCAGACGTCCATTTCTCATTATGCATATCATTATATTCGACATATCAAATGTGCATGATGAATTGTCTTCATAAGTTGAAGAGGATCTCCACAAGTACAACCTGCCATGTGCATTTGCATTCAAAAGCAAATCAACTATATGCACATCTTCAGGGGGAGCCTTTTGCTACTTAGGAAGACAATACCTTCATCCTTTACAATTTCACATACTTTTATCCCCGTTGAAAACTTCAACCAGTTTGTCATCAATCGCCAAAAGGGGGAGATTGTAAGTGCATCTAGTGCCACCCCTAGTTGGTTTTGGAGTATTGACGACAAACCTGGTTGAGGGACTAATGTGTTTGTGAGAATTGCAGGATAACACAGGTAGTAGTCCCTCATTGTTTTGGTTTACCTACCGGAGATGACCCATAAAAATGTATGAAGACATTGACGACAATGGTGGTACATGAAGATAATCATATTGAAGACTATGACAAGTGAAGACATTGTGTGAAGACTATGGAACGCGAAGACTTAGATGTTTCGTTGTTTCCTTTTCTTCTTTGTTGAGTCATAGGAACCACCGTACTGTTAAGTGGGGTCCAAGTGAACTAAGTTAGAGTGACTGAAGTGATGCTCAACCAAATCCTATGTCTTCGAGCGAAGACAATGAGAGCAAATCTTATCCAGAGCTGGATGAGTCAGCTTTACTTGTAGCCCAAGTAAAGTTGCCGTGTGTGTTTGAAATCTGACCGTTGGAACACGTGTCAGTTCCTTAGTGACCCAGGGTCACTTCGGACAAATTAGGTCGGGTTGCCCAGTGGCTATAAATAGCCCACCCCCTACACCATAAATTGGTGGCTGCTCAGAGTTATTACACGGCTTTTGTCGTTTGAGAGCAACCCACCTCCGAAGCATTTGAGAGAGAGATCCTTGCGAGGACAAAGCCCAAACACCCAGAGCCAAAGAGTGTTAGGCATCACTGAAGTCTTTCTGTCTGTGTGACCTGAAGACTTGTTACACTTGAGGACTATGTTTCCTCCAGCCAGTTAGGCATCGCGTTCTGAGCATCCAAGAGTCATCGTGGATTGCCGGTGAACGATGTCTGTGAAGGTTTGAAAGTCTACCTTGAAGACTTACCAGAGTGGTTGGGCGAGGACTAGGTGTCCTTAGCTCAAGGGGAACAAGGTGAAGACGCGGTCTTCTGAGTTAAATCTCAGCCTCCCTAACCAGACGTACAGTTGTCACAACAACTGGAACTGGTCTAACAAATCACTGTCTTCCCCGAGCTACTGGTTCTATCATTTCCTTCTCTTTACTTACTGTATTTCATTGTGAAGTCTTTGCTTGCTTGCCTATCTGTTTGATTTCACTGTGTGACTACCTGTTCTGATTGTCTTCATTCAATCTACCATCCTGATCCTTACTACCTAGCTGCTTTTAGTCTTCATGCTTTCACTTCATTGAATAGTTGACTATGGCTTGTCTAGTGTAGTCTACCTTCCGCTGCATATAAATAGGATCGGTACTATTAGTTGTCTTTGTAACTTCCATGTTTTGAAGCATTCCATAAAAATCGCCTATTCACCCCCCCTCTAGTCGATATACTGCACTTTCAACGGAAAACAAATGTGAAGGCAAACCAGGAGGAAGGTCAGAACAAGCAAAGTAGGAAGTTCAGGAGGGTGAGGCGTGAAGATAGAACCACGGGTGAGGCCACAACAAGAGATAAGGTGTTGGGAGAGAAGAGAGGAAGGATTGAGGAGACGGATGGGAAGGAGGGCAAGAAAGGGAAGGTAGGAATGGAGGTAGAGGGGAGGCATGAGATTGTAGAGAAGAAGGAGTTGGATAACACTACTAGCAGATCAGTCGGGCTACAAGAGCAGCCCCACCGAACAAAATGAAAATAGTAAGCTGGAACTGTCGGGGTCTCCGGAATGGCCCGGCAGTTCGGAGCCTCCTCGATATGGGAGGAAGGAGGAGCTCGATATTTTGTTCCTGACAGAAACTAAAATGACGGTGAATGAATTGGAGCGGTTCAGGTGGCTGTTGGGTCTAGCAAATATGAACGCATGGAATTCAGATGGGAGGAGTCGTGGAGTGGCTATGATTTGGAGGAGGGGTGTGGAGGTAGGGTTGAGATCCTATGGACGGTGGCATGTTGATGTGGATGTGAAGGAAGAAAATGGGGTGGTGTGGCGGCTCACCGGTGTGTACGGGGAGTAAGTGGCAGAGAGGAAGGTTGAGACGTGGAGGACGTTGAGGATCCTCGGGCAGCAGCATCAAGCGGCGAGACCGTGGTTATGCCTGGGGGATTTCAACGAGATTCTCTCCTGTGATGAGAAGTGTGTGTGTGTGTGGGGG